>JARHVA010001334.1:3280000-3595507 GCA_037957365.1 Torreya grandis
TTTAGGACATCATTATCCTTGTGCGCTAGTTTAGGGTTTTAACATATTTTGTATATACTCATCATTATTAATTAGGATATTTTAACCATAACTCACATATCATGTGGGTCACACAAAGATTGTGTTATTTACCTTTTTATAAGTCCATTTTACTTTAATTTAAGTTTATAAATATTTTTATACATCTTTTTAAGTTGTGAAAATTTTTAAATCTAGTCATTTTCAATCCTTTTATTACACCATTCCCATAGTTGCGAATAATTTTTTTTAGGTTGTTGTAATCATTTTTCATATTTTTAATCATTTTGTCTTGTACTAAATAAGTGTGTAATATTTATGTGATCAAAAACTTGTCTTTTTCACTTTTGTAAATATTTGGTTTTTATCTCTTTTTCTTGGGAATGAGGATGGCCTTTAGTGAATAACCATTGAAAATTGGGAATGTCATTAATGGATTTCCATTTCCAAGTATTCATTAACTTATAACCAATGTGACCTCAACTATTCAAATGTCATAGTTACACTTTTAATTCAAGTGAAATAGTAAAACTAGATCTATAACATCTCTTTTGGCTTCAAGACACCCCACAACCCATATCCCATAAACATTCAACTATCCTATTTGACCACCTTAACCTACTAACTGATCCATCCATCTCCTTGGTGAAGGAGGGTTTACCCATTAATCAATTTGTGAGATAAAGAGGGAAAATGACCTCTTTTACCCTCATTTTTATATTTTACTCCCAACACCCTATTCTTCCCCCCCCCCTCCCCCCCGCTTCACATTGTCTGGTACACACTAAACCTACCTATCTACCTAAATACCTAAACTAGATTTGTCTATCCATTTATCTCACTAACTATTCTATATCCAATAAGTTATTTTAATGGATTTCATGGGTATGGCCTTCCATTACCCCACTCATCATCTAACATCTTGAGTCATAACTACATCAGCTTGAGGTCTTTTTAGACTATGTATGTAACACTTGGCCATCTTTTTGTGCCTAACGATAGCTCAACCATTACTAACACCAATTATTGTACTATTTCCTCCTAGTCATTGAAATATATTAAATCTTGTTGATATATAATTATCATATTAAATCCATCTATCATTTTAAATCACTTATCATATATCCTTTTATTAGAACTACAAAACTCTCTTACATTTATCCTTACATGGGAAATGTTGATAGATCATGACCTTAATTATCTATCTATTTATTGAACCTATATTGTTATCTCAAGAATGTTTTTTATCCTCTCTCCTTAGCATTGGTCTTTAGTGAGGACTCATCTTAAGAGGATAATCATTATTTATCAGGTGTGTTCCCCCTTAGGACTAATATTACACCAATAAACTTATCACCTTGAATTTTTGCTTGGGGCATCTTATCATAGATCAACTATCACCTAAGGCATCTCAACCCCTCATTTTTTTGATTTCATACCCACCCCATAGATCTCTTTTTGAGTGTTTTTATTGCTCGTAGCTTCTTGTGTTCCCTTGAGGGGGTATCATACAACCTTGTTTCACTAATTCATCCACATAATGTTTTTTATTTTAAAGACCATTATTACCCACTTCATCACTCGTAATTCCCTTTTAAAGAGGGGTAAATTGTATATACCTAAATCTGATCACCCTAACTCTTTTGCTAATCCTATTATTTATCTTAATCATGAACTATTGTCTTGACTAAATAATCAAATCCCATTCTCTATCATATATTTATTATATCATACTAACCTTTATGCATCCCCATGACATATTAATCCCTTCATTATCCTACTAAGATCTAATTAAACCACTAATCCTACCTCCTTAATTAACTACTTTCTCACTTACCAATTTAAAATTCAAATATATTATACCTACTTCCTATCCAACCTATCCCTATCCTCTCCTACACACCTATATCCTTAAACCTTCGTAAAACCCATAACTAATTCTTATTAACTCCTAATCAAATCTATAATCCTCTAAGATCTAGAGCCTTCACTAACTTTCTAGAATTCTCTAAACTAAAGAGTTTTAATGATTTAAAAATTCATTTTAATTCTCCCCCATCACCCTATAAGTATCCAAGAATAGAGTTTGGTTGAACTAATTAGAAAGCATGAAATCTCTTATTACATGCATATACTAGATATCTTAAGCCCTCATACCCCCATTGCATCCATACTATCATTGCATCTAATAAGCCATTAAATCATCCATATTAAACCCACCATTATCAAGAAATATAATAAACAAGTCAAGAATCATTGGAGAATTAGTTTTAAGATCTTGGAGGGAAACCAAAAGGAACAAAGTGATGGTAAGAATCCATTTATAATTATGATGTCTTCTACATTCTCTCCCTTTGATGTTTTTTCAAATTTTGGGTTAAGTTACTATTTTTAGTATATTGAATCCATAGCTCAAATTTACAAGCATACAAGGTGGTCTTAAGTCACACTCATTGCACTCAAGTGACATTTTAAATGACTATATATATATATATATATATATATATATATATATATATATATGTCTATGTGATGAAATATGATGGATACATGTAAAATCATAAATGCACTAATAATTAATTTTTAAGTGATTGAACATTTTTTTACATAACATATTATTTTCAACTTGTAGCAAATGACTGAAAAGGGAATATGATAGATATAAAATGGGGAAAATTAAAAATATATATCAAAATTTAACACAGAGTAATAATGTGACCTAATCCTTATAAGCAAAGAGGAAAAATGTACTTCTTGCCAAACCTATAAAATACTACCTTTATTGTCTTTGTCAAGAGGTAATTAGCCCTAAAAAAATTAGTAAATGAGATAAAGTTACCCCTTTTAATATAGACACATAAATAAGGATTTGAATACATTTATTGACTTTTTTTTTTGGACACTTTCTAATTTGATATTGATTTTTACTTTCTTTGTGATTCTTAGACTTAATATCATGTAACTAGGAAGACACATGGGTTCATCACCAGATACTATATGTAGGAGAGTAAGGGAATCTCTCCTAAATGATAACCCCACACAACAAGTAAGATTGTGAGATATCAAAATTGAATATTAGTAAAGGTGAAAGATGTATAATTTTATATTGATTTACATAAGGTTTTAATTTTCATATGAGTGTATATATCCTATTTATCTCATAATTATTTAAGAAACTAACCCAAAAATATTGGCCCTATGCAACCATTAAGATGCATTGGAACATCACAAAATACCAAGATAGGTAGGAAAGGTTACCATTTTTTAGCATTCTAATGTTTTTTTATAGAGGTATCTATATGAGGAGACTATCGTCGACAAGATTCTACACTAGATTGTAGCATAACACTTTCTAAGCTTTGAAAGAATGTGTAGGAAAAAATAGGTATAATTTTATTATATTAATTAAGATAAGAATCAATATAACATTGATTTTGAGAATGTTTTATATAGGATAATATGTAAATATGAAATGTGAACTGAGATGATAAGCTGCACTTTGAAAGTTTTTGTTATGCAAAATGATAACAAAAACTTCACCAAAAATGACATATGATATATAAGAGAACATATAAAAAATGGAAATGAAATGAAACAAGGAAAATGTGATATGAAATGACTAAATATAAAAGTATTTAAGGTGAAAATAGTTCACATACTCATCAAACTCCTTTCTTTCTAAATATCATAGCCTATATTCTCTATTCTTAAAATATTTAGTCACTAAATAAGGACCTAAACAATTAGGTCTAAATTTTTGACCTTCTCCTTTATTTTTATCTATTATGATATCAAGTCTTAGGAGAAGTTATACTAATTATATAATGTTCTCATGGAATTTTTTATGAAACTCAGAGTATTATTCAGGAGGCATGTTTAGCTTAGCTATTCCCATTATCATGCTTGGGAGAGCGAAATTTTGTGAGTAGTCAATGAGAGGTCCTTTATGGTATTATACATATAAGGGAGAGAAATAAGATCTAAGATTAATAATATTTGGGTAGTAATTAGAACCAACACTGATATCTATATATCCTATGGTTATCTTATGAGTCCTCTCCTCAAAAAATGGCATGGCTAGGGGAATGGTTTTGTTATCTATCATAGCAAATCAACTATAGTACAAATTACAACTATTTGATATTTTATGGTGTTTTAGTTTATTTTGTTGAATATGCAGATCATCAAGATATTTTGGGGGATTATATTCATGTCCCAAGATTATATCATTCCAACATCGAAAATGGGAGTGAGATCCTATAAAATTGAGAGGAGTGTGGGGAATATATATACTAATTTGATATGGGTAAAAAAGAACTCAATGGGTTTATATTTTTCCAAGATGATAATGATTTTAGTTATAGACATGGCCAAGATGATTGGTATCATTGTAAGATTTTTTCCATTT
Source organism: Torreya grandis (assembly GCA_037957365.1). Taxonomy (NCBI): domain Eukaryota; kingdom Viridiplantae; phylum Streptophyta; class Pinopsida; order Cupressales; family Taxaceae; genus Torreya; species Torreya grandis. The sequence continues at coordinate 3,284,427 of JARHVA010001334.1, forward strand.
AATTTTTCAATTTTTATAACTTCATTTTATTTGGGTTTATCATTCAAAAGGAATTTTTGAAGTTCTACCAATTTATTCAATAAAATGAATCTAGGATTCATGGGTTCTTTGAATTTAACTATATATTTGGGGGTTGTTACACCATTAATTGTTAAGTGATAATCTATTTATAAACTTGGTTATTATTAAAGCATGTTTTCTTCAGGGGTGTTGAAAGGTTTAGGATCTCCTTGGGAAATAAATACCTTCTAAATGAGGAACCTAATTTTTTAGAATAGGGTAAAAGGGATCACCTTCATCCTATGAATCCAAGGCCTACCCAAGATCATTTTGTAATTAGTATCTTTGTTAATTACATATAATTTAATTAACATGATCTTTCAACTTAGGGTGATGAGAAGCACGATGGTTCCTATGGAAGTGGACTTAAAACTAAAATGCCCTCCATGAGTGTTTGGGTTTTTGATCTATTGGTTCCTCTATAACTAATTTTTTTAAGAAATAAAAAGGGGGCTATGTTAATAGCTTATCCATCATAAACCATTACTCTTTTCACATACTTATTATATATTCATACTTGTATAAAAAAAAATTGAATCCCCCTTATATCCATATATAATTAGGAGGGAGGATCATAAAATCAAATAAATATCCAACATTCCTCATTCTATCTTGGTAGAAACTATAGACACTAAATCTAATTTATGCAATACCCTATGTTAAGGATTAGCATTTACATTTGATAAATAAGTATTTATATAATTAGTTTTATATTGATTGGTTTTTATTAGGATTGATATATTCTTATTATAATAATATATCATGTATTGATAATATTTGGTTGGTTAGTGAGTGAGAGATTGTAGGGATCTCACTATCCTATGTATATGAAACATATTTCCTATATAACTTTTTAATGTCTCATATGATTCAAGCTGAATAAATAAAATATGATTATTATGTAATCAAATTATTTTATATGATATTGATTTTGTTTGTATATACACTCTGATTAGAATCAATATATGGTATTAGAGTGGGAATTTTTAGAGAATCTCTAAATCTATGAAAGTAATATGAGGGGCAATTACTTGACAATTTGTCCCTATGGATGAGAGATTTTTTTTTAAGAATGAGTTTGTAGTTTTACTTGGGAATAAAATAAGTGTTATTTTATTTGTATCTTCTCTATTGATGTGAAGATCTGATAAAATCATTGTTATGTGCCTAGGGATATGATATATTATTGTATATGGGTTGATGGAGATATTGACATATGGCACACATCCCCCTTAGTAGTTATATTGGTCTAATATTTAGGATAATTGATTAACTTGTGGAATTAGTGCATTGGGTAATGGTCAACCTACATTGGGATTAGGAGGTTACCCATCCATTAGAGGTCTATATAAAGGAGATGATTATCATTGTAAAGATATCAAGTAAGCATTGAGTCTTCTATTGTAATAGGATATTAGAGGTTCTCCCCTCGAAGAGACATTGTGGAGTTATTCCTTCTTAAACAAGTATTGTTGGTGTTGCCTTACCTTAAGGGTATTATGCATATATTGAGTATTTGGACATCTTGGTCTACCAATATCTATTATGTTGAATTGATCTTTACATTATTTCTAAATATTATAAGTGTGGATCATAAAAAATGGTATCAGAGCTTTGATTTGGGCAATTTGTGGGTGGTAAAACCCTAGTTTTATGGAATCATCAATATATTTCAATTGATTTATAATTTATACACAATTTTTTTACTAGACATGGATAATATTTTAAGGAAGGCATAGTTAAAAAATTGATATTTTTTTATCAATTTTGTGGGAGTTATTTTTATTTTAGGGTTTTTACTAATCTAGCTATATCTTCTAAAATATAAGGAGTTTCTCTTTAAACATTTTAGTGGGGATATAAGAAAATACAAGATAAACACATTAAAAATTTCACAACTTTTCAAATTTTTTCGAGTGAGTTATTACAATTTTAGTATTTTTCATATATTCACTCTACAGGTCGTAATTTGTGGAATTTTTTCACAAGTGTTTTTTCAAAGTTAGAATATAATAATAGGAAGATACATTAAAATTTTAAGATAGTTTTAATATGATTTGAATGAGTTATTGGCATTTTTGGGTTTCATAAACCCTAGTTTTTATTTGTGAATCATGAAGTTGCAAAAAGTTTTAGGGGAAGATGATATTGATGCTAGAGAATGGTGGCTCCTTTTGGAGAATCATTTTTAAAAAAAAAAAAAAACTTTGGGAAAATATGATTAGTTCCTTTTTTGTCTGGACCTACACTAGATTGTTTTGGTCAGTTGAGCTTTACAGAAAGGTTTTCTTCATGGGAAGAATTGGAATAGATCTTCCTAGATCATTGGGCTATAGAAGAAGAAGAAGAAGAAGAAGAAGAAGAAGAAGAAGATGATGATGATGATGATGATGATAAGGGTTCAAATAATTTGGTTCCAAATAAATCTAAGTCAATTTTTCAATTTCATGGATGCATTCAAAAGAAGAAGTTTGTTGTGTCTATAAACCCTACTAGTAAGTATAACTTCATCAAAATAAATGTGGCCAAGTATCTACATGTTCAAGCAAAGAATATCAAGGATGTTAAATTAGATGGTAAGAATATTTTTATGTTTGAAGATTGTAAGCTCATTATGGAAAAATATGTTTTACATTCAGATTTTTATGCTTGAGATATCGATGATATGGATATAGTTCTTCGATATCCATGGTTAGAGACTTTGGGAACAATCAACATTAATGTTCAATTTTTTTTTTTGATGTTTTGGTATAGGAAAAAAGGTCACTTTATAAGATATCATATTGGGAAAGGTACCAATAACAGTTAAGGAAGATCATGAGGATGAGATTTAAACAAGTGATGAAGAGCATGAGGAAGATTCAAATAAAGGCATACTACAATCATAAATGAACACTTCATCTACTCAAGAGATAGAGATGAACAAAGTGGAAGTGGTAGAAGATAAGGTGGAAAAATTTGAGGTATATAGACACCTACATCATCATGAGAGGAAATAATTATGGAACCAGATGAAGGAGTGTCATAATAATAATCATTTTAGTTATGCAAGAAATCAGATTTTTAATCACTATGGCTATGCATGGAATCCAAAGAAGAATTATTATGATCAAGTATGGAATTATAGGAATGACATAGCCTATGGAATATGGAATAAATGGGGAAATCACTTTGATTATACATGGAAGAATACCTACTATGGTCATGGATGGAATTAGAGTAGTTCAATGAAATATGGTACATGGAATCAAAAGAGGAATAATTATGCATGTACACTAAAGCAGTACAATTATGATTATGAAAAAAATCAAAGGAGCATACATGGAGATGTACCACCTACTAAGATGACATATTTGTGGCTCAAAGATTGATATTGGAGATACGTGTGTAATAATTTAAATCATACTCATTATTTAGTTTCTTCTTATGTTTTGAGGATGAAACATGTCAAAGAGGGAGATAATGCTATGTACTTAGAGATATGATATATTATTGTATATGTTTTGATGAATATGCCTACATGTGGCACACATCCCCCTTAGTAGTTATATGAGTCTAATATATTACGATAATGGAGTAACTTGTGGAATTAGTGCATTGGGTAATGGTTGGCCTACATTGGGATTAGGAGGTTACCCATCCATTAGAGGTATATATAAAGGATATGATTATCATTGTAAAGATATCAAGTGAAAATTGAGTCTTGTATTGTAAGAGGATATTGGAGGTTGTCCCCTTGAAGAACATCATGGAGTTATTCCTTCCTAAAGGAGTATTATTGGTGTTGCCCTACCTTAAAGGTATTCTGTATATATTGAGTATTTGAACATCTTGGTACACTAATATATATCATGTTTAATTGATATTTACATTATTTTTGAATATTATAAGTGTGGATCATAATAATCACTTACTTTTTCACTAAGCTACTTGGGCTTATTGCATATTATGCATATGTCACTTGATCAATGTATTTGCATATCAACAAACTACTTTTGGGACATGTTCAATTTGATTCATATTACATAGATAAAATCATCTTCTTTAGATTTATGGGACTAAATTATTTGTGACATCTTTTATGTGGTGTGTATTTTCATTTTTTAGTGTGGTTATTTTGCATAAAATTGGCTAAAGCCAAGGGTTGTCTTCAGTGGCAGTGAAAATTGTCTATGATATTTTTAGTTTGGGTGGAAATAAACATTAACAGAGGCTATATAAGATAACAACAAGGATTTATTCCTAATAAGAATAAATTTTATATTATTATGCATGATTTCATTCCACTATTGGTTTGGATAAAATGAGAGTGTAGATATCATGAAATATAATTATTGTGTGATCAAATTATTTTCTATGAGATTGATTTTGTCTGTATATGCACTCTGATCAAAATAAATACACTCATCCTGTACACATGGAAAATAGCTCTCATGGTTATACCTTTAAGTTATAGACCTACTCATTATTTAAAGACTCACATTCACTATCTATTTGTGCCTAGATTTATTATCTATTAGTATAACCACTATTATTCTAATGACCAAGAATTATGTATTATGAAAAAATCTCTAAACATGGTTATTATCCTTCACTTCTAATTTTGGACCCATACTTATTTTCTAAGCTTCCTAGACACTTGCATCCCATCTGAACACCTACATCAACACAAGTGTCCAATTTTCCTACAAAGTGTCTAGTGACAAAAATTCATCTAAATTTCAAATTAATCATGTCCTAAATGTTAGCATAAATTATTTAATATGAGATATTTATAAAATAGATTGGGATATATACATGATCAACCCTCATTTGATTCCTCACCTAGAAAATACTAGGAAATCAAAAGAAAACTTAATAATATGTACCCCATAAATCATTAAAATGATAAATCCTACCCTATTTATTCATATTTACATATTAGTCATATGATAATTATTCCCATAAGTCTGGAGCATTTGAAGAATAATTCATGGTCTATATTTTCCAAGTTACAAGTCAGGGCATTACATGCCTTTACTTATTACATGTTTCATCTTAATACACACACAATCCAACAAATAGGGGATACCTACATAATTTTGAGACCCTCCTTGGATTATTTATATGTAGTAAATTCCTATTGATATAGGGGTCCTTGGGACAACTCAATAATGTGAGGTCCTAAAACCATTTTTTCCATAGTCACTCCAAGGTTGAAAAATCTAGGATTTGATAATTTGACAAAGAGTGAAAACCTATGAATTGATATGAAGAGATTAAAAAGAAGGAAATAAAAAACCCATAAGGCTATAATTGGTCACATTCATATCCAATAAACATTTTATATAGGATAATTACATCATAATCAAATATCTATGTCAATATAATTGTCTAAATCTAACTTAAGCATCTAAGGAAACATAAAGAATATTATTAAATTCTAAATTCTTTTTAGGATCACCTTCTAATATAATTATATATTATTCTAGATCAAACATATATGATCATAATAAACTAGCTAAGTAACAATTGTTGTTTATTCATTGCAATAGCTATCAATTGTTTCACTTTACTAATTTTATCAATCTTAGTTGTATAACTTTAGAATATTATTTATCTAAGTGTATATTAATGATCTTATGCATTAGACTAGTTCACCATCCTTGTATAAAATTTAATATAATACCCATTAACCCTAGATAACCCCTAAATATCTAAATTTAGGATTACAAATTTGGTGAACCCAACCTTCAGTCTCAAAATCCTAGTGGACTTAGGGTTTCTTGATTTAATAGTTTTTATAATTTATAATTTTAAAATATTCATAATTTAAAAACCATAATTTATCTTCCCTAAAATCATAATTAATTTGGATAAAATGAACTTTTTTTACCTCCTAACCCTAAAGAGGGTGATAGATACCATCCCCCTAATCATGTCCATGATTATCACTACTTCAAGGGGTAAGGTGGCCCATTTTATGCTTTCCAATGAAGTAAATTAGTATGTCCTTCCTAAAACCCCTCAACTTTCTACATATTCTCCAAATGGTGTATAGATGCATGTTTAAAACATTACTATGAGTAAGTTAATAAAAGGTTTACTTGAAATTAAATTCACAATTTTAGTTCCAAGATTATATCATTGGAAAATTATATTACATAGATAGATAATCCAAAATATACTAGTGTTAATCATGTGTTTACATCTTCATCTAGCAAGGTTTCATATCCAATTGAAAAGCTACAATAGAATACATCTAAAAAATGTGATTCAAAAAATGAACAAAAGGATAATAAGACTAAAAGTAAAATCCTAAGAGAAATAATTTGAAATAAAGTGATTTATTTACCTCCTATATATATTATAATGGGATAAAAACAATATTATGCATATCATATAATGCATGGGCATCATAAATATTATTATTTTGCATTGAAGGAAAAAAATAAAAATGATAATGGTAATCATATCATTTATGAATCAACCAATAAAACCATTCACAATATGAGTATATATCCTAAAGTAAAAGTGCGAAAATAACAAATATGGGTACCAAAGGATAATTCTAAACATAAATAATTAAAAATGAAAAACATAGAACAAGAAAATATTCCAAAGGCAAAGCTAGAGCAAGAAATGTTACAAAAAAATCAAGATGAAAAAGTTAAAGTAACAAGTCTAGTTACAAAGGGGAAATTACAAGCCTTTCCTCATATCAAGACCCTTTTACTATCACTTCTCATGTAGAGGGAAAATAATTTATAGATATCAAGGTTATGGAATATCAAGATATAAATTTTTCTTCTATGTCATTTTTTTATCTCTATTGAAAATAATTTTCAACATGTGGATGAAAATAATGAAATTTTAACAAGTATGGGATAAATTTAGTTAAGAGTATAATTTTATTCAAAAAAAATTCTATGTTACTTTATAGGTTGCTTATAATCTAAATGCTTGCAACATTTTTCTTAGAAAATAATTATTGAACTCAATAGGATCAATGGTTGATAGAAATAATAGTTGCATATCATTTTATAATAAATGAAAGATTACATCTTTTTCTAAATTTGAAAGTATATCTTTAATTTCCATACAAAAAAAATAAAAGTAATGGCATTTTATTAAAGGTGAATGACATAAAACATACTGCAAAAGAGAAATCAAAGGCATCTTAGATTAATCTTTTGTTAAATCTAGCATCACCAGAGAATAAAAAGCACAATATATTAATAATTACATCCCCTTGATATAATAACATGATACACTTTATAATTCCACTACCTCTTTGTGGTCACAAATTCTTATGACACATACATAGAACATTATAGATCCTACAATGCTAGATATTACACCTATACATGTTCCTCTACAATACCACCATTTTGGTATGACATATAAAATATTCATAGTGATTCTAGATGAGAATCCCTTAGATTGGATAATTGGCTAGAATTTTAATATACACAAAAATTTAAAAAAATCAAATATTCAAAAAATACCAAAAACCTTAAAAAAACAAAATATACCAAAAAAATTCAAAATGTCCTAGTTGTATTGTTTATTATACATATATTATTTGATATTTGTTAGTAGATGGAATATCATCCATTTCAATATACACATGTATTTATAGATGATATTTATGAAATATGTAACACCTCATTCTTATACATTTAGAAAACTTAGAACTTAGATATTCCTCTTAGTTCTAAACCTTTATTACTTATGCAAGTCTCACATATGTTCTCTCTTATGCTCCTTGGCATATAACTTAGTCCAACTAGTCTAACTTTGATAACCAAGGCCTTTTATATTTCCTAGAATGATTAAAAATTGCTAATCTTGCACCTCTGTAAGTTCTAGAATGTACCTACGTTTATGCTTCCTAGACACTTGGGTCCTGTCAAATGCTTATGTATATGCAAGTGTTTCTACCTGATACAACTATCAAGTGCCTTAATGTAATATAATTTTCAAATGAAATGTATCCTAATGGTCAGCCTAAGTGATATTATGTGAGGTATTCTCCCAAGGGATTGATATAAATATAAGATCAACCCTCATTCATTATTTACCTACAAATACCTAACACAAACCTAACATTCATACCAAAGAAAATTCAAGTAGAATTAAATTAAGTAAAAATTCACCATTTTCTCTAATTTCCATATCAGTCATAGGGAAAACAATTACAATTCTTAAGTACTCAAGGATTAACCCAAAATCTATATTTTCCATGTTAAAAGATTGGTCATTAGATTATCACACTTTTTATGATTCACACATAAACCAAAATATAGGGGAGAACTAAATAAGTTTGAGTCCCTCCTTAGACTATTATCTATGTAGGAAATGCTCACTATATAGAGGTATTTGGGGTAGCTTGGAAATGTGTGCACACTAAACCATTTTTTCCACAACCAATATAAAGATGAAAAAATAGGGTTTGATCATTTGACAAGAATATAAAATACATGGCCCATATATAAATGCACTAGAGTGAAGATGACATTGAACCTAGAAGCATCTAGGAGTCCACATCCTATTTCATTAGTTATTCTATACTATACACTTGTGAATGATATAGACACTAGAATTAATGCAAACATCCCAGGATGATGCAAGTTTTCATAATTATAGAGGCACTTAATCCATAAATTAGCGATTACTAAAAAATATTATTTTAGTTTACTTCTTATCTATTACATATCTAGATCTACATTAGCAACATCACTAGCTAAGTATCTTATTTCCATTATTATTAAAATATCTAACATAGTTATACTTTCTATTTTTATCATCTTTCAGTATAATAAATTTAGTATATATTCTATCTAAGTTTTGAAATTAATTGGCCTAATATAAATATGTTTATCACCCTTATGAGTATTCATTTCTATATTCTAAACCCTGTCCACCCATAATAGGATCCACATATAATTTAGGGTTAAATTTTTGGTGAACCTAACATTTAATCTCCAAACCTTAAGTGGTTTAGGCTTTTGTGTTTCTTATTTTACTTTGTTACAAGTTCTAAAATTTTCATTTATAAAATCAATGGAAAATTTTAATCCAAAAAACTAGATTTCAAATTGAAGATAAATAAGCAATGATCACTCAGTTCAATAATAAAAAGGGATTAATGGATGCATTTTTGTATGTTACAAGAGATGGAATAAGTAAGCATGATATGGCTAAGTCTTATTCACTGAGTGATGGTGAGTCCTTAGAAAGTACTAAAGCTAATTCCATACCAATAAATCTACCTACACTAGGTGTAGGCATAGATTATGTCTACAACCTTTGTTTCATTAAAACATTATTGCTACATCTACCATGAAATTATTAATTGCCTCTACAAATACTAGTTTTATTGTCTATTACTACTCAAACCACGTGCACTTCCCCTTTGGTTGTTAATCTAAACCCCAATGGGTATAAATTTCAAACTCTCATTCAAGTTATTAAGATATTGGAGGATATGGTTACCAAAATTGAAAAAGAGGCTTTAAAGTCTCCTCATACTATTGAACCAAAAGATGTGTTTCATATCTCTCTTGCATTTGAGATATCTTTGCACCCTTTGTCAACTAGTTTTGTAGCACCTAATTTCCCATTTTATGATGGAAAGGGTTATCTTGAGAAGAATCTAATATATTTCTATGAAACATGGCTTGAATAATCCTTTAATGATAATCTTTTGACCAAATTATTTCCAAGGAGCCTCAATGACTATGACAAATTATTATCTCCAATACATGAAAGCATTCATACCTATTGTAGATTAGTTTTTGTAACAATTCACTATTAACATTACTAAAAAGGTTTCATATGCCCAAATTGTAAAAATAAAATAAAGAACTAATGAACTTATCAATTAATTTGTCTTAAGGTATAGGATAATGTCAGATAAAATGACCAATCCTGTGGTAGATAAAGAACTTCAAGACATATTCAAAAAATGATTTCTTTCCCATTTATGTGAGTCCATCATTTTCAACAAAATTTTTAATTCATTTGATGACTTGTGTCATTATGTTTAGGACCATGAAATGAAACTTATTTCATTGAACAAAATTAATTATGTATCCAATACACTGACTACATCTACATCTAATACTGAGTTTACAAGGAAACCAAGTTATAAGATAAAACCTGCTAAGCCTAAAAAGGAAATAACCACCATGGTTAATATAGTTTCATTTTAGCCTAATCAACTTATTTTATCTAATGCACCAAATAGATAATTCTCACACTTACCCAAGTCTCCAGCTTTATTACTCACATAGTCAAGTGTTAGCATATATATATCTCTCTCATCCTATACAATTTTATATGAGTTGGCCTCTACCCAAAGAATATGATGTGAATTCTTATTGTGATTATCACTAGGGACTATGGAATTATATGAATAAATGTTCACCTTGAAGCATAGTATCTATTACTTTATTGATGACCAAAATATTACATTTGATGATCCTCCAAAATAATCAGGGCCACATCCTAGTGATCAGTAGAAAAAAAATATATTTAACAATTTTTTGAAAGACCATTCTAAGAAGGATGTGGAGGTGAAAATGGTATACAATGCACATACTCCTAGATGACACTATGACCACCCACCATATGGGATTACTAGTACCTATACCATCATACACCTCCTAAAGTTTAGAGACCTTATATTAATTTTGATGACAATGAGATTAAAGATGATGACTTAAATATGCATTCTTTATTCATTCAAGCATACCTTGATCACTAGACTCTATGAAGTATTATGATTGATAACGGTGCAAGAAATAGTGTTTGAACCATGACATTATTTATGCACTTGGGTTATGCTCATCATGATTTACACCTTTCTAAAATATTAGTTAGATGATTTGATGGGACCTCATAATAGGTTCTTGGTAGATTCACATAACTTTATTGGTGGGTCCCATACATGTGGTTACTACCTTTTTTGTTATACCTCCAATGGGTGTATTTGATATGTTAGTGGGACACCTTTGGATACATAATTTTCGATTAACACCTTTTATAGTGCATGGGTGTGTTAAATACATTCATGATAATCAGGTAATTATAGTTTCTATAGTTCCATATGAGCATCCTCTTCAATGAGACAAATTTATATCTAGGTAATTAATTATCAAGTCTACTAAGGCTAATGCATTGTAAAAGGGTAAACAATAGAAAATCCCCTTTACTAGTTAGCCAATACTTGATAAACCTTTACATTAGAGACATACAATGGGTTCCATAGAATCATAATCTACTATGCACCATATTCAGATATCTAGAGCACCTACACATGTTCATATTACATTTACTCCAGAGAAACCACATAATCCTTAATGATGTGTTCTATGAATCCCTACTCCTACCCTTTTTGACTTACAACCATAGAGTCCTATTTTACATACATAAAGAATCATAAATATTATAGTGATAGATGTCACACCTATGCATACTCCTTAGTATCATCACCATTTTATTACACCTAGTTCACAATGGGGAGATATTTATGGCCATTATTTGTATGTGATCATAGGATAGTATTTTCTTGTAATATTCCAAAAACACAAAAAAATAAACAATCTATAAATATTTTTAGCATCTATATATTCCATTGGCTCTTTAGCATCTATGTGTTATTTCCATGTTTATGGATAGGATATAAGTTACTTATACATACACATGTGTTTCACACTTATGTTTGAGTGTGATATAAGAATACATAGGTACATGATCTATGCACTTTAATGAATACTCCTTAGTATCATCACCATTTTATTACACCTAGTTCACAATGGGGAGATATTTATGGCCATTATTTGTATGTGATCATAGGATAGTATTTTCCTTTAATATTCCAAAAACACAAAAAAATCAAAAAAATAAACAATCTATAAATATTTTTAGCATCTATATATTCTATTGGCTCCTTAACATCTATGTGTTATTTCCATGTTTATGGATAGGATATAAGTTACTTATACATACACGTGTTTCACACTTATGTTCGAGTGTGATATAAGAATACATAGGTACATGATCTATGCACTTTTGTATGTTAGTATTTCCCTTTACTCATTCCACCAGGATATTGGGGGCATCCACTTATATGATTATGATATATCCAAGTTATATGATTGTATAGTACTTTACATTATCATGTTTGAGCTAATATGTACTTATGAATACCTTTATCCATGTTTATATATTCTAGAATGTACTTGATATGCTATGTAATTGACATTTTTTTGCTAGTGATTTTGATCCATGGGTTACTATGATATGTTTATGCCTATTTATTATGTTTTCCTTTATACATTTACTTGAGTGTCTTGCCTTGATATTGGTTTTTTGTTGATTATTTGAATATGCTCCATTGTTTTTATCCCATATACCTTTGTTTGACTCTTTAACATTTTAATGTCATTTCTTGTTATATGGACATTTTAATATATCATTGTTTAACCCTGAATTAGATAATAGGCTGTTCTACATTGGTAGTATAATAGGGTTAAGAATATAGAAATGATAATGCAAAAGGTTGATAATAAGATCTAAAATAGGCCAATTAAATGATGAACTCAGATATAAGCATAAACTAAATTTATTATGTTGAGTTTAGGCTAAATATAAGAATCAAAACTAAGTTATGTATGGAAATGACAAATAAGTAATATATATGATTGGTTCTGATGCTAACATAGTGTTGGATTTGGAACAATTAGAAATTAGTCAAGAAGGAGATTATAAAATAATCATTGGATTTTGGAATTGGCCTTATAGATATTTGAACACTAACATCATCCTCAGATGGTTGTGTTGATACTAATGTTTGGGTTTGACATAAGTGTCCAATACAAAATACCTATTGCAAAAAGATACGACCACTTGGATTCTTCTAGGTTTAACTTTATCTTAATTTTGGTTCATTCAGATCTACTTCATAGATTATCACTCCTCATGAATTAAAAAAACCCTAGTTCTCCATCTTCATAGTTACCTTGGGGAAAAAGTGTTAGTAGGCATAGGGTATTGAGCTAGCCTCAAGGACCCCACTATTAGTGGGAACTTTTTACATAGCCAATACTATAGAAGAGGGCCTTAGACTTATGTAATTATCTCTTACAAGTTGGATTATGTGTGAATCATAAAATATTTTAAAAATAAAATACAATAATGACCTACCTTGTAACTTAGAAAATTGGGCTCTTGGGCTACTCCTTATTACTTTAGACTTATAGATGTGTTGTACTTATGATTGGTATGTAAATAATAAAGATTTATTCAATTAAATTATTGATACAATGTTTTTGATAATTTGCCTTAGTATATTTGGTATTTTTATAGGTCTTGTAGGTGACAAATGAATGAGTGTTGAGATTATATTTATATCAATATTTTTGGAGAATTAATTTGCATTAAAATACTTAATCCAACCATTGGGATATGTTTCATTTTAAAAATACATGAATTTAGGGCAATAGACACTTGCATCAAGTTAAGATAATAAAATCAATCCTAGTGTTTATCCAATATGTTAGTGTCCAGGGAATAGGAAAGTAGGTACAAGTTTAAAACTTGTAGAGATGAAAGATAAGTACATTTTAAGCATTCTAGGAAAGATAAAAGCCAACCATTGGGATATGTTTCATTTGAAAAGTGCTTGACTTTAGGGCAATAGACACTTGCATCAAGTTAGGATAATAAAATCAATCCTAGTGTTTATCCAATATGTTAGTGTCCAGGGAATAGGAAAGTAGGTACAAGTTTAAAACTTGTAGAGATGAAAGATAAGTAAATTTTAAGCATTCTAGGAAAGATAAAAGGCTTAGGTCATCAACATAAGACTAGTCAGATTAAGAGATAGGCCAAGGGGCATAATATAGAGTAGATGTAAGACTTGTGGAAGTGGTAAAAGGTATAAAATTGAGAGGAAAAAACAAGGTCTAAGTTATTTATGTGCACCTCCCATAGAGTTGAGTTTACTCCTCATTCAATCTATTACACAAGGTGTGCACCTCTCACCCAAGTTTGTGCACTTATTTCCTAAAGTTTTCTCTAAGTTATATGCATAATTACCACACTACATCACATAATAATATGCACTCCACATAACAAATTCATAAATATGAAATTTAAAAATCATATTACTACATGTTGTTTAAGTCCTATGCTCAACTCATGGAATTTTTTTCCCTTTGCATCTCTATTTTAGTACAACTCATAGTTTTGAGTTATAGCTCATAGACCTACATAACTAACTATCCTCTACACTATAAAAGTTTTGTATTAACTCACCAACTTCTACACTCTTCATAGTTCATATCCCTACATACCTCATAGTTCCATGTCATAGCTCCTAACCCCTATGTGTCTAGCCAACTCTTGGACTCCAAATCACATATATATGTCACCTTACCTTGAACACATGCTTTAAGGGTTGACAAACTATCATCCATCTTGGAAAATGAACTGACAATACCATCTTCTTCCTAATTGAGAATGGTTGTAACCACTATTGTATTATAATTATATAAGTATGTAGCATACAAATCCATCTAATGGCCAACTCTCCACATAGTTACAACATAGATAGTATTTTCTATGTATCTACTTTGTAAAACATACACTATAACACATTGTACTAGTTTTCCTTATTCTCTGTTAATGAATAGAAGTTGTATTTCCTATAAGTAAGACTTCCACTCCATTTAATGTTTTTAGTTTTTTATTTATAAAGTGTCTTTGCCTATTCACTTTGCACAATCGAAACTCAGTTGTCCCCTTGATCTTGGGCCCCATGGTGAAAATCAATGGTATTAAAGATTAAAATATCTATTCCATTCTATGTCTATAAACATACGAGTGCAACTCAATAAGGAAGGTTTTTCAATTGGTTTTGTTTGATAATATCTAAAATAATGTCATAGCAAAAGTAAGATGGATGACACCCAAAAACAACCTGAGGTAGTCTCTAAGGTAAAAAATATCATCACCAATGTAGTCGAGGCATAACACAAAAAAAAAATTATCCTCTTTTATGAATTGATGGTATAACTCAATACAACACCTTCTACCACAACTCCATAGTTTTATCAATAATGATTTTAGCAACCTCCTTCAAATTTCAAGTAAATCTTGACATCCATCTATTTGAAGGAAATATCAACACCAAATCATTAAATGCTATATCTAACAACTCGAGGCATAATTATTAGTCAATTATTTCATTGATGCAAAGAATATCACCAGTTATTCACTAGTGGTAGAGATTCAACAAATAACACATGAAAGAGTTTTTTGTATATGAATCCTGAAATAATTTTGTTGATGAGCTTAATTAGGATTACTAACCTCTATGCCACTTTGAATATGAATACATCAAGTTTTAAAAACTATGTTAGTGTAAAGATTAGTGCATGGAAGACTACACCAACAATTATCATGACTAATTTTTATGGATACATGATAAATTGAGTGAGCAACATAAGGAGTTAAATTACATCAATGACCTCACACTTTATATTCATGTAAATATCAAGTTATTTAATTTTGACACTTTGTGGTAAGTAATCTCACCACTACAAAGATGAACTCCTAGGCATAGATGAAACAAAATGTCACCTCTTCATCTAATACAGTGTGAAAGGCACACAATTCACATAACTCCAAATTATAACCTTATACATAGAAGCAATAACATAGTTACCACAAATGAGAGGAGCACTAGAATACTACTCAACCCTTGAAGGATCCATCACCTTCTACTTATAATAAAGGTAAGAATAATAAGTGTAATGATAAGTGGTGCCATAACCATGAATCATCCACTAATGATGATTTTGAATTCCACATGTATCAATCCCTACTCACATAATATAAATCAATACCCACATCAATAGATGAGATTGATCCATGTGCCTCTTGTCTAAGCACCAAAACCACTACAATCAAATTTATGAAGAGCATGTCTCTTTCACACTAGGTTTTAGGTGAAGTGTCAATGTCTCCAAATCATCATCAATATTGGTAGTTAGAATAAAATCATCACACAATCCATAGCTCAATGCATTGGTCTTACCACTATTACACATACAAATCCATACTATTTAAGGTGGATCTAATAGGGGAGACATATATATGTATATAAATAATATAATTTTTAGTAAAAATTCAAGCCTATGGAGGATAATTTCACTTATGACATCATACCTTTATAGGTCTATGAAATCCAACTAGGGAGACCTTACTTCTATGATCGTGAAGCTACATATCAAGCCAACCTACAGTGTTAGACTATTCATGTACAAGATTACTTCTGCAACCATTTTTAGTCAATGCACATGACCAAAGTCACCTTAATAGCTATGAATTAATGCCTCAATCTCATATCACATACATATAAGTTATGTTTACTCATATGCCTCCCTAATACACTTTCACAATAAAATCTGAAGCACACCTTGGTAGTGTGCACCACCTGTACATAATTGTAGCAAAAATAACTTGATAAGTTACTAGGGAAAAGTGGAAAATTATAAGTATAAATTAAAGGTATTAAAACACACTTCATTATAAATTACCACATTGATCTAATTTTTGTATCCCCTCTTCTAAATATCCTTTCTATCATTGATCAATTTGGGAGAATGATGAATGTTGTTCTAGATTCAAGAGCTTCTTGATCCGGGTAAGATTGGACCTAGATCTTCACCTTATGGGAGTTAGATATTCCTCACACCAAATAAGGATGGGTTATAGTATATATACATATAATATCAGTCACTCAAAACAATATAGTGAATAATTTGTATCCAGTACTACATAATAGATGATTTTCTAGACTAGTTTCAAGGTGCACAATACTTCACTAAGATCAACTTGAATTTAGGTTACCTTTAAGTTCTAGTCCATGCTAAAGAAATTTAGAAGATAAAATTAAAGAATCAATTAGTATTTTATGAATGGTTGGTCATGGATTTTGGCCTCACTAATTCACCAATAACTTTCATGCGCTTAATGGATGATCTACTCAGGCCGATCCTAAATTCCTTCATTATCATCTACTTAGACGATATTCTCATTTTAAAAAATACTTTGTACAAGCATATGAATCACATATCACATGTGTTAAATAATTTGTTCCAACACAATTTACAATCCAAATTATCCAAATGTACATTTGGCACTACATAAATCTAATACATGGGAAACATTATTAATCACACCAACATCAGAGTAGATATATAGAATATCAAAGTAATCCAAGAATTATCTAATCTATGTAATATCAAAAAATAAAAGATTTTTATTATACTTGATAACTTATACCACATGTTCATCCTTGGTTTCTCACACATCTCTTGGGATCTTATCCAACTCACACATGCCAAAACCAAGCTGACTAGACACATGCACAACATTACACTTTTGATGCCCTTAAGTAATGTCTCTATGCAGTGTCTATTATTATAATTTTTGAAATTAAAAAAACATTTTAAATACACACTGATGCATCTAATTACACACTTTGTGTATTTATCATTTATCATATACATCTAGTCTCATACAACTCTAATATATTTAGTGGCATGATAAAAAGTCACTCCACCTATGAGAAGGAAATTTATGCTATTGTGTAAGTAATTAAATAATGGAGACACTACATTCTTGGGAAGAGATAGTTTTTCATTCAAACCATAAACCACTCAAATTATTTTATTCATTAAACAAGATGGAAAATGGATGCCACATGAAATAGATGACTTACCTATAGTAGTTCCATATTGTCATTAAGCTAATAAAGGGAAGGAAAATTAGGTTTTAGATTTCCTTATCCAATTATTAGTTCACCTTCTCATCATAGTAGTAAACACACATGGCTATAATTTCACAAACTAGGCTCCCCTCTACTTAGTTGATTAGAACTTTGTAGAAACTTACACTAGCCTCACACAAGGTACATAAGTTTAGGAGTTCTACTTGTCTAACCAGCTCCTATATAAACTTAGACATCTCTATGTTCCCTCTAGTAAAATTCACCAAATAATCATTTAGTAAGTGAACTATGACAATACCTTGGGACACTTTGGATGGACAAAGACTCTAACTACATTATAATTTCACTTTTATTAGCTGCACATGTGCATAGATGTGGAACATCACATTAAGTTTTGCATTCCATGTTAAATCACCAATCCCATGATTAGGAAGATATTTTAGAATAATTGGGTTTCAATCCATAATTTATGGAGTTAGGTTCTTATCTAGTTGTCTAAGTGAGTTTTGTACTCATTACAACAAGGCACAAACTCAATATATTCCCATAACACTCAACATTTTTCACTCGATTATTTTGGCATCAATTGACATAAGGATCAAGCCTTATGCACTCACCTAAATAAGATCAAAGAAAAAATTGGGCCTCAAATTGAGCTAGTTATGACATGGTAAAACTCATTACTTATAGGACTTGGTCAATTCAATAAAGGCTTTGGTAGGTTCGTTGGTGCAATCCTTTTTAGGGTGGACTAGTTCTAGACATAGGTGCGCAAGCATATATTGAGGTGGTCCTATAGTCTCATGGGTGAAAGCTTTTGTTTCACTAATTTTAGTATCTTTTAGGCACTTTTAAAGGGTCAAGGGGTTTCTTTAGTTGAATCATCAATTTTTAGGCTAGTATTCATAACAAGGATATCAGCACTTGGTGCATGACCCTTTTTCACCCTTAGGCTATTTCACCAACCAAAAGCTTACAAACAACATAGAATTTATGTATTATGTAAATTATGACCTTATAAACATTGAATACTCAAATCTCAACACAAATAAAGTATAAACTATAAATATAGTGTTTAATTTCAACCATTCTTTTCCATTACTCAAAGCTCAAATATAGAGCATAGTCCATAATACATAAAATAGAGTATATACTTAAAAATATTAATGACCCAACAGCTCACATGAAATCTTTGGAAATATAATTTGAGCCTTAATAGAATCTAAGATCTATCTAATTCTAATGGTAGTATTAATATTGTGGTTCCATTTTTCTATATCCAATTCTATAGAGATTTGCTACATCAAAATTACATAATTTGCTCACTAGTTTGAGGTTGGTTTTATAGCACATAGGAGCATCTCCTTACCAAGGTGGAGAGTGCATGATGGGTGATGATATGGAGCATTTTTTTATCATTATGCTAGATTCATCACATTGTGTCCCTTATGTTGAGGTCACCATGTATATCCACTCTCAAAGATACCTTGAAAATCTAGGTGCCAACTAACCACCTATTAGCTAGCATAAGATGTGCATTTATTCTTCTAGCTGGTGAAAAGATACCAAAATGGAAATCATTTTAAGTGATTTCCTTGTGATGAAATGTCTATCAAGTTGGAATGGATCTATACTTAGTCAAAATATAGGACTAACATTACCCCATATAAAATTACTAGTCCACCATCAAACTAGGATACCAAAGCCTTTGGCATACAGAACTTGGACGTGCTCCCCTTAAGTTTGTTTCTAAAGTCCTCAAATACATTTATGGTGAGATTTATTTCCTCAATGGCACTATCTATTTCCATTGAGATAGTGATCAATGTGAACACATCTATCTTCTCCAACTCTTTTCTAAAGGCTACAATATTTTCCTTAGCCTTCATCACTCTTCCATCAAGGATTGATCCTTATTCATAGGCCTTCAATTTTAAGGTGTAGAAGAGTGATTAAAAGTTTTAATCTTGGTCATTTATTTATGTAATCAATGTATTTACTCAACCATTATTTGTTTGCACTCCACCCTGCTCAAGAGTATACCTATGCCATCAACTCTTCCTATCCCCCTTTGCCTACTTGAGGTATACATATATGACTAATGTTTGGTTGGAAAATTTCATGAAAATGGTGTTAGCTAAATTTGTGAGTTTTTATATCTTTTTGAAGAGGTCCTCTACATGTTTGAGCTTGGTATATATCTCTTTATATAACATGGCACATGGATCTTCTTCTTCTTCTTCTTCTTATCTTGGCTCTACTTTAAACCTTGGGATTATCTGATCCACTAGCATGCATACTTTGTCAACCTCTATGAGGTTTGATGTATCAAAACCAACCAAAAGGTCTGGCTTGGCTACCTCTATGCAATCATATAGTTTTTATAGCTTAAACTTCATGGACTCTGCATCTTCTTTAGCCTCCTTAGTGATTTTCTTCCATTTATTCACCTTAACATCATTAATGATGTTCTTTTGTATGACTTCATTAGCCATCTTAATGAGTTCATCTTCTAACCAAACTAGGTTCATGGCATGGGGATTTATGATAAGGGAGTCATGCCCATTTTTAGGTTTATCCATTCCTAATATGGCTTTTTATAGTGCCTCAAAGTGAAGCTTATCCATGTAGTTTTCAAATGTAAGCAAAATTTATGTGTAAATCTTATATATGGTAGAGTCATGGGACATGTATTCAAAAATATAAAACTATTAATATATCCACCCCTTTTGTACCTTCTCTCTGTGGCTCAACACTGTGCCTTTAGCTTCTACAATGACCAACTCCATTTGCTCTTCTTCTTCTTCTTCATCGATGGTACTAATTTCTTTGGTGATTTCCTTAGAGGTGTCTTCTTCATGTTATTTTAGGGGTTATTATTCAAACTTGTCCCCTTTGTCTTCTTTTTCATCTTAACATTTATCAGCACTTACCTCTAGGTGTGTCCCCTTGACACTAACTTTTCCTTCCTCCTATCTTTGTTGTGTTCCTCAATGCTCTCAGTTTGTTTTTTTATAAGGCACCAACATCACATTATTTTTCTTCATGTACCCCTTCACTTCTTGGGCATGATTATTTTGCATCTTGGTATTTTTTTTTGTAGGGGCACTAAGCACATTCTCTACTACTTTCTCAGTTGGTTTTGTTATTATGGGAAACTCCTTTTTATTCTCTTTCTTGGACTTATTTTTATTAGCCTTTTCTTCCATATCCTTCTTTTCCTTGGTTTCATTTTTTAGCCTCAACTCTCTCAATATCTTCCTTAGTCATGTTGGCTTCCTTTATGGCTTGCTCTTCCTCTCCAGTGTCAGTGCCTACAAAATTTCTACCTTGCTCATTCCTAGTTCCCTCCACACCTTTATTTTATCCTCCTTATTTTGTAGAGGCTATGTGGAGGGCTCTCCAAATGAGGCACTCATCAATTTTTTTACTTCTCTAAGAATGATGGTAGTGCCACCTTGGAGGGCCTTTTGAACTTCCTTAGTTCTAGGTTCTTCTCCTAATTCTTCCTAGATAATAAAGACTTTTGTCCCTTTTTCTTATACTTCTTATATATCTTCCTTCCTTGCATGAAAGCCTCTTCCACCTCAATTTGTACTAGGGTTATTATCAGCATCACAATGGGCCCCATAAAATTCTTCTTTTTTTACTTATTACTAGTTGATGTAGTTTCTGGTGCAAAGGTCATGCACTTCTTCTTTGGAGCTAAGGGGGTTGATTCTTCATTAGAAGTAAACCTTAACCTAATGAACTCTTGAATTTATTCAAGTTTCTCTACCTACTTATTTGGGGATAATTCTTCTACATTGTTGGCACTATCATCTTATCATCACCGATCTGGAGGGGGTGTTCATCATCCTTCTCAAGGTCAGTACCATTCTTCTATGGCTTCATCTCATAATATAGATTTAAGATGCATCTTTTGATGATTTATCTTTGGAGGGGATGTAATTAAATTATATCATAGTCATCATTCTCATATTTTATGTCTTTACCTCTTAGGTGCACATATTAGTTCCTCAGCTACTTCTTTCTATATCCATAGCCTTCATCAAGATGTCTAACTATTGCACATTGGGGATCCTTATTATCACCTCCCTGAAGTATATTTTAGAAAATAAATAAAGGATTTTAATCCAAATAGATAGTTTTATATCTATGACTTCCATGAAAACTATACATAAGTATTACATAATGATGAAGGTTTCTATACTAAACATGTGCTAGGGGAAATCTTATAGGATATGCCATTATATCCCAAATGCCTCAATATATTGGGCACACCAGCCCATTACTCATGTCATATATTATTAGATGAAGAAAGGTGGGTAGGTGAAGTCCTAGTAATTTATCACTAAGGAGTCTTTGTGCACTAGGAATACCCATAGATTATCTTCATCACCATCAAGCATGTTGATCTCCTCCATGACTATTAGTATTAGTATTAAACCCCACCTAAATTTCTCTCATGCCTCATGACACTCAAGAACATTATTTAATATCTCTTCAATAATGAATTTTTATATGTTAAATTTAACCCATTCTGCTATATGAAGGGCAATGCATAAGTAGGCCTTGTTGATGTCCATCCATCTTTCACAAGGGCAAATATTATATCTCACTAGGTGTGATGTGACCCTCATGCTAGGGTCCTTTATATCATTTATTGGGAACACAAATCCTCCCTTATAGTAACAAGGGATTTTCATGACCATCTCTACTTATATGTCATCCACCATCATCCAGTGGATGTTTATTCTTGAGTTAGGAATCCTAGTGATTTTACCAATTAGGCACACTGATATCTACATGCACCTCCCTGTGAAGTAGAAGTGATCCCAATAGATGTGCAAGATGAGGAACTAAATAATTTCCTCTATCTTTTAAAGACATGGTAAATCATATAACTAGGTTGTACCAATGGTCGCAAGCCTATCTCAAATGGATACATCAAATAATGTTGTACCTGCCTATATCTTTGCTCTCATGTCAACCACCCAATCTTAGTTGAGTTCCTATGTGTTACTTTACATATGATGGTTTTATTATTTCATCCTATATTTTTTCATGAAAGACACCCAAGTTTCCCCTACTAAGACAACTGGGGGAAAGTATATTTCCTTGTATGACATTTTGGTATGTGCCTCAAGGTCAACCTCAATGATACTAACCCTTTCCACTAGATGCACCCTTTTATTTTTAGTAGATATCTCCTCTATCATCTATGTTATTATGGTTTCATACACCTATAGTGGTAACTCATTTATTTCTTTCCCATTCTAAATTTTCTAGTGTTGAATCATGGTCTGTTGATGATTGTGACTTTGGATCTCAAGCTTCATTCAACACTAATGGCATCCTCAACATCACTCAGATTTTCTAATATCTAGTTTCCTATTAATTCTCTATCCCTATTCCTCTATTTCAATCTCAAATTAAATTCAATATCCTCACCTATTTATCCATTCTTGTTTGGTGGCCATGGGTGCTTAGGGTTTCACTTTGGTAGCATTTTCTTAGTTTAGGTCTGATTTAGCTCTAGTTCTGCTCTATGTTTTGGGATTAAATTCACTAAGGTTTGTAACCTAAAATAAGGTGTTTTTACCTCTTTATACCTTAAATTTATCTACCATATTAGTTTTAGGTTATTAATGGCATGATGATACCTAAAATTCTTGAAATCTACTAAAACCCATAAAAATCATGAAAATATACCACCATATTCACATTTAATGCAACTCTTTGTGCCTTCATCATCACCACATTTTATCTAAATAGTATTTATGGTTATGTGATAGGTTTTTTAAAATAGTCACATCCTACCTACCACTAGGTGGATGATAGCTTGTTTGGATTATATTCCTCCTATGCTTCATTCACCTTGGTGTGACCTTAGCCCTTATTATGGTAGCTTAGTCATAGTGCTTTACATGCATGTGATTCAACCTCCTTAATTCCATATCTTATTTTCCTACCATGACTCCTTTCAATAATGCTTTCATTCCTTGGTCAATTTCTTATGATTTTATCTCTTTGCCTTGGCCTGTCCTACCCCATACAAATTCTAATGTTATTCCTCCAGTGTTTCACTCTCTAGGTTTCTTTCATACCTAGCATCTTTTACACTATTTTTGTATGTTTGAAACACTATCATTATGAAATATTCCTCTTTTCACTTGATACTCATAGTTTCCCAAGTTTGGAAAATTCCATGTGCCCAAAAACTTAAGTGTCTAGCCGCAGGTGCATATAAGGTACTTGTGCTCGACTCACTTGACTAGAGTTATGCATGGAAGTGCCAAAATAGTTTTCCTACAAGCCTAAAAGTGCCTCATTTATTTGTTTATCACAAACCAAACCATAAAATAATACCAACCATAATTAAATGTTTGGATTGTGCTAAAATTTATTTTAGTCAACACAACATAACCAACTCATGATTGGGAAGTTAATGTCCTGATGGCAAAAGTGCCATTCTATTGGCTATAAGGATTCATTTGGTTACCATTAAACTTATTAGGAGCATTTCACTTTAAATGTGTAGCTTTCATTTACTTTTCTCTAATATGTTATGGATGACATACAAGCCCATCCACCTAATTTGTAGCTTGCTCAAGTGTTTGAGGTACTTGGAGTCATAGAGTGAGACCAAAGATCCTTCAGTAAATACCTTGCACTTTATATGATTATCATGCCATAGTTTCTAGTGTGCCTTAATTACCTACTAGATAATAGGCTTAATTTAGTACTTCATCTAGGCTTAATTTGTGTAATTCCTTGATAACGAGCTAAAAAGGGGTGGTGTGAATGTCAAGCTATCTCTTATCTTTGGTTGTAATAATCTAGGGTACAAATCTAGATGTTGAAAAAGTGGATATCTCCACCAAATATTTAGGGATGCATATGACCCTATGGAGTTATGCATCTAACATGTCATTCTCAATAGGCATTACCACATTGCCAAAGTTGATGTGAGATAAATGGTCTAGGCTTGAGTTTTATTTTCCATTCTTGACAATAACTGAGAAATAAAATTCTTAGAATATAACTATCCTTATAAAAATTCACCCATGGAGAATGGGATTTATCATGAGGTACTTAAGCACCTCATGGTTAGTGAATAAGATGAATGGGGTCACCAATAAGTATTGAATAAATTTATATAGGGTGTAGACCATGGCAAGTGCCTTGTGCTCAGTTGTTTTATTGTTATACACTATTTGGGTTAGTTTCCTACTTACAAAGGATATGGGATGATCTATTTTACGTTCATCAAGTTACACCAAAATGGTGCCAATTGAAAATCTAGATGTACTGACATGAATGTGAAATGGAGTCATTCAATTAGGAAATTATAAAATAGGCATACTAGCCAATTTGAGCTTCAGAGTTTCAAAGGCATCTTCTTATGCTATGCCCCAATAAAATAGGTCATCCTTGTATAAGAAATCCTCTATAAAATTTCAATATTAGCCATAATGGCCAAGAAAGGTGTGAACATATTTTTATGTGGAAGGGGTCTAGAGCTATAGGATAATTGTTATATTCATGGGATTGACGAGCAAACCATATTTATAGATGATGTTCTTGACAAAGGTGCCAAAATGTGTAATAAATATGCATTTATTGAGGTTTAAGGATATCTATAACTACCTGTACCTTTAAAATATGAGACACAATTTCCATAATGGTTCCTTATGAGCCCATACATAGTCTAGTCATCTAAATACACTTGGATCAACTTGTGAATGAAATATTTAAATATAGTGATCACCATTCTAGAGAATATGGATAGTGTATTCTTGAGTCTAGATGGTATCACATTATATGTGAAATAAACCCATTATATCAAAAAGGTTTTTTTAGGCTTATCCTCTTCTTCAATCTAGACTTGATGGTATACTGAGAACCCTTAGTAAAAGTGTATTTTCATAGCCTACAATGTCATCCAAGACCTCATCAGTGAATGGAGTCAAAAAAGGGTTAGAAACACAAGTGGCATTCAATAGTATATAATCAATGCAAATTCATATGCACCCATCCTTCTTGATGCTAATAACCATTAGGCTTACCCATTTAAATTCTTACATAGGGTAGATGATGCTTTTGGCTAGCGTACTATAAATATCCATTTTGACCTTGGCATAGAGATTGGGGTTCATTATATAAGGATGATTTTCAATAGGTCTTAAATCATCCATCAACTTTATGCCCATATTCCCAAGGGATGGATGGGTTCTCTTCATATCTAAATAATTTTGAGGGAATATGTCTTGAAATTCCTTTTAGATATTCATAATTTGTGCTAGGTTTGTGTCAGACCAATACATGCCTAGAGTAGTCATATTTGGTTCCCCTTATGAACTTATGTCTACTTTGGTTGTTTTTAGCAATGCATGATAGGATTCATTCCTTTCCTAATGAGATTCCTTAACTTGCATGCTTCTCTCAATTGTTTATATGAAAAGATGAGTAGGGTCTTCTTCATTAGGGGTATTATCCTCCACTTGTGTACTATCTTTTTTTTGCCTATCAAGGTTGCCCAATTGCATGCCTTCCATGTTTCATATTCCTCTTCACTTGAGTCACTATTAATAATTTATTCTTCAAATAAAGTTGGGAATGTCAATATTTTTTCCTAAACATATCTTTGAGGTGCTCTTCTAGGATTGCAGTGTCCTCAAACACTACCCAACAAATTAATTGTAGTGGCTCTATCAAGTTCATGTTATATGAAGAAAATGAGAAGTTGTGCATGAACCACTCATTAAGTATATCCTAATTTTATCTCATAACGTGTTTTTTTGACAATGTACCATGCTCATGCCCACATCTTTAAGATTATTTAGAAGCAATGCACCCATAAGTTCCTTGGGTCATTTACACCATAGTCAGTCCATGTTTCTTCACATAAGTGCACATGCACTATAGGGTTAGAGTCACTAGAGTATACAGAGATGTCTAGGCCCTCATTCCTTTTCCCAAATATAGTGTAGATGGATACTTTTACATCTTGCCAAGTTGGTAAGTTAGGTCTTTGTGCTACCTAAAAATGAGTGATAATGATCCTCAAATTATATACTAATGTGCCCATTATATCTACCTCCTTTTGGATGCATGATTCAAGATCATAAAGATACTCTTCCAAAGGATTACTCCACTCAAATCTTGAGACTGATATAAATTTACCTTTACTTAGGAAAAATTGTCTTTCCCTTATTTTTGGCACAAGGGACCCATATTTTTAAGGTACAATAAATTTAGACCCAATCAATCTTCATAGGTTTTGTCACCTTCATATGCACTAATAAATACCTCTGACTAATGGTTTTATAATATTCTTCAACCCATCAGTTGTAAGAAATGTTGATGGTGTCTGAGGTTGGTTGTCCATCTTCCCAAGACAACACTCTTTAATCATTGGGGTTTAGACTCTTTGTAATTTACATCTTGATGTTATATATATCGTTGATATCATCCTCAAGATCAATACTCTCTATATAGGGGGTCCTTGGTCACTTGAAAGGGAGATCACGACCCTCTCTTTGCCATTTTCAAAGGTCATATAATTCCTTTTGAAGTGCATATTTGCATTATTTTCATAGCACCATGGCCTTCCCAAGAGTTTTGTATAATTATATTGTTCTACTAACTCGATCACCTCAAATATAGTGCAAAACTTCTTGCCTATACTATCTATAATGATGCTCTTCATAATTCTAATTGGTTACATGTTGATTTTATTTGCCATGAAAATTATAGGAGGGGAAGGCTTCATGGCTTGCCTATGCATCTTCTCCCAAGAATTCTTCATCAAGATATTAACCTTGAAACTTGTGTTCATAAGGACATCACATATAGGCCATCCATCAATGGTAGAATTCACAACAATTTCTTGATCATACTTTGCATTCTATGTATGCCTTACTTATCATGCCCTCTCCATTTGTAGTGTAGTCGCTTCAACTAGATTTTTCCATATATGCTCTAAGAGAAAATTATTTAATCAGGAAATCATTCCCTCCATCTATAAGAAGCACAAGATATTTTTTGGCTCTTATATCTTAGCATCTTGGTTATCTTTCTTCTTGTGGGAGGCAATAACCTATGCCTATAGGTCTCACACTAGTTTTAGATCTCCTTGTAGGTTCTAGATCATACTCATCACCTATTTTTATACATATTTTTGGTGTACAAGGTTTGAGTAAGGTGCAGATTTGGGTTTAAGACATGTGATGCATTCAGTGTGACTCTATTGCCAATATTATAGGTGTAACTCAAGCATAGGCATAATTAGTGGATTATTTGTGAATCCACTACAAGTAGTCACCTACATTTTGAATGTCTCTATGTGTTTTGTTTATGCCTTTTGATCCCACTTCTTTCCTTTTATATCATGCCTAATCATTCTTATACCCTTGTCTATGCTAGGCTTACCTTAGGTGAATTTATTGTACAAGTCATGGCATTCTTTGACCTTATGTGTCCCTCAATAATACCCACACATTAGATGTGTAGGGTTGTCATGCTAATAATGCTTTATCGAGCCACACTTATAACATGAGCATATTGGGAATCTTCCTCCACCACATCCTCTAGCTCACCCTCTAGTTCCTATTTTCATCCCATAACTTACATTTTTTTGGTCATATCCTTCATTTCCTTAGGTCACCTACCCTCTAACTACTATAGTGGTTTGCCTTATGCCCCTTTTCATTTTTTCATATATATCATCAATTACTCAGTAATCAGCAATGGTATGAGTGTAGGTGTCACACAACTAGAAATAGATCATTTTGTTAACTTGACTGGTGCATTATAGTAAAGGGAAGTTGTAAACATCATGCACCTCATGATATATCTCACAACTTAGAAGCAATTTTTACACATTCTTTTGAGGATAGTTATTCCTATTATGGCCTTCTATTTCATAGTTGATACACCATAACTAGCTTTGAGCATCATATGATGAACTAGTGGTAAGCATTTGGAGTTAACTAGCCATGTATGCAATCTGCACCTCCATGAATGGGCTGATCCTAATGTCATCACTTTTGATTGCCTTAGATTTGAGCCCAACTTCAAGTGCTTCATTAACGTCTATGAATGTTTTCATGGAAATAACTCTTCTAAATGGTACTACCAATCCTCCAACAAACCATTACGTATGCTGGGATGGGTGAATGTCATAAGGAAGCTTTGAAATGAGACTCTTAAACATTACATCATATAGGTGAATGCTTTCTAAAATTCCTTGGTTAATCTCCTTGAGCATGATGAAGCTTTGTTGTTCAAACTCTAGTATGTTAAATTACTTCAAAAATAATTCCTTCAAGGTTTCATAGTCATCCATAGCCTAGTTAGGGACAATTTACCTATACCAGGTATGGGTATGATCAAGTAGAGTTGTCGTGAACTAGATTAACTTACACTTTGATTAGGTTATACCTTGATAAAACCATTATAGTTCACACTTCATCACATGATCTACAACATTCTCCATGCCATAATACACTGACAAGTGCATCACCATCTCATAATAGATCTATTATAGGGGAAATATAACATCTAAGGTGTTTGTCCCCCTGGTACTTATCTTGGTGGAAATATTCCAATGCCTCTAGCCACTAGGTCAGGAATTGGTCCCAATATTACTATTCACATTATAGATGATCATGGCACTATACTACTCACTTGTAGTATTAGGCCACTTCCTATGGGTTGTTACCTAGTCTATACATCTAACATTAGCTAAAGTGGAATTCTTGTACTCATGTTATATATTTTCAATCTAGTGCCCAATGGTTTAGAGGTATCCTCACTCAAATATTCATAAGGAATAACTTGTTTAATTATAAAAATATACTCCAAGTCTATAAAATGGTAAAAGGTAATGCTGATAATAGGGTCAATTATCACTCTTCTTTATTTTCATGGGGCATCTAGTGCATGAGCTTATGTTGTAGGTTTAAAGGGGGTAATCACATCCAACACATCTTCAATTATAAAATTATATAGGAACCCAACACATTATACACCTATCAACTATTTATATCGATCTATGGTTTCATTATTTCTCTCCTCTTGTCACTATTGCAATTCAATATGTCCTCCATACCCTTCCCATTCACTATGAGTTCTTTCAGCACTTTTAGGTTTCAAATCCTCTATCAGCCTATGGCTTCTCTTATTTTAAGTTTATCTCCTAATATCTAGGGTGTCAATCTACTCATCCCATTCCATTGTACTTCACCTACACATCCTCTTATTCTCCATTACTCTACTCATCCATGAAATGACTTTAGCCTTCCATTCTCATAGTTTCAAAGCCATAGTCCACCATTAGTTTCTTGAGTTCTATGTTTAAATTTTTAATAAATGTTCCTCTAAGTTCATGAAAAAATTGAGACTCTACTTCTTTAGGGTAGGAATATGTAAAAATAATAAACTCAAGCATGTAACTATTTAGTGCTCATTGCCACTATTTATCTACTGCTCTAGTCCAAGTGGCATCTAGAGTCTCAAGTATCTCTAAGTTCTCTTTCATCCACTCAAGGTGTTTTCCATAGCTTCATCTTCTATGGGTCACATAGTAATCTAACCATCAATACACATGCTTAGGTATTTCACAAAATAAGACCTCATATAGAGCATCATATAAGTTATTCTAGACCCACTTCTTCAACTTTTATCCTCTACAAGTTGGGTGATTTAGTGAAAAGTTGTATTCCACTTATTTTAGATAGTGTTCGATGTTCTCAAGGGATATTTAGAGAATCATTGTATTACACCATTTTGGCAACAAAATTCAACACAAGTCCTAGAAATGGAACTAAAATGTTGTAGAATAATTGCATTTTTATTCATCATTTATGGAGTCAAGTTTTTATGTGTTTGTCCAAGTCAATTTTTGACTCATTATAATTGGGTAAAAACTTAGTATAATTCCATAGTGATTAACATTTATCACTTGATTATGTTGGCATAAATTCGCATAAGGTACAAGCCTTATGCTCTCACCTAAAGCATAGTAGATAAAGAACTAGGACCCATATTGGGCTAGTTGTGTCATGGAATAACTCATTACTTATAGAACTTGGTCATTTAAATAAAGTCTTTGATAGGTTCATTGGTGTAAGGCTTTTCTTAGGTGACTGGTTCTGACCATAGGAGTGCAAGACTATATTTAGGTGGTCCTATAGTTTCATGGGTGTAATCCTTTGTTTCACTAAGATTAACATCATTTAGGTGATTTTAAAGGGTCAAGGGGCTACTTTAGTTTAATTATTCATTCTTAGGCTAGAACTCATAACAAGGATATCAACACTTGGTGCATGATCCTTTTCATCCTTAGGATATTTCACAGAGTATGTTGATGTCATCATTTAGTATAAAGAAGCCATTAATGACATAAACTATAAGCTTACAAATAACATAACATTTATATATGTAAGTTATGACCTTATAAACATTGTGCATTTAAATTTCAACATAAAAGAAGTATAAACTAGAAATATACTGTTTAATTTAACCATTCTTTTTTATTACTCAAAGCTTAAATACAAAGCATAGTCCATAATACATAAAATAAAGTATATGCTTAAAAGACTTAACATCTCAATGGCTCACATGTGAGCTTGGGAAATAAAATTGTATCCTTAATTAAATTCATGCTCTATCTAATGGTGATGAAAGTCTTAATAGTGTAGTTTCATTTGTCTAGAGCTAATTCTATAGAGCTTTGCTACATCAAAATTGCATTATCTGCTCACTAGTTCAAGCTCAATTTTATATCACATAGGAGCATCTCCTTGCCAGGGTAAAGAGTGCACACCATGTGATAAACTAAAGCCTTTGTTGATCATTATACCATCTCCATCACTTTTTATCCCTTAAGTTGAGGTTACAACATGTAGCCACTCTTTAAGATGCACTAAAAACCTAGGTGCCAATAAACTACTTGTAAGATAGTGCAAGATGTGTGTCAATTCCTCTAGTTAGAGCAAAAGATACCAAAATAGTAATCATTCCAAGTTATTGACTCATTTTGAGATTTCTATTGAGTTTTTTCATATCTATACTTAGTTAAAATAGGGGTCCAACAAAATATGGGACTTTACACACGTCTACCAATTCCATCTAGACCATGAGAATTTGTCATCATGGATTTCATGAATGGATTGCCTATAATGAGATGATAACATGACATTATGTTCATTATAGTGGATATATTTTCTAACATGTCCATCATGGTTTTATGCAAAAAATATATTGATGCAATCGGCACTACATAGGCACTCCTCAACCATGTTTGGGTTTATTTTGGGTTACCCACATGCATTGTCTATGATCATGATCCATGATTTGTGAGTCATTTTTAGCAAACATTGTGGGAAGTTATGGGTATACAACTTGATTGGTCGATGGATTTTCATGCTCAAATAGATGGGAAAACTAAAGTGGCCAATTTCACACATGTTCATATTTTATGAATGTAAAATTGTGTACATGCTCACACCTTAGATAAAAATCTCTTTTATATTCAACATGCCTACAATAGGGATCTTCATAGCTCTACTACCCATAGTCTACTCTAGACATGTCTTGGGTTTCAACCTTTAACATCTTTAAACATATCCTACCATTCACCATTATGAAATGAGTCACATACATAGAAATAAGAAGTGGACAAAGCTAATAAGTTTTTATGCCACATCTAATGTGGTCACCAACAAGTTCAAAAAATTCTCTCTCACACTCAAGGTAATTATAAGGAGTTCCATGATTCACATATCACACCTCATGCATTTTAAGTTTTTGATAAATTCTAGTTGTAACTTTAGAATGAGAATTTTAATGGTCCACACTAGAAGATCGAGCCTCTGTGATATGGTCCTTACACCATTTTTCACATAGATGGTGAGAATGACTTTATTCTTGATCTACCATAATACTTGGGCATGTACCTAGTGTTTAACATGGAACTTTTCAAGCCTTATACTATGTCACTTATTGAACCAATAATGGCATAACATCCTTCTATTTTGGATCTTGAACACTTGCATTTTATATCAAATTACTAGATCATCAAAGTGATAAACACACACACACACACCTACCATGGCACACATCCACTTTATTTATTAGTCAATATTTTTATCAATCAAGGTGGTAAACTTTAGAACAACATCATGTGTAATTTTCATAACTATGCACCAATTTAATGGAGACCATTGCTCTTCAATAAATGGAGAATTATTTGTGTGAATCTCTTGCATAGCCAAACTTATTCATCATTCACTCTACTATGTATGTCATGCACCTATCACCCAAGCTTGTGCACTCCTCTCCCTAATTTTTTTCCAAGTCTTATGCATAAGTCCCATGTCATATCTTAGACATGTGCACATTGACCCTTGCATACTCCACATTATGCACTCATAACTCTACACTTCACAACTTATAATCCCATATAATGAACAAGTCTTTCACTTAGATTAATGACTTATGTTCCCTTCATGTCTATAGTTAATTTCACATTAAATCTGTGTATTATAGTTCACATGCCCACATGATTTACTATCTTTCACACTAAAAAAGTTTCACTCTAGCTCATCAAATTTTCCACTCTTCATATCTCATATCCCTATGTCCCTCATAATATTGTGCCATATCTCAAAGCCCCCACATACCTAGTTAAATTTTGGAATTCACAACACATTCACATATCACCTTGCCTTAGCCACATGCTTTAAAGGGTTCACCAACCATAATATGTCCTAGAAGATGAATTGATGTAATCATCTTCTTGGTAAATGACTATTTTTTTAACCAATCTTGTATTCTAATTATATAAATTTGTAACATACACATCTAGCTAAAGGTATATGATCTACATAATCATAACATAAATAACATGCTCTATGTATCTACTTTGTAAAACATGCACTATAACATATTGTATTGGATTTCCTATTCTCTATTAATGAATAGAATTTACATTTATTGTAAGTAATACTTTAAATCCATTGAATGTGTTTAGTTATTTATTTATAAATTATATTTACCTATTCAATTTCACAACAAAAACTCATTTGTCCCCTACACTCTTGGTCGTGGGCCTCATGGTGTAAAGCACTGAGTTTGCTAAGTGGACAAAATTGAGGCACTGCATAATCCATAAATATCATCTACATTTCCCCCCTTTAATCTGAAAATGAAATTTATAATTTTAAATAAATTAATGCATACCTAGGTGTTATAACACACCTTATCTTTGTATGTGCCCAACTTAAGTGCTTTTTTGGTGACTGACATATAACAAAGAACATGTTATAATATATAATCAGTGAATTTAATCTAAGATTGAAATTACTTAAAATATATATTTAAATTGAAAGAGAAAGGTTTGGGATTACCCCTATGTGTCGATGTAACCACCTTTCCTATTGACAAGTCAATTTGAAAATGATGTATCATTTTAAGGATATGAAATTGGGATTAGGAAAAATATAGATAAATATTTAAATTACATATATATATATATATATATATATATATATATATATATATATATATATATATATATATATATATATATATATATATAAGGGGGTGTTGTGTGTGTGTTTGTGTGTGTGTGTGTGTGTGTGTGTGTGTGTGTGTGTGTGTGTGTGTGTGTGTGTGTGTGTGTGTGTGTGTGAGAGAGAGAGAGAGAGAGAGAGAGAGGTCCTTTCTCCCAATCTTGGAGTAAATGTGAGTTATCACCTGATAGTTGATATTATCTCAACTGTGAAACCTAATGATACTTATAACCTAGTGAGTTATATTATACAATCAATTCTAACCTAAAAAACTTTCCAATATTGAGTGATTTTAATTACCTCAACCATACCAAAAAGAGAACTAACTACTATAGTAGATTGGGTCAATAAAGTCCATAAAATTATAATTAGTGTATCAATACATAGAAATATGTGGTGTGGTAACAATCCATATAAGATTTTTAGAATATAAAACCTATTTTGATTTTTTAATATTAGGTTCAAATTTCATAGTATATGTACCTTAGATATGTCTCATGCTAAAACTATGGATAACAATCGTACCAATGTATATAATTCTACCATAACTATGAATCTGAATCATATAACTATGTGCTTTAGCTAGTTAAGATAACTATGTTAGTGTAGAAAATATGCTTTCAAATCATGCCCCCATGATATATGTATAAATATGAAACTAATATAAGTACTAATATGGATAACATGTTTTCAAAACATGCACCATTGTAATTTGTAGATTTTGGGTATTGAATAGGTGTGGATAACATGCTTCCAAAACATGACCCTAGTAAAAATTTGAAAGTTATTGCAAGTGTGGAAAACATTCCTCTATGACATACCCCCACTAATATGCTTCCCCTTTGATTTGAGGTAAATATAAGAACTAGTAGTTAACTCACCTCAAAAGGGTAAGACAATTGTATAATTTGTGAATGTAATCATGTAGCATATAGAAGAAACATGTCTAGGTAGATATAGCATTAAATCACATAGAACCAATGTGATCACATATAGACATAAGATGCATGATAAGGATTGTGGAAACTTCTATATAGTAACAATACACACTCAATAAGAAAATTAAACAAATGCACAATATCTCTCAAAATCAAGTCCAAATGTAATGGTCCAAGGAGAATTCAAACAAGGGGCATGTTAAAAATATGTACAATCAAAGGGACACAACTTATTCAAATATACATGAAATTGAAGATGACATATTAAAATGTCCAAAAAAAAATAATGACATCTAAAAGTTTCAATGAAAGCATAGATAGGTATGGGGGATGTAAGCAAAGTAATATATTCAAATGCTCAAATAAGGAATACACTAGCAAGACAAGACACTCAAGGAAGTGCATAAAGTAAAGCATAATAAACCAACATAAACATGTCAATGTAACCAATGGATCAAATGTGTTAGGAAAATATGTCAAGTGTATAACATATCAAGTATCTTATGTAAGATATAATCATGGATAAAGGCATGTGTAAGTACATATGTAAGCTCAAACATGATAATGAAATGTGATCATCGAATCATATAACCTGTGTGTCTCAAGATCAAATAAATAGATACCCCCAATGTCAACATGACATAAGTAGAGATAAGGCCCACCATAAAAATAAGAATATATCATGTATTTATGTATTATTTTATCACACTCACATAGAATCCTAACACACATGTGTATGTAGGATTAAATGATTAGGTCATCCATCAATATGGAAATAACACATAGATGCCAAGTAGTTAATAGAAAATTTGGGTGCTTAAATAATGTTTTAAATTTTATTTTATTTTTTAATGTTTGAGAATAAAATATCATCCTATGATGACATCTAATATATGGTCATAGATATCTCCCCACTATGAACTTGGTGTAATAATATTGTAATGTTGTTGAGAAGCATGTATGGGTTCAATATCTATCATAGTAGTATTGGTGATTCTATAGTTATGTAAAATAGGAATCTATGGTCATAAATAGTAGTAAGATTAATAGGAGTAATGGTTCATGAAACCCATCATCGAGTGCTTTGAGGTTTATTTAGAATAACAGTAGTAGGAGCATATGTATAACATCCCCACAGGGATTTACTAGAATAATGCAATAATTTTTTTTAAATATTTACGAAAAACTTATTCATTCATTATATTCAATCATGAGAATCTAATTAGTGACCTTAACATACTAAGTATATTAAACACAAGTAAACATGCATCAATAATAGTTACTGATCACTAGAATTTTATGTAACATAAGATAACTACATAAGGAAAGTAATTATATGAAAAAACAACCATAGATAGTAAAATAATACATCCACTAATATCAATGTACAATAATAGATTAATTACATTTACAATAGGCACTATGCCTTAATAGAATAAATAGATACAATGCTCTATAGATCTCAAGTCACTCTAACTCCTGTATCTCTGATAATCTCAAGTGTATTCTCCAAGTATTGTAGTGGGGAAGGAGAGCATCATAAAAGTTATTTTACATACCAACCATGGACCATTAACCCCCCATACAATCCCCCAAATATGGAATGGCCCTCCCTTCATGGATGGATAGATAGTGATAGTACCCATGTGGTGTAAAATTTCTACTATATGTTGTGTACCATAAAGAAAATACATTGTAACATGATATCACACAAGCATGTAAATCATACATATGAAATGACAATATCTATCTAAACATTAATTTGGTCAAATATTTTAAATAACATATGATCTCTAGGATTGGTCAAATTCATACACACCACTGAATCGAATCACCTTCTTCTGGTATTAGTGGTGATAAGTAAGCTAGTGAAGTCTATGTCACTACTTAGTATCAAAAATGCAAGATTTGGTTAAGATATAAATAATCAATAGATTTATATATATTTAAAACATACTAAATAAATGAATTATCTAAATACACACATTTAGTCTATCAAATGTATGAATGAATCTTAACTATATTATTTTACATAATAATAAAATAACATAACAATTTAGTTTATTTACCAAATGGTTAAAATATAAACATAGACTATATTACTAAAATCTCTGAGTAAACTCAATTATTTTACAATTAACAATATCTTAGTATATTGTTCATTTTATTCATTTACAAACAATAGTCTTAAAAATCAAAAGATCCATAACTCATAAACAAATACACGTTCATTCATTTATGAAACTCAATATGATTTTAGGAGGCTTTATGCATATAATTATAGTTTCCTATCTTGTCATGATTATATGACTTAAATTTACTATCCACCAATTATAATTATAGGTATGTATCTCATTCCTTAAATATAAGCTAGACACATATATGAAAACCTAAGTTCTCCTATAGGTGTATTTTATATATTTATTTATTATACATTTTTACATACCCCATATATATATATATATATATATATATATATATATATATATATATATATATATATATATATATATAATAGTTACTGATCACTAGAATTTTATGTAACATAAGATAACTACATAAGGAAAGTAATTATATGAAAAAACAACCATAGATAGTAAAATAATACATCCACTCTTATCAATGTACAATAATAGATTAATTACATTTACAATAGGCACTATGCCTTAATAGAATAAATAGATACAATGCTCTATAGATCTCAAGTCACTCTAACTCCTATATCTCTGATAATCTCAAGTGTATTCTCCAAGTATTGTAGTGGGGAAGTAGAGCATCATAAAAGTGATTTTACATACCAACCATGAACCATTAACCCCCCATACAATCCCCCAAATATGGAATGGCCCTCCCTTCATGGATGGATAGATAGTGATAGTACCCATGTGGTGTAAAATTTCTACTATATGTTGTGTACCATAAAGAAAATACATTGTAACATGATATCACACAAGCATGTAAATCATACATATGAAATGACAATATCTATCTAAACATTAATTTGGTCAAATATTTTAAATAACATATGATCTCTAGGATTGGTCAAATTCATACACACCACTGAATCGAATCACCTTCTTCTGGTATTAGTGGTGATAAGTAAGCTAGTGAAGTCTATGTCACTACTTAGTATCAAAAATGCAAGATTTGGTTAAGATATAAATAATCAATAGATTTATATATATTTAAAACATACTAAATAAATGAATTATCTAGATACACACATTTAGTCTATCAAATGTATGAATGAATCTTAACTATATTATTTTACATAATAATAAAATAACATAACAATTTAGTTTATTTACCAAATGGTTAAAATATAAACATAGACTATATTACTAAAATCTCTGAGTAAACTCAATTATTTTACAATTAACAATATCTTAGTATATTGTTCATTTTATTCATTTACAAACAATAGTCTTAAAAATCAAAAGATCCATAACTCATAAACAAATACACGTTCATTCATTTATGAAACTCAATATGATTTTAGTAGGCTTTATGCATATAATTATAGTTTCCAATCTTGTCATGATTATATGACTTAAATTTACTATCCACCAATTATAATTATAGGTATGTATCTCATTCCTTAAATATAAGCTAGACACATATATGAAAACCTAAGTTCTCCTATAGGTGTATTTTATATATTTATTTATTATACATTTTTACATACCCCATATATATATATATATATATATATATATATATATATATATAAACCCATGTAAATAATTTATAATACTACAAGAGAGTTATGTTTGAACAAAAATATATGGAATGTGTGTTTTGGTAAGGTAGTTTATATAGTGAAATCAACTTCTACAAATGAAAACTTGTGAAGTTGAATAATTTGTATGCTGGAAATGATATATGTGAGAGACTGACTTATTTTGAAAACATAAAAAACTAAGTTAAAGATTTCTGATTTTATCCTCTATTTGTAAAAACTCAAATTAATGTAATGACAATGAAAAGGAATCAAGAATAAAATCTGAACTCAAATTAAAAAATATATATATTTGAT
The DNA here is from genome assembly GCA_037957365.1 of Torreya grandis. Classification (NCBI taxonomy): domain Eukaryota; kingdom Viridiplantae; phylum Streptophyta; class Pinopsida; order Cupressales; family Taxaceae; genus Torreya; species Torreya grandis. The sequence goes on from JARHVA010001334.1 coordinate 3,323,829, forward strand.
ATTAATAAAATATGGGTTATGGAATTATTAATGACCTTATTTGATTTATCAAGCCTTTCTCATGAAATTTATTACCTTCTAAACTTGGAAAATAAAAATGTAATTTATTATTAGTAGTTCAAAATAGTAATGTTATTTTAAAATATATATATTATATATTAAAATATATATTTTAAAATAACATTACTATTTTGAACTACTAATAATAAATTACATTTTTATTTTCCAAGTTTAGAAGGTAATAAATTTCATGAGAAAGGCTTTATAAATCAAATAAGGTCATTAATAATTCCATAACCCATATTTTATTAATATCAAAGATATATAATTTTTAATTTGGGTTCAGATTTTATTCTTGATTCCTTTTCATTGTCATTACATTAATTTGAGTTTTTACAAATAGAGGATAAAATCAGCAATCCTTAACATAGTTTTTTATGTTTTCAAAAAAAGTTAGTCTCTCACATATATCATTTCCAGCATACAATTTATTCAACTTCACAAGTGTTCATTTGTAGAAGTCGATTTCACTATATAAACTACCTTGCCAAAACACACATTCCATATATGTTTGTTCAAACATAACTCTCTTGTAGTATTATAAATTATTTACATGGGTTTATATATATATATATATATATATATATATATATATATATATATATATATATATATATATATATATATATATATAAACTAATACTATTTTATACAATATATGATGCATGTATAATCTTGCCATGGTTTATGCATAGTCTGTTCATTTATGTATAACTATAGTGTTTATGAAAAAAGACTTAGGCTTATCCATAAACAATAAAACTCATAGCTTCATATGTTAATATATAATCATACAGTATATATAAATATATACTATGTATAATTTTCTAGAACACTCAGTTATATATACATTTATATATACTATGTTCAGATCTTCATCTTTCCTAGTCTAAACACTATAATTTGCTTATATCTATACATAGCTTCATGTATATACTCAATCTCTAAATTTTATTCAATTTATAAAATACAATTGACACACACACACACACAAATATATATATATATATATATATATATATATATTGCCCCAAATGTCTCAAACTCACTACAAAATAATAATATATATGTTGGTCTTTCTACCATAGTTATTATTAGGTATAATAATGTTAATATATTCATAACAAAACATTACATCAAAATTCTTTTGTGGAACTGACTAAGTATTCCCTAGGGTTTATATACTCATATTCAGAGTCATATAAATAATGGTGCCCTGTTACAAATTTGCCTAGGTCATAGTTTTATATATATATATATATATATATATATATATATATATATACACACACACACACACACACAATTTTATCTTAAATAGTTGCATTCAACTTTCCTACACAATAACCACAAATCAACAATCCTCTTATATGATATAATATCCTCAACATAAGGTATTTAAACATTATCTTGGTATACACAATATATCCATATTATGTCTATATAATCAGATGTTTATTTACCCTACTAGCTATGTATATATACAATACATTTTGACATTAATGAATATCAATTTATATATGAATAACAAACTATTTACTAGGTTACAATTTTTTTCTTAAGATAGGGCATTAAGACACTACCTATAACAACTTTATTTAACCCTTATAGTCGATTAAACAAACAAGTCTAGTTTAAATTATTAGGGTTTGGAAGATGATTAATTATCTCCATGGATGGCCAAGACATCCATATGGATAAGCCCATTACCCTCATTCAAATACAAAATAATAATTTTCTAAACCCTCTTACTCTAAACCAAACACAAAATTTCTCAAACAATAGAATAATAAATAACATTACAACCTCTATTACACTTTCAAATTGAAATCGAATAAATTTGATTTCCTTTTCTTCCTTTCTTTGTACTTATTTCTCCACTTCCATGTCTCTCATTGTCTTCCACAACTCCCTCTCATCTTATTCTCCTCACTGACCTCTTTCCATTCAAATTTTTCATTTCATTATTCACTCCAGTTTGTAGTCCATGCATAATCCCAAAATTTCCTTTAAACTCAACTAATCCATAATTAACTTCCATTAAGCATACCATAAAGAAAGAATTTCTCTCTCATTAAAAATTTATTCAATTTTATTAAACATTAACTTTGTTTAAAGATTCTTTCATGATCATGATATTACAATCTCTGAGTATTTCCACCAAACAAGTCCACTTTAATCATTATTAGAATGATAACCAACAATTTTAAATCTCAACATAGTCTTATGCAAGACAATCAAATACTATGCTTAGATTTTTAAGATAGTATTTAGGATAATTCAACTTTCTTTGTCAATAAATAAATGTAATTATCTCTTTATGGAAAATATAAACCAATTAATTATTAATTATGGCATGATAACTGCTTAAGTCATTACTAGTGTATATAGCATATATATGTATTTCATTATTTTAATAGCTTAACATATACTGATATTATCAAATATCAATTTTAGCAAGATTAACATTATAAAATGTTATAAAGACATTTTTTTAGTCTATATAAAATAGTAATTAGATATCCTTTATTAGATTTACATTCCCGTAATCATATAAATACATGAGTAAAGTAATCTTATCACACTACAACATTAAACACTAAGTCTATGTATAATATATAAAATACAATCTCATACAAGATTTATCCCACATATTTACTAACATAAAAAACACAAACTTTAATGTGTAACTACAATTAACTTTGAAAACATACTAACTCTAACAATCCAAACACGCAAGGCATTTAACATTTAAAATCTAATGTGGTGTATGTTTGGGTCTTAGTAGTTCTTCTATTATCCTTCATAATTCCATCTATGCCACCCTCTCCTATGATGCTCTCCCTCTATCATGATCTAAGGGATGAACTCTCATGCATCCAACTCACTACAAAAGGTAGTTAGTCAAATACATCATGACACATATATCATAAAATAATGCTATTAACAAAAAATGTAACATAATCATTATGTACATAATTCATAATAATGAACTCATGAAATATAAGTAACATACATTTATCCCATAATTGAATATGACTTACAATTTATTTAAAAAGTAAAAAATCAATTTAATAACCATAATAATCCATGGATAATTAGGTAAATTAGTTTAGTGAGAGAATTGAGTTGTAACATACTTGCCCCTAAAGTTGGTCATTGTCTCAATGACACTTATTCAAAAAATATTTCTTGATAACAAACAAATTTTATTAGAGATAAAAAATAACATAGTATCTAGCATCAAATCAAGAAAAAAAATGTGTAAATAGCTTTTAAAACTCATCATAGTCCTTTCAAGTAGCTCTATCCTCAAAGTATTGATCCCACAAGACCTTCCACTATGACACTTCTTTATTACACAAATAAAGTTTAAGAGTGTAAATTAATCTGATTGGTTCTATCATGATCACTGCAGGATCTAAAACCTATAAAGCATTCCAATCCAACACATGTGAAGGATCAACTATATACTTTTTAAGATACGATACATAGAAGATATTATACAATAGAGCTAGGGATGATGGTAATACAAGATTATACACTATAGGATTGATCACTTATAAAACCTTAAAGGGTCCCACATATCTTGGTGAAAGTTTTACTAACTTCCTAAATTCAATCAAGTTCTTTTATAGCTTAACTCACAAAAATACTTTATCACCTACTGAAAACTGCCTAGTTGTTATCTTCATATTAGCATAACTCTTCTACCTATCATTGGCCTTATCCAATCTCTACCTAATTTTTGTAACTTGATATTCCATTTTTGAAAGCATCTTAGTTCCAAAGACTACCCTATCTTCGAACCTATACTAATACATTGGCATCTTATACCTTCTTCCATAAAGTTCTTTAAATGGTGCCATCTTCAAAGTAGATTGGTATGAGTTATTATATGTAAACTCAACCAATAGAAAGTATTATTACTATTTATATTGTTGATACATGCAATACATACTAGGAATATCCTCTGACACTTAATTAGATCACTCAGTTTAGCTATTAGTTTGTGGGTGATATGCAGTTCTAAAATTTAATTGCATACCCAAAGTTGAATCTAGAGTTAACTAAAATCTAGAATTCAATCTCAAATTATGATATGATATGATCTTATCTATAAATCCATTTGATTTATATACTTCCTTTAGGAATATCTTAGAAAGAGCTAGTGCATTGTCTATCAAATTGCTTGGTATAAAATGTGTTACCTTGGTTAGTTTATCAACTACAACTAAGATCATGTCATGCCTATTCTATGATATTGGTAATCCCTGGAAAAAGTCCATATTAATCACTTGATATTTACACTCTGATATTTCATGTGGATATAACAATCCATCTAGATACATACGTTCATCTTTCACTCATTAACATTTTAGACAATGTGACATAAAATCTGATGCATCTTTCTTGATTCCCTTCCAAAAATAAAGTGGTCTAAGCTCTACCACTATCTTGGTTACTCTTGGGTGTCCTAAATATGGGGAATTGCGTAGTTCCTTTACCACTGTTCTCCTTAGATTTTCATGATCTAGCACATACATCCTTCCATTATATCACAAAAGACCATCATTCTCTAGGTTGTATCCTTTATATCTAGGATTTTGAGTATTCTCAAACTCTCAATTAAATCTTTCTTGACCATATATTAGAATTCATCTCCTAGTAATAATTTGATCACATGATCCTTGAAAGTAATTTTGATAGTAGCCATAACTACTATATACATTCTACAACTCAAGACATTAGTTACTCTATTCTCTTTACCTTTGATGTGATTGATACCAAAGTCATATTTAGATAAAAAATATAACTAGCACCTCTAATGAGCATTCAAATTTGGCTAGGTAAATATGTGTTTGAGTCCCAAGTTATCATTTTTGAGCTCAAATATTTTTTTAAGAAAATAATGTCTCTAAGATTACAAAGAATGAATAATTTATATAAGTTCAAGATCATGAGGGGAATAATTCACCACATAAGGTACTATTTTCCTTAAATTATAAGCTACTAATACACCATCCTACATAAGGACTCATCCTAGTCCATCTCCAAATGCATATGTGATCACTAAAAATTGACCATTGGAATCAGAAACCCTAAACATTGGTGTTGAAATAAGCCTTATTTTTAATTCTTGAAAATCTACTTCAAACTTATCTAACTAGATTAAACTTTGATTCTTATGCAATAAAGAGGTAATTTGATTATTTATCTTGGAAAATTTTGAAATGAATTTATTATAATAGCCTACTAATCCCATGAAACTCCTTACCTCATGGACATTCATTAGTTTTAGCCACTCCATAATGACTCTTATCTTATCCAGATCAACATAAATGCCATCCTTTGAGATAATATGTCCTAGATATTACACTTTCTTTTTGAAAAATACACACTTAGATAATTTACCATACAACATGTGATTTTTTAAATGTTTCAAAATAAGCTCTAGATGTTGAAGATGATCTTCTTCATCCTTAGAATATATAAGAATGTCTTCTAAAAAGACCAAAATAAAATGATCTAGGCAACCTCTAAACACATTGTTCATGAGATTCATGAATGTTACAAGTGCATTTATCAACCCAAATGGTAACACTATAAACATGTAATTCCCATAGCAAGTTCTAAATGTTGTCTTCAAAATATTCTCATTTTTTATTATTAACTAATGATATGCATCTCTAAGATCAATCTTATAAAATACCATTGTTCCTCACATCTGATAAAAAATATCATCAATTTGAGGCAGTTGATACCTGTTCTTGATGTTTGATTTATTCAACATTTTATAATCAATGTAAATTCAAAGAGTGTTAGTTATCCTTCTCCTTAACAAAGACAACTAGTTCACCCCATGGTGACACACTTGGTGTGATCAGCCCTTTGGGAAAAAATTCCTAAAGTTTTTCCTTCAATTTTACTAATTCAATGGCTACCATTTTATATAGAGCCTTAGATTGACTTTATGTTCCTAGTTTGATATCAATAGAGAAATCAAATTCCCATTTAGGAGGCAATCTTGACAATTATTATAAAAAAACATCATGAAAATTCCTAAGGAAAGGATAATCTTCAATTTATGGTTCCTTAGTTTCCTTCGTTTCATTTATCTTGATGATAAATTCTTGGCATCCTTTATCTTGGGCCTTCTTGATTTGCATTGTATAAATCTGTCTAAGCCTTAACTCACTTTTCTCACCCTAAATTAGTGTCTAGATTCTATAATATCATGACACTCCACTCTTTTTATATAGAAGTTAACCTTGGTCTTATGCTTTACAATCCAATTGACTCTTAGGATCACATCATATGACCATAGTGGTACTACATAAAAATATACAACCATTGTGAATTTTGACAATCTAATTTTTGATCTAACTAAACACTTATCAACCTGTACTTTAGAATCATTCCCACATTGTATTGACCATGCATTTACCATTACATCATATTTTCTAAAAATTTTTTTATAAATTTAGGAGCTATAAAACATTGCGTATCCCTTGTATATATCAAAATTGAAATTGGGTGTTCAAAGAAAATATCTAACATTTTTATGGGTGAACTATGGAACTCAACTTACTAATTATCAACCTCTGCATGGATAAATTTTTGAAAATTTCCTTGTTGAGGGGTAGAACCTTTATTACTCAATTTATCTTAGGTATATTCATTCACGAAATGGTCACCTCCACAAATGAGGCAATCTCCTAGTGGTCCCTTCCTATCAGATTATTAGTTTCCCTTGAAACAACGTTTGGAACCATTACCTAATTTCTTATTACCTGAACCGATATTGAATCTAGAATTATGACTCTTGAGCTGACTCTTGGAGTCTCTACTCCTTTTATTCTATTTCTTTCTCTTGAAAGTTGGATTTGAACTTCTAATTTTTTTCTTAAACTTCCCTAACCTATGCAAGAGCTTTCAATTTTTCTCCTGCTTGACTACTTTCTCAAAGACTTGGTCTATGGTAGATGGTTCATGAACATCCACTTCTCCACCAATCTAGGGTTTTAATAACATGATGAACTTCTTAATATTTAACCTCTCATCTACTTGATATTGAGGTACACATTTGAGATGTTTGGTGAACTATTCCTAATACTCATTTACTAACAAGTATCCTTGTTTTAGATTTTGAAAATCTATTAGCTTCTGGTAAAAATATTACTATGGAAGCCACTATGATCTAAATAATGTCAAAAATTTCTTGCATGTAGTGTTGGTTGAGTTCACATCCATTTACAACTTCTAGTTTTCCCACCATGTATATGCTTCTTTAACCAACTAATATGCTCCTAAAATGACTTTGGTGACCTTAAATTAGTTTCAAATCTCAAAATACTTCTCCATTTTAATTAACCATGCTTCATCTCCATATTCCTTAACAATTATATCAAACTAGGTGGATTCACCTTTTTCATATTCCTTACCAATTATGTGGCTACATGTGCTCTCACATCCTTGAGAAACTTCCTCATCTCTCTACTCTTGAGGAATTTCTTACTCATAAGGATGCTCTTCAGGATAATCTTGATGGGATTACTCCTCATATCCATGAATTTCCTATTTTAGGGATATGATTTTGTCCCTAATCTCATTTATGACTGAAAGAATCCCATTTAGCTCAGTTGCTTATTCAATGATAAATTGGTTAGGATCAAATAGAGGGTTTTTATCATTAACATTTGAAGGAATCTCACCTAATGCTCTTGTTGACACCATTCTTTGTTCTAATAATAAAAGAATATGAAAATGTTAGTAGACTCATTAAGTCTTAGAGTTTGAGTCTCAACTATGATACCATAATGTAACATCCCCACTAGGAATTACTGGAACAATGTAGTAATTTTTTTAAAATATTTACACAAAACTTATTCTTTTATTAGATTACACCATGAGAATATAATTATTGACCTTAACATACTAAGTATATTAAATACAAGTAGACCTATATCAATAATATTTACTAATTCTCTCATTAATGGGTTAATGGTTGATAAGAAAATGAAAAAAATAGAAAGGAAACACTATGGAACGCTCTTATATTGGCTTGGTTTAAATTGAAATTTGATGGGGCTTGTAGAGGTAATTTAGGGGCTTCTAGAGCTAGATGTGTTATAAAATATTGTAGTGGTTCTTTGATTAGAGCCCTATCCCTTAAACTTCTAGATAGAACCAATAATGAAGTTGAAGTGTAGGCTTTAGCATCTAGAGTTAAAATGGCCATAGAACATGGCATCCTTTTTTTGGAAATCAAAGGGGATTATCAGGTAGTGATTCAAGCTTTGTCTAATCAAAGGGTTAAATATTGAAATATAGATAATATTTTAGATATTATTTGGCCAAAATTGGAAGCCTTTGAAGACTTGACTTGCTCCCATTATTTTTAGGAAAGCAATAAAGTGACAATTTTTTTGGCAAATTTTGCAATAGATCAAAATATAGAAGAAATAATGGATAACATCAGAGAAAGTTGGGCAGATTGTAAGGATTTTGATGAAATTGAGTTTTAATAATGAGGAAGCTAATTTATATTTAAATTTCCTTTAGCTTACTATTTTATAAAAAAATTGGCATTATTTAGAATTATTTCAAAAAATGTCATTTATATTTCAAAAGGGATTGGTTATTTTATAAAATATAATTAAAAAGAAAAAATAAATAATAAATAAAGTATCTTTTTATTTTTAGTTATCCAGGGGTTTCGACTGATGTATGGGTGAGTGTGTTGTTTTGGGCTTTGATGATGGTAGAATCCCATCTTCATAGTGAAAGGACATGCCTAGAACTCCCATTATTACTTCTGTAAGCTTCTAAGCATGCACCTTGATTGTTAATTATTTCATTGTGTGTGTAATGATATAAGAATGGATTTCTTATTAGTTTTGGTGTTTAGCCTTCAAGAATTTTTTCATGGTGCTTTAGTAGGATGTACAACTTTAGCATCGAGTCTATAAGATGGCTACTAATTTTTGGTCATGCAAAGAATAGAGAAATGAGGTTTGTTGGATTAGTGTCAAGAATGTACCTATTTAATGTTTTCTAGATTCTAATAGTGGATGTCGTAAAAGCTATCAAATAAATTTTGGGAATGACAATTTTGGCTACCAGTAGAAGGGTAAGAATGAATTTGGATTTCACCTTTCTCTTTGCTAGTAATCTTTGTTTGGGCATGTTAGACATAGAGCAAGTTTAGGCCCTGGTTGAATTTTATGTGTGTTTAGAGTATAGATAGGAGCTTCTATCAGAAATAGAATCCATTCCTCTTGGGCCATCTCCTACACTTTCATTATCTAGAAGGGATAATTTGGGTTTTAACCTACTATCTCTTTTTTGGTAATTAGAATCTAGGTTTTTGGGTCTAGTGCATTTTGCAAAAGAAGTGGATTAGGTCTACACAGTTTAGCTAGAGAAAATAGGGAAAAAGGATATCTACATGTTAAATGTTCAAGAAATATTAAAACTCATACCAAGTTTGGAGGAGTGGTAGGCTCTAAGGAGGAAACCAAAAAGAATAAAGGTGATTAAGTGGCTAGCTAAAGGCATTGTGAGGGGGACGCTCAAATATCTTCCTTGGTGGAAAGGTAAAAATTAGTTACTATAGGATATGGGTAAAGACCAAAAAAATTAGTCTTCTTACTCTTAAAGAAGGTGGAAGGAGGAAAGTTAGAGAAGAAAATAGCATCAGGTGGAGCTTCTCACAAGGTAAAGGATCAAGAAATGCATGCAACCAGTTTCAAGGCACCTATAAAGGCTTTAGAGGTGGGTGTCTTTCTACCCAAAAATGGTAAATTTGTAGAACTAGTTATTTTTTATTTAATTTGTTAGTTTGGATTTTTTTTTAAATGTGGACAATAAGTGAAATATTAGTTGTTAAAAATTTGACTATTTGGTACTAAGTATGGTTATTTTCAAAACTAGTTTTTTTCTCAAGTTTAGTCTATATGCCTTAACACTACTAGATGTTAAGCTATACCTACATTTTTTTTATTTTGATATCCATATGTTAAAAGGGCTAGGGACCCATAAGTTCCCTATCAATAATATAAAAAAATAGTTGTTGGTCACTACAATCTTATGTAACATAACATAAATGCATAAGGAAAGTAATTATATGAAATCCAACCATAGTTGGTGAAATAAAAGAACCACTACTATCAACATAAAATAATATATTAATTACATTTCCAATAGATATTATGCTTTAATATAATAAATATATAAAATGCTCCATAAATCTTGACTCATTCTAACTCATGTATCTCTGATAATCTCAAGTGTCATCTCCAAGTAAGTACTATAGTGGGGAGGGATAACATCATTTGATCACTTTTCTACACCAGCCATAAGCCATCTATACTCTATATAATCACTCAAATAGGGACTGGCCCACCCTTCATAGATGGGCAGATAGTGATGGTTCAAAAATCTAAAGACATATGAAAATAACCATGTGCTATAAGATTTCTACTACATGATGTGTACCATAAAGAAAATACATTCTAACATGATATCACACAAACATGTAAATCATACATATGAAATGACAATGTCTATTTAAATAATAATTTGGTCAAATTTTTCAAATAACATATGATCTCTAAGATCAGTCAAATTCATACACACCACTTGATCGAATCACCTTTATCTAGCATTGGTGGTGCTAAGTAAGTTAGTGAATTCCATCTCACTACTTAGTTAATACCAACAATGTGAGGTTTGGTTAATATATAAATAACCAATAGATTCATACATATTATTTCTACTAGTAGGTTTAAAATATGCTAAATAAATGACTAATCTCAATACATAGATTTATTCCATCAAACGTATTAATGAATCTTTATCATATTATTTTACACAATAATAAAATAGCATAATAATTTAGTTTATTTATGAAATGGGTAAAATATAAAACTAGAAGACATTACTAAAATCTCTGAGTAAACTCAATTATTTTACAATTAACAATATCTTAGTATATTGTTCATTTTATTCATTTACAAACAATAGTCTTAAAAATCAAGAGATCCATAACTCATATATAAGTACACATTCATTCATTTATGAAACTCAATATAATTTTCAAGGGCCTTATGCATTTAATTATAATTTCCTAACTCATCAGGATTATATGACTTAAATTTTATAACCACCAACTATAATTATAGGCATGCATCCCATTCCATAAATATAAGTTATACACATATATGAGAACTTAAGTTATCCTATAGGTGTATTTTGTATATTTATGTATTATACATTTTTACATATCCTGTGTGTGTGTGTGTGTGTGTGTGTGTGTGTGTGTGTGTGTGTGTGTGTGTGTGTGTGTGTGTGTGTATTTAAATACCATTAATGTTATGAACCACTAATAGTACCTTACAATTTTATTTTCCAAGTTCAAAATGTAATAAATTTCATGAGAAAGGCTTGAGAAATCAAATAGGGTCCTTAATAATTCCATAACCCATACTTTATTACTATCAAATTTATTTAATTTCAAATTTGGTCTCATATTTTATTTTTAATTCCTTTTCACCATCATTATGTTAATCTATGTTTTTTGTGAACAAAGTATAAAATCAACAATCCTTAACACAATGTTTTATGTTTTCAAAATAATTCAATCACTCACATATATCATTTCCAACATATGACTTATTTTAGAAGTTGATTTCACTATATAAATTACCCTACCAAAACACAAAGTCCATATATTTTTGTTCAAACACAACTCACTCATATTTTTATAACAATTTTACATAATCATGTGCATATATATATATATAAACTCATAGTATTTTATCAAATTTACATAGTCTTTGATGTATGTATAATCTCACTTTGGTTTATCCATAGTTTGTTCATACACACACACACACACACACACACACACACACACACACACACATACATACATATATATGTGTGTGTATATGTATATGTATATATATATATACATATACACACACATATATATATGTATGTGTGTGTGTGTGTATGAACAAACTATGGATATATATATATATATATATATATATACACACACACACACGCACACATTAAACTTAAGTCTATCCATAAACATTAAATTCATAGTTTCATATGTTAATATATAATCACAGGGTATATATATAAATATATATAATGTGTACAATTTTATAAAACACTCAGTTATATATACATTTATATATATTATGTTTCGATCTTCATATTTCCTAGTTCAAAAACAATAATTTTCTCATATATATACATAGCTTCATGTATATACCCAGTCTATAAATTTTGTTCAATTAATAAAATACATTGATCATGTTTGTATATATGTTCATTGTCCCAAATGTCTCAAAATAGTTACAACATAAGATTATATATGTTGGTCTTTGTGACACATTTATTATTAGGTATAACAACCCCATTAGATTCATAACAAAAAATTACATTGAAATACTTTTGTGTAATCAACTAAGTATTTCTTAGGGTTTATATAACCATACTCACAGTCATATAAATAATGGTTCCCTATTACAAATTTACCTAGGTCACAATTATATATATACATTATTTTTATGTTAAATGGATGCATTAAAATTTATAAAAATAACCCCAAATTGATAGTCATCCTATATGATATGCTGTCCTCAACATAATGTATTCAAACATTGCCTTGGCATACACAATATTTCCATATTATGTCTATATACTCAGAATTTTGCTTACCCTACTAACTATGTATATATACAATAAATTTTTAAATAATGAATATCAATTTATATATGAATGATAAATTATTTCGTAGGTTACAATTTTTTCCTAATCTAGGGAATTAAGTTGTTACCTAAAACAACTTTATTTAACCCTTACAATTAAAGAAACAAGCAAGTCTAGTTCAAATCTTAGGATTTTAAGGATGAAGGATTAGCTCTAAGGAAAGCCGATCCATCTAGAGAGATAAGCTTGTTACCCTCATTCAAATAAATAATAATAATTTTCTAAACCCTCTTACTTCTAACCATACACATAATTTCTCAAATAATAGAATATTAAATAACATTACCAACCTCTATTCCGCTTCCAAATTGAAATTGAATGAATCTGATTTCCTTCTCTTCCTTTCTCTATAATTTCTTCTTATTTTCCATGTATCTTATTCTCTTCCATGACTCCCTCTTATCCTATTCTCCTCATTGACTTCTTTCCATTAAAAATTTTCATGCCACTATTCACTCTAGTTAACAATCCATGCATAATCCCAAATTTTCCTTTAAACTCAACTAATCCATAATTAAATTCCATTAAACATACTAAAAAACTCTAATTTCTCTCTCATTCAATCTTTATTCAATTTTATTAAACATTAACTTTGTTTAAATATTCTTTCATGATCATTGTGTTACAATCTTTGAGTATTTCCACTAAATAAGTCCACATTAATCATTATTAAAATGATAACCAGATCTTTTAAATCTCAACATAGTCTTATGCATGACAATCAAAGACTAAGATTATATTTTTAGGATGGTATTTAGGATAATTCAATTTCCTTTTTCAACAAATAAAGGTAATTATCTCTTTATCAAAAATATAAACCAATTGATTATTAATTATGGTAAGATAATTACTTAAGTCATTACAAGTGTATGTAGACTATATATGTCTTTCATTATTTTAATATCTTGGAATATAATGATATTATCATATATAAATTATAGTAATATTAACATTCTAAAATGTTATAAAGACATTTTTCTATTCTATATAGAATAGTAATTAGATATCCTTTATTAGATTTATGTTCTCATAATCATATACATACATGTGTAAAGTAATCTTATCATAATACAACATTAAACACTAAGTCTACATATAATATACAAAATGCAATATCATATAAGATTTATCCCATATATATGTACTTACATAAAAAAAAAAAACTCTAATATATAACTGCAATTAACTTTCAAAACATACTAACTCTAACAATCCAAACACATAATGCATTTAACATTTAAAATCTAATGTTGTGTGTGCATGGGTCTTAGAAGTTCCTCTATCATCGTTCATCATCTCATAATCTATGCCACCCTCTATGATGATGCTCTCCCTCTATCATGCTCTAAGGGATGAACTCTCCTGCATACAACTCATGACAAGAAGGTATTTAGTCAAATACAACATGATACATATATCATAAAACAATGTTATTAACAACAAATGTAACATAATAATTATGTAAAGAATTCATAATTATCCATCTCATAATAATGAAATCATGAAATCTAAGTCACATACATCTATCCCATAACAATACATGACTTATGATTTAGTTAAAAAATAACAAATCAATTTAACAACCATAATAAGCCATGGATAATTAGGCAAATCAATTTAGTGAGAGAATTGAGATGTAACAATATGTAAGTGTTATAGATATATAAACATGGTGCATAGTATATGGGGATTCTATGGAATCTACTATATGTCTATGATGTAATGTTATCTCAATTAATGGTTTCCTATTAAAGTGGATGGCTTGTTGCTTACCCATTTGTGGTGCATGAGTCTTAGTAATCTTGGTAATTAATTGAAAAAACCCAAACCAACCCACTTTTTTTTGGCCTTAGAAGAATACTTGGGTAGAAGGTCCAAAAATTAAAAAGAGCTACATACTTTATCAGTCCTACTACAGACTTTGTAGGAATATTTTCCTTGTTAGCCACAACTTTAATTATGTCCCAATAATAATTTAATTATATATGCAAGTAAATATAAGCTAAACTCAACCATACTACTTATTTAGGCATAAAATGAACATATTATGATGCCTACAACCATGTTTATATATCATCATAAAATTTATCTAATTTTCATGTTTACAACACTCAAATTCCTTCCAATATAGATCAACAGTCTATCGTTTTGTAGACATAAACATAGGTAGACCCTCTATTGCATTTTATCAATAAATTAATATTTAATTAATAAAGAAATAATAAATTTGTCACATATTTATTAGACCATATTTCATCTAACTCTAAATGAATTTGTGAGTGGATTAATCATATTGTGATTCAAAGAGTCTTTAGCAATGGAAGTTGTGTATCTCCTTCTCTCTTTTGTACCATGGCTTGTGTTGTGGCTTGGCTCAAGATTTTAGAATTATAACACTACTTGCAAGGAAATTTTTGCATTATAACACTACTCTTATCAAATCTTTGAATTTATTTATACATGATAACTTTGTACCAAAATGGCTTAAAATTAAATAGGCAAGGCATTATATTTATAGAAAATAGATCTAACCCCAACCCAAGGTGAGTTAATATGGAGTTAAGGCTTGGAATGGGTTCAAACATAACCTAAGTGAGTCAAGACTAACCCTAATAGATTTAATAGTTAGTGATTAATCATGATTTTCAATGAATAGGCATGGGTCTTCAAAATGAGATAGTTTAGCATATTTTCTAAGAGCTTGACAACTCACAAAGGTCATGATGAAAGGCTAAGATATTTGCATTTTTGAATTTCCTTTTTTAGTTATTCATTAATTACACATGGATAATTTAACTAGGATCTTAATTTTATTTAGATTATTAATTAATTATGATTATATTTTTATAATTTATAAGATTTGATTTAAGTGTGCAAGTACCTAAATTAATAGGTCCATAAGCCAAATTTACTTTTGTGATGTCACTAGATGATTAGGGATGAGTTTGTGAGATGTTATTATTACATATAATAGGATACCCCAATTAGGGATGTTTCAACATGATTATAAACTTTGAATAATGATGCATAAGTAAATTTTAGATGTTTAGTGATTCTTAAGCTTAATTTGTAATGGTTGGTAGGAACTGGACTGAAGTCTGATCAAAGGCTAGTTTTGTCCAATTTTAAGTGTTTATAGTTTACCCATGTTTGGGAAGGCATTGCAAGTTATAGGCATAATAATGTTTTCTAAAATAATGAAAAGGTCCTATTTGCCTATAAATTCAATAATAATGGATGAAGTGTAGGTGCCCCCTCAAGGGAGCATTAAACAAAAAGGGTTAGTGAATGGTCCCTCAAAAGGAGGAAATGATGGGACCAAAAAGATAAAATGGGTGGAAGAGATTGATTTTCCCATAGGTAGCTATAATCAATAGCATATAGAATTGCCCTGATTGAGTAGATAAACAAGATTATTTTTCCACAAGTAGTTATAATCATCAACATAGGTGAAATAAAAAGGTAATGATTTGCCTAAAGGTGGTTATAATCATTGAAAAAGGTATAGGGTAACAAGAGACTAATTTTACCAAAGGAGGTTATTATCAGTAAAAGGGAAAATAATGATTTACCCACAAGTGGTTATAATCATTGGTAGGATAAAAACATGCCACAATTGGGTGGATAATGATAATGGTTTTCCAAAAGTGGTTATAAGCATTATCATAATGAAAACATGCCCTATTTAGGAAGAAGAAAGATAATGATTTTCCCATAGATGGTTATAATAATCAACTGTCAAATGGATGGAAACACAAGGATTTGACCAAAGTTAGTTGGAATCATTGGCAATGAAAGTGGGATGGTATACAATGATTTGCCCAGAGGTAGTTATAATCATTATTTCTTGATTATGGTACACATGATTGTAAATTGGTACAGAGGAGAAAGATGAATATGGGGATCTTTTTAGTAGGGGGATGCTCCTCTGAACTAGCAAGGGTTAAAATTATTTTGTTATTTAATTAATTTATATGTGGGAATGATTAGGGTAGATTAAAAAACAATTCAGATGCCAAGGAGATATATCATGCTTGCATTGCTATGTAGACTCATTGAGCTAATTTTTGTTGTAGCACGTTGTTGGGTGAATATTTTGTCACCAGCTAACTGATGGGAAAAATAGGTTGTTTCAACCACAACATAAAGAGATTGGTCAGCCAAATGTGTAGGTTTACCACATTAAAAGGGGACAAATCTCTCCTTTCATCAAGGGGAGGTTCCCTATAAATATGAGGATCTATATAATATATATATACTATAAATAAGCTGAAAATAACAATCAAGGGTAGAATAACACCATCCATCTCTCTTTTTTTAGAGATGATGTTCACAAATAAAAGGAGAAATCTTGGTGAAATGATATAAGGCACTTTTCTTCTTTCAAAAGTGTTGTTCAACAAACAATAGGAATCTTTCTGGTAGTGACAAGTAAATGTAACAGGGCACAATAACCAACAAAATGAGGTGTAGCACAAAGTATCCACCTAAACTACCAAAGAGCGAAATATATTAATGACAATGGGGGCACAAAGTCATCCCAAGATCCTTTACATAAAAATAGAAAAACAAACATGCTAAAGATAATTGTGGCAGCACAAAGTCTCTCCACAGTCGGCTTCAGGACACCTTCCTGATTACTTCCACTAGTTCTGCTTGTTAAATTAAATGGACAAGAATGCTTCTAGGAAATAGACATAAGAAAATTTTTCTAAATAACACAAGCTATTCCAGCACAAATTATGAAAGGTCACTTGTTTTCTCATTCAAATAAAGAAATATGATTAACAATTTGAGCTCAAAGTCTCAAGAAATGCCTTTCAATTTGGGTAGAGTTTTGAATCTATAACTGAAAGATCTCCTTTGCATAAAATAAGAGATTACAATATATAGTGCTCCAAGAAAGACTTGGGCACTTTGTTTCATGGAATGGCACATGGTGCATTCAATGCCTTGAATGCATTTGAAATTATATGAAGGGGCCATGCTAGAATAGGGCATCTATCTTAACTATGGTGTGAAGAATCATATCGAATGTCTTCTCCTCAGCATGGGTCATCTAGTCTATTTCCAAAGATGTATGCAGCTGTCCACTCACTTTTATTCAAAGGGAGAAAAATAGGCCATGCCTTTGAATGTTTGTGCACTCAGATGTCTACTTGGTGGACTATTCCACCTACTAAAATAACTCCCCTATAGATATTTCAATACCCCTAAAGCTTTCCCTCTTTCCTATTGCAATTTGAGCTCTCAAGATATCTTCTTACCTTTAGCAGGCTCTTTTAGCTTCCTCTTTAGCTATTTGTTGAGTTTATTCTTCAGGTTTTATGCCACATTTGAAAATAAATGGGCATTTTATTACCTTGAATTTGACGTTTGGTTCAATGGTTCAACGGTTCAAGCGGTCCTATTGGCTCCTTGGTTTAATCACTTCCTTGGTTCAATTGCTTCTTTGGTTCAATCACTTCCTTGGTTCAATCACTTCTTTGAACTGGTTGAAATATTTGAACCATTTGAACCTATGAACCATTTCGGTTCAAAGTTCAATGGTTCAACAATTCATTCTCTTTCTTTGAATCCTTTTATTCTCTAAGTCTCTTAAACCTTATTGAATCTTTGAACCTTGAACCATTTTAATTCGAAGTTCAACATTTCATTCTCTTTCTTTGAATCCTTTGAAGTTTCAAACTCTCTAGATTCTTTTCTTTTCTGTTGAACTCATTGAACCTTTGAAATTTGAACCTTTCGAAGTTCAAGGTTCAATGGTTCAACCTTTCTTTCTTAGCTCTTCAAATACTTTATTCTCTAATTCTCTTTAACTTTATTGAACTCATTAAAACTTTGAACTTTGAACTCTTTTGGTTCTAGGTTTAATGGTTCAACAGTTCAATCTTTCTTCTTCGAAGTCTTCTTTTGTTTAAGTATTTTGTTCTTATTGAACTTATTAAACCTTTGAACTCATTGAACCATTTTGGTTCAAGGTTTAATGGTTCAATAGTTCAAACTTCACTCTTTGAAGCCTTCTTTTCTTTAAGTCTGCTGAACTTATTGAACTTTAGAACTTGCCGAGGTCTTCAAACTTGTTAAACTCTTTGAAGCGGTTGAACTTCTTTAAACTCATTGAGCGCTTAACTCTTTTTTGAACCTTTGAACTCATTGAAGCTTTGAACCTTTGAAGTGGGGTTCAATGGTTCAATGGTTCAAGGGTTCATTCCTTTTGTTTGAATCCCACTGCTAAGTCTTTTGATTGAACCTTGGCGTTGAACCAGCCTTGAAAATGCCTAAGTGTTGGAACTTCTTTCTGAGAAAGCTTGCCTATTGAACCTATGAGTTCTCTTAGCTGAAAAAGCTTGAATAATTGAAGAATTGAAATACTCAAAACATTTTTCAAGAAGGGAAGAGATAATTTTGGTCTGTAGGACCAAAATAATTGATATGTTATCCCCAAAAACAAGTGATGGATTTTGGGAACAACACATGTGATGGTTAGGCATCATGATAGAACACCATAATAACTTGGCCAAAATATGTATAAAGATTTATAAATTATCCAATACTCAGTTGAAAACTATGTAACAATGATAAAAACCATGATGATAATGTTGGCATATGAATATGGATGGATTTAAGAATAATACATAAGGAATCACCTAATGAATGCACATAAATTGAATCAAGGCACAACAAGAAAGCAAACAAATATAAAAATAAATAAATAGATAAAATAAAACATGAAAAAGTGAACAACATGAAACAAACACAAACAAGGGCTAATTACAATGATAGTAAAAACAACCTAACATAATGAATATTTCCCTTAGATGATAGGAGATAATGAAATAAATAAGAATGGGAGAATAGAAGAAAATGAAAGGGGTGGTTGAGCTAGCTCCAAATGTATTAGGCAAGTTGATGCTACCTACATAACTCCATGGACTTAATGTCTAAAAAGAAACTTTAGGCCAAATGTAGTTCTACCAAAAAATGGAATAGAAGAAAAATGATGATAAGAAGAAGACATGATTATGTTATAGACGAATATGGGAATGATCTCAAAAATGGAGAGAGATTGGGATATGAGGCTAGTAAAGATGGGGAAACTAAATGACAACTGGTTTCTTTTGATGTAGTGAGGGTTTCTGGAATCCTTAATGCAAAAAAGAGGTCAATGTTTAGGATTTTAAAGAGCTATTTTACAAATATTTTTAGAATTTTATATGTATCTCAAATTGTTGTAGAATGATGAGATACTAAAAGGTTCAAACTCTCAAAATGGTGAGAGCATAGAAAGGGGTGATTGATCTGATATCAACATGAATCAAGTGTTACCTATATATCCCCAAGATGAGACCTCAAGTCACTATAGTTCCACCTCGCAGTAGAGGAATCTAACAAGGTAGTTACCAATTCAAATAAAATAGGAAAATTAGACAAATGGAATATATATGGTGAGGTGGTACTTTAAGGGATGATAAACAATTTTTGTCCCTAATTTTCCCATAGGTGGTTATAATTAGGAAACAATGGCATAGTTCAATGATACTAATTTGCCTATAGGTAGTTATAATGAGTAGCACGATGGTATAACACTAATTATCCCAAAGGTGGTTATAATCAGGGCCATGTGGTATAGAATGGAATAAAAAATAAAGGATACAACTACCAAATCACTATCATACTACTCCAAAATATGGCCTCTATCTAGAATATTGAAATAATTGATGAAACTTGATCTGAATATTCATGTTTAAAGTGACCATGGAACCAATGGAATAAAACCAAGGGCAAAGGGCATGGTAGGGAAGGTGAAAACAACTTGATCAATAGAAAAGGTATGGTATAATAATACATGGTATAATGGTATAGTACAAATAATAATGTTGGTATTATGGTGCATTGGAAATGGGCCTCATAAATAATACACCCATGTTTCTCAAGCGAAGTAATGCTTGAGGTGTATAATATTCATCAACTCATCAAGTTTATCTCCATCTAGTGTAGCAACCCTATATGGTCCACCTCCATAGTTTTTAATAATTATGAAAGGTCCTATCCAATTGGATTTTAACTTATCCCTATGCTTCTTTTTGGCCCTAGTTTTCTATTGGTTTTCTTTAAGTACAAGATCACCAAGCTCAAATTATCTATGTTTAACCCACCAATTATAATGGCCATGGAGTTGGTTCTGGTATGCTTGAAGGTTATTAATGGTGGCCATGTGTTTCTCATCAATTAAAGCCATCTATTTTAAGAAAGATAATAAATAATATTCATTATCTAAGACATGCTTCAAAGAGATACACAAAGAAGGTAACTCAACCTTAATGAGAAGAATGGCCTCAGTACCATTAAAAAGTGAGTATGGAGTGGATCCTATTGGAGTAAGATAATTATTAAAATATTCCCATAGGGGATAGAATATTTAGAGGTGTCAATCAAAGGCAACATCATTAATAATATTTTTAAGGATGTTGACAATGGTTTAGTTAGATGTTTCTACTTGGTTGTTACCTTATGGGTAATATGCTATGGAAAAATGTTGAGTAAATATTTACTTGACACATAATGATTTGACATCCTTGTTTTGAATGATCCACCATTATCAGATATAATGTTGAATGGGATACCATAGTGAAAAATGATATGATTGAAGATGAATTTGGAAATTTTCTTTCCAGTCATGTAAGTAAGGGGTATAGCTTCAACCCATTTAATGAAGTATTCATTAATGGCAAGGATGTGTTTATGTCCATATGATAAGGTGGGGTTTATCTTACTAGTTATATAAATAACCCATTTAATAAATGGCCATGGTATAAGCATTGGCTTCAAAGTCTTGGTTGGGGCATGAATTAGATTGTCATCTTGTTGACATTTATCATACTTTTAAACATATGTAGCTGCATTTGCATCCATTGATAGATAATAATACCCAATACATAGGGACTTTTTGGATAGGATGGCCCTACTTGTGTGGGATCAACATACTCCTTCATGGACTTCTCATAATGCTAATGTTGATTCTATTGGAGTTAAACAATGAAGCAGGGTTCTATCAAAACTATGGTGGTAAAGTGTTGGTCTAAGTAAGGTATAATGTTCAACATGGTGGTAAAGGCCTTAGATTGTTTATAAGATAAGTTATATGGCATAATTTGGTCATGAATATAGGCATAAATGTCTAAATACCAAATAGAGTTAGGACTAACAATATAATAGATCACTATGATGGTTGAAGGTACATGAGCTAGTGCTAGCAAATTTTTAATGAGGATTTGGTATTATTTTTCCATATATGTGTGACTAATCAAAGATCAAATGGTGGCCATGACATTTGTTGTTCTGTTACTAGACCTTAGTATATGTTCAAACTATACATCAATAATATGCTATTTGAGAGTGCCAACAATGGCCTTGTATAGTACCATATTATCATCTTTGGTCTAAAAATGGTCTATAACTTGATTGATTATTAACTAAGAATCACCATAGACTTTTACATGCTGAATATTATATTATACTTCTTATCAAAGTCCTAAAATGAGTGATTTATATTTGTCCATATTGTTAGTAAAAGGGAATATGATTTAGAATCATTTAGGGATAAGATCACCCTCTAGTGTAATAAACAAAAGGCCTACCCTCTATCCATGGGATATGAATGATCCATAAAAATATAGCTTCCAATATTACTCCTCAAGAGGTATTTCAATGATGGTCATAGTGGAATTGTCTAGGAATTGGAATGTTAGAGGTTCTATATCTGTAAGGGGATCTTCAACAAGTTTATCTACAAGAATTTGTCCCTTGATAGTCTGCTAGTTGATGTATTTATTCTCAAATTTGCTCAACAACACGATCCATTTTGCTATGTAGCCTTGTAAAGTTATTTTAGATAATAGATACTTGAGTGGATCTACTTTTTAAATAACCCTGCTCTTGTTGTTTAACATGTAATGTCACAATTTTTGAGCTATAAAGACCATAGATAAATAGGCTTTTTTAATGGGCATATATCTATGCTCATATGTGACTAGTGTATGGATTAAATAGTACATGACATATTCTTTTCCATTATCATCATGCTAAGCAATAAGTGCCCCTAGGGATTTGTTTGTGGCTGATAGATATAGTAAGAAGATATTTCTTGGTATAAGAGGTAACAAAATAGGTGGATTTCCTATATAGTCTTTCAGGTATTGAATAAATTTATAGCATTCATCATCCCAATGAAATATGACACACTTATTTAGAAAGTGTGTAAATGGGTGGAATTTGTCAACCAATTAAGATATGAAGCATTTTATTGACTAGATCTTACCCTATAAACTGCATAACTATTTCAAATTAAAAGGTTGTGGCATCTTATTAATGGTGTGTAATTTGGTTAGATCGACTTCAATACTTATATGAGACATAATGAAGCCAAGATATTTGCTTGAAATAACTCCAAAAATTTACCTCTTAGGATTGAGTCAGACCTTGTATTCATGTATCCTCTCAAATATCTTTTTTAGTGGTTCTAGATGATCAACCCTAGTCTTTAATTTTCTTAATATGTCATCGACATAGTATTCAACAATGACATGCATAATATTTTGAAATATGATGGTCATGGATCTTTGGTATGTGAACCCAACATTTTTGAGACCAAATGGCATAACTTGATAACAAAATGTTCCCCATAGAGTGGTGAAGGCTATTTTGTGTTGGCCTTTTGTGAAATTTGGATCTAGTTGTATCTCAAGAATCCATTCATTAGTGAAATCATTTCATAACCCACTATGGATTCGATAATCATGTCAATGTTTGGTAGAGGAAATTCATCCTTAGGGAAGGCCTTGTTTATTTCTCTAAAATTAGTACATATTTTGATCCCTTCTAAATTCTTATTGACTAATACAACATTTGAAATCCACTTTGAATAGTTTGTCAATTGTATACATATCACTTCCAATATTTTTTGAACTATTTTTATCTAATAAAACAATACAAAGATGCATCTTACATAATTTTTTTATAGGATTGGCATCAAGATGTGAAACAATATGGTGTACAACCAAAGTGGGGTCCAAAATATG
Organism: Torreya grandis; assembly: GCA_037957365.1. NCBI lineage: Eukaryota > Viridiplantae > Streptophyta > Pinopsida > Cupressales > Taxaceae > Torreya > Torreya grandis. The sequence goes on from JARHVA010001334.1 coordinate 3,347,759, forward strand.
CATGTTGGAGTAAGTCTAGGAAAATATATCAAACATTTCCCTCAAAAGGGATATAAATATGTCACATTCCTCCTCAGTGAGGGACACACCTAATTTGATCCATTTTAGGTCATCTAGAGTCCCAATGTTGATTTATGTAGTGTCCTCCATAAGAAGGGTCAAACCATCTTCCATAATGGTTGGCAAAGATTTAAATTAGCCTACAATGAAAGAGTCCTCTGTTTAGACTAGATCTTCAAGTTTTCCAAGGTACGCAAAATTGAAATTTCCTAATGGAGGGATGGCCATGTGATAAAAAATATTGGAAATTCTTAGATGATTTGATCAAAATATTTTTTTTATATAGAACTAAACTTAGATCCATAGGCAAGTTCATCACTGGTGGTTTCCTGAGCTATGTTTGAGAAAGGTTAAAAACCCCTATCTAATGACACTTGAAATAGGTTTTCACCACTTGATTGACCTTTCTCTTTAATTTTACCATGGTCCAAAACCACCTCAAGGAGGTTTTCACTTTGAGACCTCAATATTTTATTCATTTATTATGGTTAAGGTTATTCACCCATTCTCCAAAATATGATATAGGACCTAGTTTGATTGAGAACCCTTATTTGTGGTCTCCCAATGGAACATTGTCTCCTAGGCCTAGAAAATCATAAAAAGACTCATCATTTCCAAACTCATCTATAGGCACTATGGATTCTTATTGTTATCAATATATAATTTGAGTATGATATAAAGGAAGTGGATTATTGAAAATAATTGGTCTAAGGGTATAAATGGCATTGGTGTCAAACAGACTGGTATTGGCTAGGTCATCGAAAGGTATATGATCAGACTCTACTTCATTATCAATATCATCATCACTAGTCATCAGCATTGGAACATGAATAAGGTATGTGGGGTCACACTTAGGTGGTATAAATATTGAGATTGTGCATTCCTTGTTATTGAGTGGCATAAATTGGCTCAAGTGTTTTTTGTTGATTGGGACCAAGGCCTCTTCCCTCATAAGTGTGCTTATACATGATCTTATTAGGTATAGGGTATTTGGTATTTTGATAATAATTAAAATAGATTATCATTATATAACCATAATGTATCATCTACAAGTGGGTCTTATTCTTGGCCAATGGTCAGTATGAAAATGATCCATGTTAGACTATGTAATTTGGATTTTCCCTTTTGTTTCCATTCCATATAAGGTGATTTGGCTTTAGGTCTTCCATAAGACTTGGGGTTCTATGCAATATTGGCAATATGGAATATATTATGGTTTAATTATTCTCCTAGGACATTAGCTAAGATAATATAATGATTAGAAATTTCAAGAGGTGGCATGTGGGAAAGTGAATCAAGGGCATCCAGGATGATGCAATTAGCATCTGTAAAATCAACAAGTATTTATTTCCCTTTGTCCTTTTTTGTAATTATATTTAGACCAAAATAGTAGTTATATTTTTTATACTCATCCTCTAAATGCTTACAATTCTCATATAGTTGCAAATCTTTGTGAATGGTGACCTTCATACCTGAATGAGAGAACTTGATACACTGGTGCAATATTGAAGGGATTGCATGAATCTCATGTATCCAAGGTCTACCCAAAAATAAATTATATGAAAAATCAAGGTTTAACACATAGCATAATGTATTATGGGTCAAAGGCCTAATGATAATTGACAAGCTAATGGTGCTTTGTGATTCCCTCTTTTCATCGTCATAAGCCTTGATTATGATCTTTTCTAGCTAGAGTTTAGATCTTATATACCTGAGAAGATTGATGATATTTAGACATGATCCATTATCTATGAGGACACTCTTGACTTTGTTCCACATTATGATAAATTTAATGTATAACACATTTTTATGTAGAGGGTTGAGGGATGACATATCACTTTGGTCAAAGGTTAACTATTGGCCTATGGCTAAATGTCTAGCCAAAGCTTGGAATTTGTTTGGGGATATGTCATTTAGAACTTGAGATTTGAAAAAGAACTCTATCAATATGTTTTTATAGATTATAGACATACATAATAAATTCAAAATGGATATTTGAGTGGGCATCTTCTATAGTTATTCCATAATATCAAATGTCTTTTATTTCACAATAGCATATGGATTGTTCTTAGCTAGAATGGTGGGTTAGATGGGTAAGGTGGTAGATGGTTATGGACCTGGTATGTTAATATCCAACCACTAATTTATGATTACACAATTAGGGTTAGATACAAGACCATTGTTACTATGAAATACTAGGAGAGGGGGACCTGATAGGATAAGTCTTAGTTGCTATTATACTTGTATGTGGTCACAAGTCAATGACAAGTTATAGATATAAGGTTTAAAGGTAGTAATCCCTGCTTTTTGGTATGCATGTATGTGTTCCTAGGTCAAGAAAGTATCACTAGCATAGGTTGGTTGGTTGGAATTTATTAACGAGGATCTTGTTTGGTTAATACTTGGTCTAGAATTTATGGAGATGGTGGAAATACGACCTCCTACAATATGGCCTACAAAATTGTTTTAGTCATGTGTAACTACATGATAGGTCTATTGATTATTATCATCATTCCAAAATTGGTTCCATCTATTTGGATGATTTTATTTTTGGTGATAATAATTTAATTAGTTTTGGTTCAGTTGTTGATACTATTGTTCTAGCCTTTATTTTTATTGTTGGTTTTTATGTTGTACAAAGGGGTTTATATAGATACCAAGGTTTTGATTAGATGTGGAATCCCTATTATCCAATTTTATCTCCCTATCTTACAACATATTCTAAATAATATGTTTGATTTGTACACAATGACATAAATTATGTCCATTAACCTAATGCTACTCACATAATTCATTGTGTCTATACTAATATGGATAAGGAATGCCCTCAAGATAGTACTTTAGAATAGGCCAAATAATAAAATTAATGGTGGATAATTTGAGAAACATGTCTTCAATGGGTTATCTAAGGTCACTAAATATGTGATGAGTAGGCATAGTTCTCCTTAAAGGAAGATGATTTTGCAAAGGCAAAGATTTTTGTGTTTGTGGTATTGGTTGAGGTTCTTTCAAAGGTTGTGCTTACTGAAGAGGTTATTGGTTAGGATTAATTTACATATGTGGAATAGATTTAGTAGATGGTGATTTCACCATTTATACGTGTCAAAAATCATTTTTTCCATTACAAAAAACATTCTTATTGTGGTTAAATTGCTTGGACTTTTCACAATTATTAGATTAGGTTGGTTATGACACTTACACTTGGACTTGGTTCTAGTTTTGGCTATTATTTTGTATTTGATTTTGGTTCTAATTTGATGAGTTTATCTTGATGATCCCTTTGCTAATAAGGGACCTTTAGATCAACAAAACTTTATCAATTATTTCTTTTAAAGTGTGTGCATACTGTAGGGCCAAATGGTAAGATATCTCATTGTCTAAATTCTTAGTAAACATAATGGCTAATTGATTTTTTGGTAGAATTTTGATGAATTGATTGGAAAGTGATCTCCATCACTATAGATAAATTATAAAGAGTTCATCATCCTTATTTTTTGCTTACAAAAAATACACCTATGAAATATCATGTTCAAGATTGTAGGAGAAATGTTGCACAAACTTGTCTAAAAGAGCATTAAAATTATATATTGAGTTATTCAATAATTTTATGAACCATTCCAATTCTTGTCCTAATAAAATTATTGAAAATAATAGTAAGAGGTATATGTCACTATAGGAAACTAGCTAGTAAGTAACAAATAATTCCATTAAATGGGCCTTGGGGTTTCCTTTACCCTTATACTTGTCAAACTTTGGTGGTTCTTATTTTAGAGGAAATAGTATTTGAAAATACTCCATGTTGAATGTGTAGGAACACATGTTATCCAAATTAAAATTCTTGGTTTTTTTTTTGGCTTGGATGGTGGCAATTTCATCCTTCATTTATTTCAACTCTTGTGTGAGTAAACTAGAGGGAATATTGGCTTGATATGGAGGATGGGTGGTCAAAAGTGGGTTACTTTAACTAGGGTATAATGGAGGCATGGTTTGATGTGGAAGGTTGGTTTGGCCAAATAATTGATGAGGAATATGGATACACATATTATGTTATGATTGTTGAAATTGCATATGTTATGGTGTGATATTCTAGTTTAGGTTTGGTATATAGGCTTGGTTTTGGAGAAATTATGGTTAAGATGGAAGGATATGAATTGTGTTAAAGTAATATGCTTGTTACATTTGAATAGGGACTTGCTTCCAACTATTCATACCTAACTGATTAAGGGGAACTTGTGAACCAAGGCCCTATCATTGGATTTGTGGCACGTTTAGAATAAAACATAATTATTTCCTGAATGAAATTTGTGGTATGGTAGAACCTCTTGGTTATGCAAATACCTATTATGGAGTAGATGCTTGTAGAGTGTTTGGTATTTATCATTAACCAATATATGTAAACTATTGATTAGAAATCATTTGTGATTATAATGGTATGTTGGTTTGTGGTTGAAGAGGTATGTTCATCACTACCAAATGAGGTGAAACATTGGTTTCCACCTATTGAGGTGGTGGAATGTTTTTCCTCTTCTACATTGGTATGTTAGATTTTTCCTATGGTTATGGAATGTTATTCATCACCTATTGTGGTGAAGCAACCCTCATCATGTTTTTTTGTGTCATGACACTAGCTATTGTTGCACTACTTAATCTTTGAGGTTATGTGCTCATTGAACCAACTAGTTGATGATTAGAGGTAGTTTATTGTGGTTAAGAGGTAGAAGATCTTTCCCCTACATTTGAAAACCAATCATGGTGTTAACTAAAGGCATGTTTTATTGTGGAATATTTTTTTGTCCATTTATACCATTTTGGTTTGGATTGGATGGCACTTGTGTATTATCCACTATGTTTGGCTTACTATTTTACATAGAGGTAGAATACACTTCTTTGATATCTTGGGAACTGAACATGTCTCCAACTAAAGTGATTTACATGAATAGGTCTATACCCTAATCTTATTGGCCTATTTATTTAATTAATACCCCTGTTGAAGGAGCTAATTAGATATGAGGAGAATTTTATATGGTTATATTATTGAAGTTATGCACTAAGTTTAGATAGGTTTGGTATGTTTTAAATATATTTATGAAGTGATATTCCATGAGACATTTTCCTATGATAAGCATATGAGGGTCCTAATATGACATTGACACTAGAGCTTATGGATTTCTAGAAGAGGCCTATTCAATGTTTTGGTTATAAGATAAGTTCTAAGGAACTTTAACTAGACTTGGAAAATTATCATGGGGGAAGCTAGTTAGAAACTTATCCCCTACCTCCATGGCTCTAAATAAAACTTCATCCTTATTTTCAAGTAGGTGATGATAAAATAAATAGGGGTCATAAATTGATGGCAGCATAATATAGTATAGTTGTTATTGGACTTATTCTATAACTGATGATACATTTTCTAGGTATTGTGCCATTTGTTCTTGGTCCTACTTTGAGTATGTATGTGTGTTGACCAAATAGTCAGCTAAAATATCTAGGCTTTATTACCCTAATTGAGTGTTATGAGGTGGATAAGGATCCATATCACAAACTACATCATCTCCATAGGGGTCTTGAATAAATTCTTCTTATGTGACCACATTACCATATCCCTTATTGTACATAAATCCACTAAAAGTATAGTGAGACATATTCAAATCAATGGTGAATGTTTTATAATAAATATCCTAGAGTTATATAAACTCCAAAAAAATAGTGTCCAAAGGATAAATGGTTCAAACTTGGTATAGCATAGTCAAATGAATAGATATGTATCTCCAAAAATACCTATGCTAAAACTTTGTAAAAAACTCTAACATCAAATGTCTAATGCTAAATGTCTCACACAAAAAGGTCAAGTAGTCGAACTAAAACTAGAATGCCAAATTCTATGCCTAAATTATTCCAAATAAGTCTAATCTAGGAAAACAACATTTTCTAGGTCTTTTGGCCAAACATAACATCAAAATATAGGATAAAATAGGCATGTGATAGGACTTTTGAAAAAATAAGCACAAAATCTATACTTTAAACAAAAGGTATGAGATTTTAATCTAACAATTCTGAAACACTTTGGCATAAACTTGGGATTTGAATTTAGACATGAACTTGGTCAATTGGTATAAGTCATGAAATAAAATTCATAAATAAGATAGGCCATTTCTCCTAAATTAGGCATAAATAATAGTTTTAAAAGTGTGTAAATAATTAATCTAAGTTACACAACCCAATAGAGAAATATTGGTGTCTAGGCCCAAATTATACAAGGCATAATCATAAATTAATCAATGTTTAGATTTGAACTTGTCAAGGTTAATTGTAAACTCAACTCAAGGAAAACTAGGCTTATTTGATAAAATAATAAGATAAATGAATATGAACAACATAACAACACTAGGTAAAATATCCCAAAGGCACACTTGGCTTGGTTTCAAAATTGGAAACTTGGACATAAGGCAAACAAGTCTATGAAATGATTCAAGTAGCGTAAAAGAGTTATCACACTCTAAAGATGTAAACAATGGTTTGTTGTAAGACTCCAAGGCATAGAAATTGAAATGTATTAGGCAACATAACATTAGCCTTTTTAATCAAGTGACATACACATAAATATTTTTCAAAAAGATTAAGGCAAAAGTATGGTGTCAAATGGATGTTGTAACATCTCCTAAATCAACATAGTGATGTAAAAAACAAGAATTGATTTGATTTGGCATAACAAATAAAATAGATAGACTCAAAAAACCATGAAATAAAGGATAAAATGACATAAATACATTAGTATAAATGTCTTAGATCCTAAAACTGACAAGGTTTCATAATAATATCAAATTCCATCTTTATACATGCTTTTGAGAGGATTTTAAGTGTTGATACAAAAATAAAAGTGCATTAAAAAGTAGGGTATTTACACCCCCTTCTCTCAATATATTTTATGGTAACATGGAACTTCGGGCTACTCTCTCTACATCAATAGTATGCTCATGATAAATGGGGTTGTTATAAAACTAAATTTTCATGAATTTCTAGATGGTCCCAAGTGTGTCTAACACAAGATATGCTCATGTCATTTGTATCTATATCAATTGGCTTGTTGTGAAAAGGTTTTGTAATTTTCATTACAATTACATCCATCTCTTTCTCAATGTAGTGTGATGTTTAGTTTCCCCTATGGTCCGAGGTAATATAATACTAATGGAGTTCGCTTAACCACTCAAGCAAACATCCTAGTAAGTTGATCTCAATGTTTATACCCTACCATGGAGTGGGGTTGAAATTATCCCAAGAGATGAATTCCCAAGGTAACACTTCCCTAGAAAATTTGTAAGGAGGCTATGAATTCTCACTTACAAGCCAAACTGCATGAAAATAAATGATAAATTAAAATACTTTAAGGTCACATTTAGATCACCCAATTCATATAGATTTAGAGAGATCCTTAATGACATTATTTTCATGACTTTGGACAAGGCACGAATTCATATAAAGAGTTATTTTGATCACTTAAGCTCCCTAAATGGTATTGGGGGAGAACATACATGCATCAATTATTTTACATACATCACACATAAAAATAAAATAATTTTAAGAGTATGTAATCTAAATGTAAGTGTTTATTTTAATGTACTAAAGTGAAATGTGAATGAAATTTTGGCCCCTTGGCCTTAGTTGAATAATCATGCAAAAAATTTCACAATTAAACTAAGAATAAATATAATTAGATTCTTTTTAGGAACCAAAATGAAATGTTCAATACTTAAACACTTTTAAACTTTTACCCCTTTCCCACATTGGTCCTACAATTTTTAGAGGGTTTTTTCCTACCTTAAATCACAAATGTGGGTGAGAAAATAATATTTAAAAACTTTACTCTCAAGTTTTTCTATTTTTTTATAGAGATCAGCATCGATTCACATTGAGATCAATGCCAATCTATATAAATTGGTGTCAATTGACAAATATCAATGTTGATTCCTTCCTACCTAAAAAAACCTAGGAAAATATAATACGTCTTCTCACAAAATGATGGTTATCAATATGAGCATAAAACCAAACAACAAGACTTATTCCTAATGTCAAATATTCAATATAATGATATTTGAACTATTAGGAGTAAAATGAAAACTAGAAAGCTCAAAAAAGACTTGTCAAAATGTTTCTTGCATGCCCTGATTTGCACATAGGGGTTGACATCAATTTTGGATGGATCAGTGTTGATTATTTATAATAAACATAGATCTCTATGTAAAAAAGTGTGTGATTAAAAATAAAATATGGGAAAAATAAATGTAAAACTTGAATTTTTAAGATTGTCAAGCATTTAATATAAAAACTAAGAGGAACATTTTAGTCTCTTTGCATGTATGGGATGCTCCATAGGGTCCCACTAGGGATGTCATTTGTGATCATAGGAATCCAAAAAGGGAAGTTAGTAACATTTTAGTTCAAGAAACGAAAAATTCAATAAACCTACTAACACTTACACTCTAAGCCTAGATCTTATGGGAGAGCTTAGTTAACAAAGATAAATGAAAACATAACTAAAATGCAAAATATAATGAATATTTTACCTTCCTTAGGATTTCCAAATTCATTATTGAGTAGCTTGATCAACTTGTACTTAAAAGAGTATTTGGTAATGTAGGTTTTTTTTCTCCTTCTCTCCTTGGCACCATGGCTTGTGTTGTGGCTTGACTCAATATTTTAGCATTATAACACTACTTACAAGGTAATTTTTACATTATATCACTACTCTTATAAAATCTTTGAAGTCATTTGTGCATGATAACTTTGCATTAAAACTGCTTAAAATTTAATATGTAATGAATTATATTTATATAAAATGGATCTATCCCCAGCCCAAGGTGATTAAAGGTGGAGTTAAGGCTTGGAATGGGTTCAAACCTAACCTAAGTGAGTTAAGACTAACCCTAGTAGAGTTGATAGTTGTCAATTAATCATGATTTACATTGAATAGGCATGGGTCTCCAAAATGAGATATTTTAGGATACTTCCAAAGAGCTTGACAACTCACAAAGGTCATGATTAAAGTCTAGGATATTTACATTTTTAAATTTATTATTTTAGCTATTCATTAATTTCACATGGATAGTTCAACTAGGATCTTAATTTGGTGTATCTTGTTAATTAATTATGAGTATCCATTTATCATTTCCAAGATTTAATTTAAGTGTGAAATTGCCCCACTTAATAGGTCCATAGGCCAAATTCACTGTTGTGATGCCATTGGATGATTATAGATGAATTTGTGAGATGTTATTGTTGCATATGCGAGGATACGCCAATTAGGGATGTCTCAATGTCATTCTAAGATTTGATAAATTATGCACAAGAAAATTTTGGATGTTTAGTGATTATTAGGCTTAATTTGTAATGGTTGGTATGAATTGGTCTAAAATCCCATCAAAGTCTAGTTGTGGCTTGTTTTAGGTGTCTATAATTCTATATTACAGGTATAAAATAGTGGAATGACCATGTTTTATTTTTGTATCATAAAGTACATACTTCTTATGATTAATTCAATTATTACATGATATAATTAGGGCCATTAGACCCATGGAATTATATTCCCACTAATTTACCTAAAATTACACTCATACCCACATTCATTACTATTCATAAAAAATGTGCATTCACTTGAATTAACTCAATAATTCACTTAGTTTTACATGTTTATCAAGATTAATTTTCATACTCTTCTTCACTTACAAAATAATGCTAATGTGAAATAAATATAAATTAGAACCAACATCTATCATCAAGATTTGACCAGAGTGATTTAAAGGAGCATCAATATATAATTACCCATATAAGTAACCTTTTGATAGGAGTTAAGTTTTATGCATACAAAGAACCATCTTGCTCATAAATTTGAGTTATAATTTTTTTTAACACTTCTTTCACCACAAGGTTTAATCATTATCAAGGGAACTCATATGCATATAGTAAAATCTTATGAAATAATATATTTCATACCATAAAATAACTTGATGTTAGATTATGAATTTATTTAATCCCATTACCTTTTTAAAAAGGTATAAGGTATTCAAGGCATAAGATTCATTAGATACAACCAACATAGCTTTTAAAATCAAGTGGAAACATAACTTAACTATAACTTTCCAACCATAAGAGGATTATCATAATGAATATGCCTATTTATAGGATTAAGAAAAGTACCCAAACACCTCAAAATGAACCAAGAGGAAGACCCTAACAATAAATTCACAAGGCTGAGCTTTCAAAATAAATACATCACATGATAATCTTACCAATCTCTCAAAGAGCAATAATTGGAGTAGCCACCCATTTGACAAAATAATAAAAATAAGATGAACCATTTATAGGATTCAACATCAATGCAAGAGTTTTAAAAATATCAATCTTTTCCCAATAAGGGATTCAATAAGGAAAATAATTATTTTAAAACACTTTGTTTTCAATCAAAACTTTCAATTTCAAGAATACATCTATAATAAAATAATATTTAATGCAATCCAACCATTTATTAAAAACCATAACTTCCATCCAAGAAAATTAACCCTCATTAAAAATTCACATACATCCTCTTTGAGATAATTATAACAAAATATTCTATCCATCCTCTATTGAGGAATTTCATCAAGCATTTCACATTCATCCTCTTTGAGGAAATTTAGCAAACAAATTCCAACCATCCTCTTTTGATGAATTTTGTCAAAGATTTCACATTCATCCTCTTTGAGGCAATTTAACAAACAAATTATATCCATATTATATTGAATAATTTCATCAAACATTTCACATTCATACTCTTTGAGGCAATTTAGCAAAAGAATTCCATCTATCCTCTACTACGGAATTTCATCAAACATTTCACATTCATCCTCTTTGAGGCAATTTAGCAAACAAATTCTATCCATATAATTTATCAACAAATTCCATCCATAAAAATTAGAAACAAATTCTAGCCATACAAATTTGGCAACAAAATTCTAGCCACCCAATTTTAGCAATAAATTCTGACCATATAAATTTGGCAATGAAATTCCAGCCATATAATTTTAGTAACAAATTTTAGACATACAAGTTTGGCATAATGTAATAAGGGAGATAATCAAAAAAATTAGACATTCAATAATATCATAAAAATATAACTCAAGTTAACTATTTTATGTAATCATTTTGATAACCCCTTCAATATTTGAAGTACCAAATCATGCACATTAGTAGTTTGATTCATTTCCATTATAACCCAAAATGTACAGCATACCATTTGCATACCCAAAATACCCTTACCTTTATTGGGTTATAAACTCTCATATGCATTAGTACGCACAAATATTTTGACAAGAGGAGAGTGGCTTACCTGGGAAATTCCCTATCTTGCCAAGGGGTTGCTTCTTTCCCATTCTAAAGAAAATGCACAAAATTATTGCATAAGGGTATGGATATCCATCAAAAAATGACCAAATGCCACAAAAATAACATATGACCTATTGTATACAAAATTTGGAAGCATTAAATATCTTATTTACCAAATGAAATCAAATGTATTATCTTATTATTGGTATAATAGTGTCCCCAAGTGGTGCAATGGTGGCCCTCACAACCATGCAAAAACCCTTCCTAGCTACTATAAAGCCTTCAGCTTCGTATCTACCCTAGGTCAACTTATTGGGAAAAATAACAAGAATAATGATTTTCCATATATTTATTTTCTTTAATTTTTTCCTTGACAAAACTATTCAATTCCAAAATAATATTCAAAATGTGACTTTTAAACCAAGTCTAGTATATAATGATAGTTTTTATTTTAATATACTAATTCCAAAAGCTCAAAAACCTCCATAAGTATACCATTAGTCTAATTGATCCTAGTTACTTCATAATTATAAACTTAATTATAAAATAAATATTTTATTTTATTTAAGGGGAAAACACATAAAGTTCTTGATTATAATGCATCAAAGACATTTTTATATTCAGGATGTAATAGTCCACCTACAAGGGGCTCAACACTTGTTCAATCACCTAAGACATAAAATTCACATAGATTAAATTAACTATTTATATGTCCAAAGTCAAGATCTAACTAAAACTTTTAAAATTAAATATTTATCATCCAAGCAGTTTGATACTAGGCAATAATGACCAAAATGAGACTTTTAACAAGTAATCGAATAACTAATAATAATCAGTTCACATTCAAGATCAAGTTTCTCCATGATAACAACCTAACCAAATAGGCATTGAGCATTATTTCAAACCTTTTACATTTTGGGACAATTATCTCAAACAAAATGTTCAAAATAATTTCTCCAAAACAAATAAGCCCTACATCTTCTAAATAAATTTGACTTTACACTTTCCTTGAAGAAATACAAATTTTTCAAACTTTTTGCATAGGAAAAATGTATAATAGAAATAGGAATTCTATTCCACAATTTTTTTATTTGAGAGTACCCTTTAGGATCTTAAACATACCCTTAGGAATTTTATAATGGCCCTTTAGATCTCTTGAAAGTGCCCATCGAACTTATTGAAAATGTCTTTCAGATCTTTTAAAAGTGTCCTAAAATTTTCCAAGGGAAAAATACCCAAAGAAATGACCCTTTAGATATTTTTCAAAGGCAAAATGACCCTTAGGGATTTTTGTGCAAGAAAAATGCCCAAAGGGTAAGTTCCATTCAGAATTTTTATCATGGATAAAAAGTTTTAAACAAATAATTTTTTTCAAGAGTTTTGTGCAAGTAAAATGCTAAAAGGTCAAGTTCCCTTCAAACTTTTTTTTTTTGTGGACAAAAATTCTAGAAATAATGACCCTTAAGATTTTTTGTGAAACACTTAGCTCAATTCAAAATAAGACATTGAATTCCTTCAAACCTTTTGTAGTGGATAAAATGTCAAATGAAAATAAGTCTTTGGACCTTTTTTCTAAGATAAAAGGATTGAAGACCTATTTCTATTAGACATTGTGTTTATGCAAAAATCCTTAAAAAGTATAAGGGAAAGACACATTAGCCAAGAAAAGACCATATTAGTACTTAGCCAATTTTTACATAAACTTGACCTTCCAAAGGAACACTTGGAGATGGAAGATGGGATACGGGCATAGTCATTTACACTTGACAAGGGCCCAATTTCTTTAGTGAAATTTTGGGAACTAACATTGGCTCTCACCCAAGGATGCATATCCCCTATAAGTGTGTAAAAAACCCCAAAACATAAGACCAGGTGATAATCCATTGGGTCACAGAGTTAGGATGTAACAACTTTCAACAAACATTAATGAAGGCTCTAAAAAATATGGAAGACTTAAAAAAATAGATCAAGAGGATCTAGAATGAAGACACAATAAAACACAAAGGGAAACTATACAAACAAGGCCAAAAGTAGAGGGGTAACAAAATAATAGAAGGACAAATTAACAAAACACTATACAATATGGTGCATATTTGTAGATGGAATCTAGTTTTCACCATATGGATCTCTCAAGAATAAAGTATGCCCCCTAATCTGATAGTCAATAGAATAGGGACCCATCCACAAGACATCAAACTTGTCATGCTTTCATTTTTCCTCATGCATATTTTCCCAAAATATAATTATATCACATATTTAGAAGGTTTGCGGAGTGACCTTTCTATAAATATTTTTTTCAGCTTCTCCTTGAACTTGAGGTGTCTTTCATGATCTTCTCTTCAAATTTTATCAAGCTCAATAATTTGATTCATCCTACTTTCATAATGGTGGATCTGCTTGTATACACATAACATTTTCACACTTTTATAAATTATCAATGCTTTACATCTTAAAGGGACCCATCAAGACTCAATCTTTCTGAGTGCATGCCCTAAAGGGTACACTAGGAAAGGGGTGGGTAGAGTTTTGGTGCTTCACAGGATTGTTGTCCCTTTTTGCCATATTATTCCTAGTCCAACTAGTTCCTAAAACCTTTACCTAAGTTGTTTCTCATCCCTTGCATAGTCTTCTAGTATTTTTACTTTTTCTATCCTTCATTTCCTTTCTTGGCACCCTTTTGACCTATTTAGCATACTAGGTCAACCTGGTAAACCTAGTATAGTTTAAGGACTTTCTCTCTCTTTTTGTTTCTTACCCTCCTGACTAACCTAACACAATCCTAGTGAGTTATCTCATAAAAATGCTACGTCAACCAGGTCAACCTAGCACAACTGACATTCCCAAATGATTTTAGAGTAAGTTATACCTATATATACAAGGTCATTTCGGTCATTATTAGAATATGCAATCAAGAGTTATTATTCACTCGTGCTTCTTCACAATCTACTCTTTTACCATTCTACTTGAGGAGACTTAGTTTAGGTTTCTTACTTTGGATAATCTAGTCTTGTAGATACGTATTTGATGATTTGGCCTTAAAAAGTGATCCTTATGAACCACAACAACCTATTTCAAAGCCCCTTTGGCTAAGGGAGAGATTGAGTCTCGATGGGTTCACATTCAGGTAAGTATATTTTAACTTTGTTCTCCTCTCTTTTAGTAGATAGAAGTAGCATAAGTGTTGGCTCAAATAATATTACTCTTCATAGTCCATGTATTAGGATGTTACCCATATGTAATTTATTTGAATTTCTATATACATGTTTTGATTGACTTTATTTACTAACCCTAACTTTATGCCATAATATTTGGTAGGTACTGGATTAGATTTACTTTTCTTGTTATTAGATTGGTAAAATATTAAATCATATGACTCTTTGAAGGTTGTTATGTGATTGTGTTATACTATAGGCTTTGTAACCATAACTCACATGGTTTATTGTGATAATAGATCCCCTAATTGGGTCTAGTAGATCCTCACATTGGTCATGCTCCTGCTTAAAAATTATATGCCCCCAATCAAAAGTGTAGGTGTCCTCTATCCCATCTAATCAAAGAATGATTTATGGACATGATGTATTATTAATTTCATACATTCTAGTGAACCTGACATGAATCAAACCCTTGAAGGATTTATTTTACTTATTTCATTTATATTCATTGTCATTTTTTCATATCTTTACTATGTTAGATCGACCCTATTGACCCAACTTATTTATCTCTATGCGCATGTTTACAAGAACACGTAACTAGCTCGACCAACTTGACCTAGTATAGTTTTAGATGATTTTTAGACTTATTGTTTAATAAATTAGGTCAACCAGGTTGACATAGTGTATTTTTAGTACTTTTTAGCAAGTTTATGTATTGCTTGATCGACCAACTAGACCCAGTTTGTAGGTTTTTGATAGTTTTCTCCAAAGTTCTTGATCATCAATCTTCTTTGTTTTCATCTTTAAAACACTGAAATGAGTTTATAATTATATATATATATATATATAATACTTTCCTTTCATATTTTACAATCTTTAAAATGGCACTTACACAGTCAACTAGATCAACCCTATGGACTTAGTCCTGTATTCTATGTGTCTTGAAATAACTAGGTCAACCTAATCAACCTAGTTATTTTTAAAACTTTCTTTCCATAGTATAATTTTGACCCTATCAACCCTATTATATAGTATTTTCTATATATTTTCTTATCTATACCTTATTTCAAGGTTAGAATTAACCATATATGTTAATCACATTCTTTTTTTAGTTGTTTGCATGCTTAGAATAGATCACATCGTCTAATTAGGTGGTTTTAAATTAATCATTTATTTACAATATTTTTATTCTTTTACACACATGGCCAAAGTAGATAAACATCAATAAGAATTTGAACATTTGACTACCTAGGCCAACCTACTTGGATTTCATCACCAAGGGGGAAGTTGACTTGATGCTCTGGTCAAGTATAAAGCATGGTTAATGGTATATTTTGGGTAAGAATATGGCACCCTTATCAATTTAGTGTGTGAAGTGAGGGGGTAAGACCCAATACCAATCTTGTATCATTACCACTATAGTTTTTTTCATCCTAAACTTACCTGAAACTATCCTTAGATTGTTATCTAGTACCTTACTTATAGCCAATTTTCCTTTATACTTAAAATCATTCTTAATAATATAAACAACATTCTAGGTTAACCAAGTATCTAACTTTTATTTCAATTTTTTTTCTTTATATTTAATCAATTGTGTGTGTAAAACCTTGCATTAGCTAGCATTTGTATAAGATTTTGCTTTGTGTACATCAATTCAGTTGACTATGTGTTTCCTTTCTACACTTAATTTCTTAGATTAGTTGAAAATTATCTTTTTTCATTTCCAAACTTATTATCAATATTTTCTTCTTCCATGTTCACTATATTAGGTTGACCTAGTTGAACCTATACTTTTTTTGGTTTTTGTGCACCGCATTAGATCAACCTAGTTGACCTAGTATAGTTTGCAAGCCCTGTTTTATGTACTAGGTTGATCTATTCAACCTAGTTCTATTTATTACTTTTATTAATTTTAAATCCAAATTCCCTTTTCTCTAGTTTTGCATCTTATTCATCTTTATTTAGTCAAAATGAGGTCTCCTATCAGAATCTTTTTAGATAACCTAATTCTATTTATTAACTTTAACATGGTATAAACAACACCTCAAGATGAAGTTAATGGATCCAATCCTTTCCATACTTATCAAGACACTTCTCAAGATCTCCAAACCAAAGTGGGAGTGATTGATACAAATCTCTTTAACAATCCCACTAATAACCTTTCTTCTAATAATCCTCCCCTAACACTAATTTGAGGAGTGCTCCAATCAACACTAACTCACCTCTCTATACAACCTAAATCTTATCTCAAGTCATTCAACAAATGAACATCATGCAAAACTCTAATACCAACTAAATGATGTAACTTCAACAACACTTAATCAATGTGGCTAATCAACCTCCAACTATTCATCCTCAAGCTAGTCCTAATTATATTCCTCCACCTATTATGGATTCCTCAAGTAATGTTATTCCTTAACCAATAATTAATAACAAGATGCTTCAAACCATCAAAAATGAACCTTTATCTCCCTTCATTATATCCATTGATATTGGTAACATAACTCTTACTATCAAATATGATGGGACTAAATACCCTATTTCATTCCTCAAAGCCTTTGGTAACCTTTACAAAGAATGGATCCAAACTAATAAATTTGTCACAACTAAGCTACTAGTCAAAACATTCACTAGTGATGTATTAAACTGGTATAATCATCTTCCTCAACAATCTATTTGGTAACTTGAAGAATTGGTCAATCCTTTGGTTAAAGACTTTCAACATAATGACCTTCCTAGAAATTGTCTTAGTCACTTCATAAATGCTAAATAATCTCCTAATGAATTAGATCATAACTTTATTAAAAGATGTAAATCATTAGCTCATAAATTTGATCATAATATGACTGACGATAATTTATTCAAACTCTTTATTAACACTCTTACTCCCACTCTTTAATATAAGGTTCAAACCTTTTTTTCCTCAAACTCTTAATGAAGCTCTTGACAAAACTAAGCATCAAGACTTTATTATGAAGAAATTCCAACCTAATCATAAACTTCTTAAAGGATATTTTCAAACATATAATGTTATCAATAGTAATACTTCGCAAACCAAACCTAGATTTGCCAAATCTAATGTTCCTTTACCATCTTATACACCTCTTTTGATTAAATAAATGTAACAATTTTTACCACCCTTGAAACCTTTAATTTATCCCAATGCTCCTCCTAAGTGGTATGATCCTAATCTATTTTTTTGGTTTCATGCCGACATTGGGAATTTTCATGAATCTTGTAGAGGGCTCACCAAGTGTGACATTTCTTATATGCTTGGTGACTCATTCAAACATTTGGCTATGATCGAAATTCATCATCAAGAGTATTATACCACATATCAAAAATGATAAAAATTTAAATCTTATACTTATAACAATTCAAAATCTTCTTCAAAAAATAATCAATCAAATGTCAAGGATGTTTGTGCCATCAATGTTGATTATGACCTATATTATAACAAATATCAATATGCCAATGTTGCAAAGGTTAATTATGGTCATAAAATATCTCACAAAGATACCACTACCACTCAAGATGATTCAGAAAGCAGTTGAGGAACAACTTCCTCCTTTCGATCCTTCTACCACATCTATACCTCCTAAATCTAATTTGCCTTCTAAAACTCATGTTTGTTCTTCTAAATAATATTGTAATTTTATTGAATAACTCAACTCTATACCTTTTAATATTCCTCTTATGGAGTTAGTTCAAACTTCACCTTATCATCATAGATTTCTTATGGAACAAATTTAACAAATTAAAGATCCATCTTCCATAGATGAAGAGCCACCTTATACTGATTCTCAACCAACTATTGTAAATACCATTGAGACTATATGTCGTTATTCTAATCCTTCCATTAAATTTATTAAAGAGGACATGATCAATGACAAAATTACTTTTTACACCAATGATCTACCTCTCTTTATCAAAGTAGCCATTAATACCACCCTTATCCAAAAAGTTCTAGTTGACAAAGGTTATAGTATTAGTGTCACATCCTTATGGCTCATTAAACAACTTGGTTACAATAAAGATCATCTTAAACAAACTCATCTTACTTGTCATGTATTTGACAAGACTAATCAAAAGTTGTTTGGCTGCATTTGGCTTCCGTTGATCATTGGACCTAAGAATGTTATTACCAAACTTATGGTCCTTGATCTTGCTTTATCTTATAATATTATTCTCAATCATCCATGGACTTATCAGATGAGGGCCATTACCTCTTATGGCATTTAGTGTATTAAATTCATACATAATAAAAAATGTTATAAAAATGAAGCTAATCCCAACCCATGGAGCATCCATCTTCCTAATCCTAAGCCTTACTATCAAATTCTTACAATTTCTAAAATCAATAGTGCTCTGTTACCTTAGTTCATCAATATGAATTCTAGTCTTCAATTTAATCTTGTGTATTATGATGACGATGATTCCAATGAGTTACAGCACACTTATAATACTAATAAGATACCCCCATATATCATGGATTTGATTCCTCCTTCTCTCTTACCCTAAGATTGTATTGTTCCTATCATGGATGAGATTACCAATTTTCCCCCTCTATGAAATGCTCAAGAGCCATATTTATCTAAAGATGCCTTCACTTAAAGTGATTTTGGAGTGGCTAAATTATTCCAAGATCCTCTCAATATGTCCCCTCGTATATTTAGAAACATTGGTATTTCACCTTCTAAAACTCCCTCGATTGTAAAGCATGTATGATTTCTCCAACATATGATGATAACTATATCATGGCCCAAGCTCACTCTAGTGACTTGGATGTCTAACACTATCTAAATGTTTTAGCCCAAATTCATGCCTTCAATAGGGATATACATACCATATCTACACATCATGACTTAGATCCTGAGGGTCATGTACCTCTCACCAATCCTCCTCTTATCAATACTCCTTGGGTAGTAGAACAACTTACACCTTCCCAAACTACACATGCTCCTACATCTTCTCTAACTCTTACGTATCCTATCATTTATTCAAATTAGTCTCCCAACATTAAAATATCAACACTCCTGACTCTTTGAATCCATCCTCTTCATCTACTTCCAAAATTACAATAGATGATAATGCAATTGATGCCTATCAGATTCATTCTAAGTATAATTTCTATGGCAATAAAATTCTAGACATTGAAGTAGATGGTCCTATTGATACCTTGCCTAGTGATGAAGTTATTCTTGAGTTATTTCATGCCTGAGAACCTTGAATTCCTTGGAAACATCATAAACTTGGAAATTTCAAGAATAAAATTCTTTAATTCAACAACTTTGTAGCATTATCCTAAAATAAATCCAAATTCTTCCTTGATTAAAACACCTTATAATTTTCAAGATGCCAATGCCATGCTTATTAAAGAAATAACTCATATCAAATATGGTACTCATCTTCTCCTTGACCAATCATGATTTTTTGAGAACTCTCACCATATGAACATGACAACTTTAGCCTATTCTTTGATAAATATCAAGAGGCATTCACTTGGTCCTACCAAGACATGCCTTACATTGACCTTAGTATTATGGTTCATAACATCATCACTTATCCTAATGCTAAGCCATTTCATCAAAAGCAATCCAAATTCACACCTAAATTTACTAATCTATGTCATAGGGAAATCATTAAACTACTAGATGGTAAGTTTATTAAACTAGTGGATTATTATGAATGGGTTTATAACATTGTTCCCATTTGGAGGAAGGTCACTATGGTCATCTAAATTTTCATTGATTTATTTAACCTTAATCTTGATTTTCCTAAGGAAAAATTCCTCATACCTTCAATATATGCCATCATCGATTCTATGACTGGTTATGAAATGTTATCTCTTAAGGATGGCTTTTGGGGATATAATCAGATTCATATCATTCCTAAGGACCAATATAAGACTAATTTTACCATAGAATGGGGCACCTATTGTTACATCAAAATGATGTTTGATCTTAAGAATGTTGAAGCCACGTACCAATGTGTTATGACTCACCTTTTTCATGATCTCATCTATAAAATTGTTAAAACTTATGTGGATGATCTAATTGTTAAATCTAAACATCACAAGAACCATTTTTTTGATCTTGATATCATCTTTGACAATCTCCTTAAATACAAAGTTAGACTTAATCCTTTAAAATGTGTTTTTGAAGTCACCTATAGAAATTTTTTAGGATTCTTAATCTCTTTATTTGGCATAGATGTTGACCTAGCCAAAATTAGTGTTATTGTTAACATGCCCATTCCTTAATTTATTATTGATATTCCTAATTATTTAGGAAAACATGGGGTGATTAGAGGATTTGTCTCTGAAATGGATTATCATATTTACTCCATCAATTCCCTTCTCAAGAAAGGTAAAACTTTATAATGGATGGATCCATGTCAAAAAGCCTTTGATAATATGAAAGATTCATTACTTCATCCACCTTCCAATGATAAACCTTTTATTCTATATACTTCTTCCACACCTATTTTAGTTATGGAAGCTTTCCCAACAATATGATACATGAAGAGATTATGTTATTTACTACATTAGCCAAGACTTCATTGATTACGAGACACATTCTACCAAATTTAAACATGATTGCCTTGATATCTATTTTGTGGTTGAAAATCTTACCATTTTTTCTATCTATAGCTATCTAACAATTTTTTCAAGTTACTTGAGAATGGGTCTCTCCCTCTACAGTAGTTTCCTTCCTCTCTCAAACCTTTAGTCCTCAATTTTGGTCTTTTGATTTCTTAATGTACCATAGTCTTCCTTATATTCTTGTATTTTCTCTTGATTTTTGTACCCCTTGGGTTTTTATTTTGTGAGTTGCTTTGTAAGACCATGGATAGGACCTGACATCCCTCACAAAAGCATCATCTTTTAGTCACTTCTTTCTCTTGTTGTTGCGTGCCAATGTTATTTTGGCATCCTTTGGGTTTTTCTTTGTGAGGTGATTTATACAATGGCTCCCTTACTTTTGTTTTTTTATTACTTATTAGCAACCTTGTGGGTCTCTCTTTTATGAGTTTATTTTTAAGACTGTGCATAAGATCCCCCCTCCTCATAAAATTACCATTCTTTTCTTGTCCTTGATCCTTTTTCTTAAATTTTAGCCTTTGCTTCTTTTGTTGGATGAAATTTGTAACCAATATATGTTAGCATGTTTTCCTCCACTTTCCTCTTTCTTATGATAAGGAATCACACTTTACTATCATTATATCCCTTTTTTTGCCCTTTGTCATTTTTTTTTTAAAATTTGAAGTAATTAAAATTATTCCATGTATCATTTCTCTTGATTTCCCATTTCTCTCATCTCTATATTGGATAAAATAAGGCAAAAATCAAGATATCACTTTTATTTCACCTAGATTTATTGAGACTCTTAGACCCTATGATATTTGAAGTTCTCTCTCTTAGCATCCTTGTCCCAAGTTTTCAAATGAATGTCATATTTAACACCCATGTTGGTTTTCCAAATCCATATGGAGGAGGAATATAGAAAAATACATTAAAAGAAAGTTAAAAGCCAAATCATATGAAACAAAAATCAATGATATTTAAAAGGCAACATACAATTCTTAAAAGTTAAATTCACACTAAAGGACATGATTATAAGCACATCTCCTATCTCTAATAAAAGCTTAAACTCCACAATAGAATATACTTAAATCCAAAGTCCTTTTGGATGCAATAGGCCATTAGATTAGAATAAGGTAATTCAAAACACTTTATGTTGCTACCTGCTTTCTCACAGAAGTACCCAATCTTCATAGTAGATAGATAAATCTATACGTGGTCCTAAAGAGTGGGGAACATGCCATGGGGAGGTAGGTCCATTTTAATTTTCATTCATATAGACTTCATGGGATGATATATATACTCCATTTGTTTACCCAAGACTTGTGTCACTAAGAGAAGTTCTTCATAGTTTTTAAGGTCAAAAGTCCTCTTATTTTGACAAACCTAATTTGAGTGTCTTGACTTCAATAAAGAGTTTTCTCTACCTTGGTTTTCCCTTCATTCTCCCCTCCACCCATTTTATTATCCTCAATTGATAAACAAATTGTGATTCCAAATATATTTTCCCTCATCTTCTAATTCCTTCTTCTTCACCTCTAAAAAACATGTTATCACTACTTTGTTTCAGTCTTATCTATCCTTAGAGAAAAACAACATGTTTTAGCAACTTTGCATCATTTTTTTCATTTCATTTTACATTTAATAAACTTACTTTACTTTCCCTTTCCCATTTATCATGATTTTATTGTCTTGCTATTATAGATTCCTGAGTTCATACTATTTTTCCATTGTTGAGTGAGATGTGGTTTATTACTGCTCACTCGACAATGTTGTTTTCCCTTTTATGCATCCTTTTTCCATTGATGATTTAGATGTGGATTTTTACTACTCACTCATCAATGTTATTTTACCATTTTATCTTTTTAGTTAGTCTTTGTACCATTTGTTTTCATTTTTACCATCCTTTTTGACATGTATCCTTGGTTTGAATTGGTGAGTTTACCTCTCTTACTTTAGGTTAACTTATCTGAGTTTTTTAGTCTTTAGTAACCTTAGATTTTTAGTTACCCAATTTAATAGTATTATTTTTACTTGGTCATTTGGTCTAACATAGCACCTGTCACCCTAGATTTATAAATTTCCCAAGTACATCTCATCCTCATAACATTATCTTCTTGGCTTTTCTTGCTTTTGTTTGTTTTTTCTCTTTAGTTTTGCATTATTAGGTTTGTCAAACGTAGTATTTACACCCTACATAATAAAAACTAACAACACAATAGACAAACATTCCATGATAAAAGGTAATTCAAGGTATGCATCACATTTAATTTTTAGTCATTTTAATTTTTAGATTAGTTTCCCTTTTAATCTTTTATTTTTAGTTATTTTATGATTTTTAAATACTAAAATATTTTTAACATTAGTGTTTGTGTGTCTTTATGTTCTTTCTCAAAGAACCATACCCTATACACCTTAGTGACATGTGATGATCTTCCAGTGGGGAATATGTATACATATAATATTTTCACACTTATATCAATTATTGATGATTTACATCTTGTAGGAACCCATCGAGACTCAATCTCTTTGAGTGCACACCCTAAGGGATGTAATGGGAAAGGGATGGGTAGACCTTTGGTGCTTCATAGGATTATTTTCCCTTTTTTCCACATCATTACCAATCCAACTAGCTCCTAAAACTTTTACTTAAGCTATTTTTTCTCCCTTTCATAGTCTTCTAGTCTTTTTCCTTTTACTATCCTTCATTTCCTTACATGGAAAACTTTTGATCTATTCAACATAGTAGGTTGACCTAGTCAACCTAGTACAATCTAAGGACCTTTTATCTCTTTTTGTTTTTTATCCTCCTGGCTAACCTAGCACAGTCCTAGTGAGTTAGCTCATAAACATGCTAGGTTGACTAGGTCAACCTAGCACAACTGACATTCCCAAATGATATTAGGGTGAGTTTTGCCTATATATACAATTTCATTTTGGTCATTATTAGAATATACAATATAGAGTTATTATTCACTCGTGCTTCTTAACAATATGATCTTTTACCATTCTACTTGAGGAGACTTAGTTTAGGTTTCTTACTTTGGATAATCTAGTCTTGTGTATAGATATTAGATTATTTGCCTTAAAAAGTGATCCTTATGAACCACAAGAACCTATTGCAAATCCACTTTAGCCAAGGGAGAGATTGAGTCTTGATGGGTTCACATTTAGGTAAGTATATTCTAACATTGTTCTCCTCTCTTTTAGTAGATAGAAGTAGCATAAGTGTTAGATCAAATAATATTACTCTTCATATTCAATGTATTAGGGTGTTACTCATCCTTAATTTATTTGAAGTTCCCTATACATGTTTTGATTTATTTGCTTTACTAACCCCCACTATATGCCATAATCTTTGGTGTGAACTATATTAGATTTACTTTTCTTATTGTTAGATTAGTGAAATATTAAATCAAAGGACTCTTTTAGGGTTATTATGAGATTGTGTTAGACTATAATCTTTGGATTCCTATCTCACATGATGTGTTGTGATAAGAGATCCCCTA
Organism: Torreya grandis; assembly: GCA_037957365.1. Lineage (NCBI taxonomy): Eukaryota > Viridiplantae > Streptophyta > Pinopsida > Cupressales > Taxaceae > Torreya > Torreya grandis. The sequence continues at coordinate 3,372,418 of JARHVA010001334.1, forward strand.
ATTGGGTCTAGTAGATCCTCACATTTGTCATGATCTCTCTTAATAATTATATGGCCACTAATCATAAGTGTAGGTTTAGTCTATCCCATCTGATCTAAGATTGATTTATGGACATGATGAATTTTTGATTGCATACACTACTCATCATCCCCTAGTTTTTGCATGAGCTGATAGATGGAAAACTATAAATTTATAGGTAGAACCTTTGAGGTTCCATAAATAAGCTCAAAAGGGCTTTTTATTGTATCTGTCTTAAGTGTGATCCTATCATCCCATAAATTAAAATTTAGTTATTCACCTCACTTCTTCTTATTTTCTTCCAATGTTCATTTGATGATCTTAAACAAGTTCTTGTTACTTGATTCTATTTTCCTATTCCCTTAAGGATTGTAATTGGAAGCATAGGTCAATTCAATCCCATACTCTTTGCAGAGCAACACTAAAGGTTTAAATTTGAAGCTCATATCATTGTTAATAATAATTTTAACAAGCACACTAAATATACAAATAATCTAATTTAGAAAAAATTGATTACTCCTTAGTGCATTTTTTTGTTTATAGGGACTGTCTTAACCCATTTTATGAAGTAGTCAATTACAAATAGTATCCATATATGTCTAGCACTTGAAAAATGAAAAAATTCTTGAATTAAATCCATTCCCCATTGTCTGAATGGGCCTTTAATCATCACATGTTGCAAGGGAAGATAACCTAAAGCTTTCACCCTCCCAACAAAGCACTGACATTTCTCACACCTTCTGACTATTTGAATAGCAATGGCCAACAATAACTATCTCTCAAAATTTTATGAGCTATAACCTTAGGCACAAAATGGCCACTACATATTCCACTATGGAAGTCTTTAATCAGGACAACATTATGCTCTTCTAACACACATCTTAAGATAACCCCATCTAGATTCTTGCATGCTAGTCCATTCTTAATCAAGAGGTATTTTTGAGACACAAATTTAATATTTATCCTTTGATTCTTATCCAAGTGAGGGGACAAATTATATGCTACAAGTAATAAATAATATGTTTATACCATAGGGATATATTAAGTTGAATCAAAGAATCATCAACATTAAAAATAATGGTGTTTACCTCAACAACTTAAAAATTGATCTCAATAGTAAGCTTTGATAGACCCATACCCCTTACCATTTTGGTGGTCTAGATATCCATTTCATACTCTTATAAATTTTTTACCCACCTACACCTCTTGTTGGATACTTCAGTCTCAATTAAAATGTCCTTCACCATGGTGTGCAGGACATAGGCAATAATATTTGAACTCAAAATATAAGGCTTGAATGTTTTTATAGCCTTCAAAAGAGTGAAAGCATATTTTTACATGATATTATAGTTTAGTTCATGACCTTACATATCTTTTCTAAATAAAGCTATGGGTTGATCATGATCATCCTCATTATTTTTCAATAGAACAATAAAAATAGTATTGTATGATGAAAAATAGAATATATGGAATGACTTTGTGTAATCATGATAGGACAAAATAAGGGTACATTTTAAATCTCCCTTGATGTCACTAAATTCTTGCATGACCTTCTCCTCCCATTTGATGGGCTGGTCCTTCTTCAGCATGGAAGTAATAGGCAGAGTAATCTCTAAGAAACTTGACACAAACCTCCTTACAAAGTTAATTTATCTAAAGAAAGACTAAATTCCTTTCTTAGACTATGAGATAATCACTTTGTTAATGGATTTTACCTTTTTGAGATCAATCATGACACCATCCTTGGACAGTATATGTTCTAACAACTTGGATTTTTATACTCTAAAGTGGCACTTATTAGGATTAAGTGAAATTAAAAACCCTACATTTTATCAACACCTTTTTGAGATGCTCCAAATGCTCTTCTTTAGTCTTGGAGTACACAGTAATGTCATCCCAATACATAGCAATGAACTAGTTAATTATCCCTATAAAGCAACATCCATATCTCACTAAAATGTTTCACCAACATTCATCAACCTAAAATTCATCCTCATATATACATATGTGCCCCAAGTGATAGTGAACACAGTCTTGGACCTCTCAAATAACTTAAACACAACTTGGTTGTAACCTGAGAAGCCATCTAATGTGGACAACATCTCTAATCTAGTAACACTTTACAATAAGCTCTCAATATTAGGTAGGGGACAATTATATTTTAAATAAGCCTTATTTAAAATTCTAAAATCCACACACAAGTGGATATCACCATTCCTATTTCTCACAAGGACTAAATTTACAACCCATGATGAGTACCTGATGGGCTGAATGATTCTACCATCCCTTAACTTTAATGTATCTCATATCTTAGTGGCTAAGATGGAGTTAATGGGTCTTTATTTATACCTAAAAGGTTTACTATCAGGATGTAATGGGATGACATGATGTAACAAGTCTTACATATATGCTTTTAGCTCATAATATGACCATGCTAAGTAATCTTGGTACCTCCATAGCAACTGCATGTAGAATTTCTTCTTAGCTTCACTTAAGTGAGTACATAGCCAAACCTTTCTTGGATTCTCATGAAAACCAAAGTAAAAGTTAGTCACATATTTTTAAATGAATCATTCTCTCAACTTGATTCTATTAGCTCCATCAAAATATTCCTCTAGACTCACCAATCCCCTTAGGATCATGTTTGTCTTTAGCTAAATAAAGTCCTTCCCAAACAAGGTTTCCTTTCCATCACAAACTTGAATCATGGATTCCAAGTCTATGAGATGGTCATGGAACTCACTCTTATAGTTCAAAAACCTCTTAATTTATTCATCATCACCAAAGACCTACCAATGATGAACATTATCTAGGATTGAAGGCTTGACAAACACCTCCACTTCATACTAATAATGAGGGATCATATTTGCAATATCAAAGTGAGTGACTAACCCTCCAAGTATATCAAATTCTTGGTTTAAACTTCTATCATGATAACAAATGTTGAATGCATCAAAGAATTCAATAAAACCCCAAACAACATTTATATATTATTTCAACTTCTTATTTTTTATGGAAAAATCACTAAAGACTTACTTTACCATTAGCTTAGAGTCATCCTTTATAACCAAACATTTAATTCCATATTAATAGGAAATCATTAAACCAAGCAAGAGTGCCTCATACTCAATAGTATTGTTAGTGTACTCAAAATATATCTTATTGTACATATTTTCATTGATATCAAAGGTCTAGCATTATTGGTGTTAAAGGCCCCATTGTATTTAATGGTGTTTTTAATATTCATATCTTGGCTAATATGTGTTAATATTTATTTAATATTAATAAATATATTTTTGGTTGCATATAAGTCAAAAGAGGGCCCATGAAGAATTCAAAGAGTCACAGGGTAAAAGACAAAAGAGGAATGGGATGCATTTTGTCATGAAAAGTCATCTTTATGAATTCCAAGAGTCACCATGTGAAGACAAAAGAGGGTATGGCACATTTTTCCATGAAGCAACACTTTGAGGAATACACATAGTCACCAAGATAAAGACAAAAGAGGAAAGGATGCATTTGCTTATGAAGGGTCACCATATAAATTTTCAAATTCAAGGATACAAAGGGTAATGTAGGTTTGGCACCATTTTCTATGAGTATTTAAGGGTCACAAAGGGTGAATGCCAAAGGTCATTTAGAAAGCTATAAATAAAGGATTGAGAATCAATTTGTTACATGCAAGAGAGTGTATGGTTTGTATTTGTTTTTGAAGAGAGAAAAGTAGGAGATATTATAGATTTATATCATTTTTTGAGTAAGGAACATTGAGAGATAGTTGTGTTTTATACATAAAAGGGGTTGGTGCTCCTATGGGTTGGTACTCACAAATATTTACAATGGGTTAGTGCTCCTATGGGTTGGTGCTCATAAATAGTTGTTATGTTGGTGCTCAGCAAAGGGGTTGGTTCTCTTGTAAGTTGGTACTTATGAACTTTGTAATTTGAGTTGGTTCTCATTCATATACTTGAGATTATTCTCTATAGTTTTTCCCACTTTGGGTTTCCACATAAAAATATAGTGTTTTGTTCTCTCTTATGTGGTGCATATTATTGTTTCATTTTTATTGCATATATTGAATGTGCAATTAAGTGGTTAAAGAAAAGAAATAAAATTAAGTAAAATATATATAATATACTGATTCACCCCCCTCTTAGTATATTTCATGCTTAATAATTGGTATTATAGCAGGTTCCTTTTGAAAATGTTTTACAACTTGAAGGTAGATCGAGAAAACATGATGGATAGATCATATGAAGGTTTTTATAAAAATAAAGCACCTTTGTTTGATGGGACAAATTATGATTTTTGGAGCATAAGGATGAAGACTTATCTGATGGCCCTTGGATTCAACATTTGGAAAGTAGTGGTGGAGGAATATGGAGATCCATAGAGACTTGTAAGTACTCCAATAGAAAATATGGCAAGTGAAAATAATGGTAAAGCTTTAAATAATATTTTATGTGGTTCATGTGAATCAAAATTTATTAAAGTTATGCAATGTAAATCTGCTCATGAAACTTGGGTAAAACTTTAAAATATTTACAAAGGTGATGGAAAGGTTCAACAAGCTAAACTTTAGACTTTCAAAAAATAGTTTGATAGTTTGAAGATGGAAGAGGAAAAAATATAGCAAGTTATCTTTTGTGGGTTGATCAAGTTAATCAAATTTAATGTCTTGGAGAAAAGTTAGAAGAATCAATTATGGTTCAAAAAATTTTGAGATATCTACCATTGAGATATGATGTAAATTTTTTGGAAATTCAAGAGATGAAGAATTTAGCCAAGCTAAAGATGGATGAGCTACATGGTATTCTTACAGCTTATGAGATGCGGACCAAATAAGAGAAACCCTCAAAAAGAGAATCTACTTTCAAGACATCAAAGAAAGAGAAATCTAATATTTAAGAATGAAGTGATAGTTATAGCGATGATGAAGATGACTATGGAGCTCTATTCATTTTCAAGCTAAAAAAGGGTACATGTAAATATCAAGGAAAATTACCTTTTAAATGTTTTAATTGTGGAAAGATTGGACATTTTGTAGATAAGTGCCCAAATAAGAGAAATGGTGAAAATGAAGAAGGAAAGTCTATATACAAGAATAATTTCAAAGGAAAATTTAAGAAGGGATTTGAGAAGAAGAGTTTATATTCTAAATATCCTAGCTTAGCCAAAGATAGTGGAGTCAGTGATTCAGAAGAAGAAGAAATTCTATTCATGGCCATACATGAAGATGCCTTTGCAAGAAAAAGTATAGATGATCAAGAAGAAGAATAGGATAAAGTTGAAGTGAATTTGGAAGGATACATCATTTGTGCCTTAGAAGAGTTAAAATCTCTTGAGAAGAATAATCAAAGATTAAATCTCCAGATCAAGAAAAATGACAAGGAGTGAAAGGAAACAATTGAAGATCTACAAGCACACTTTGAAGAAGCCAAGAATAATGAAGAAGATCTAATGGCATAGTTTCAAAAAGTAATTAAATAATGTGAAAGGTATGTTCTTTAAATTTCTTCTTTAAAAGTAGATCTTGAGAAAATAAATAAAGTAATCAATGATAGAGTAGCCAATGATTCAAAATTTGAGAATAACACTAATATGTTGAATAAGATATTAGAAATTCAAATAGCAATGTCAAATAAGATAGGTATTAGATTTGAAAAAGAGAAAGAGGAGGCCACTACTTTCATAAAAAAGGAAAAAGGAAAGAGCTATGTTGAAGCTCTTATAAAAGAGGAAATAAAAAAGGGAAGAAGTTAAGAATATAAAAGACATCTCAAAAAAAGAAGGTTGGAAAGAACAAAGCTACAAAAGGCAATCAGGTCAGAAATACACAAATTGGTCCTATTTTTATGGTTACTATTTTTATTGTAATGGATATGGTCATAAGAAAATATAATGTCAAAAATGGGCTAATAATTTTAGAAATAAGGAGAAGGAAAGTCATGTAGAGTCAAGCAAAAGCCACAACTCTTTTGCTCCTCTATCAGGATTTAATGAAGAGGCCATAATATGTTACAAGTATAGTATTCTAGTATTTTAGAAGCATGATTGAGTTAGTCAAGGACTAGAGTTTCAAGTCTCCATTCATCAAGAAGAAAGTTCAAACAGGTTCATGGTAGAAGAAACAACTTCAAAATTCTATGTTGGTACAAATAGCTTTGCATGCAAGGAATGAATAAAATCCATGTTTCATTGACATTGGATGTTCAAGGCACATGATAAGAGACAAAATTAAGTTTATAATATTTAAGAATATCAATGGTGGTACAGTGAAATTTGAATATAATACTACTACCAGAATTGCCAGGAAAGGTACACTAAATTTGGATAATGGTAGAGCTAAAATTGAAAATGTTTTGTATGTAGAAGGTCTTAAGCATAATATTTTGAGTGTAATTAAAATATGTGATCAGGTCCATACACTAAAGTTTTATGTATAAGGTTGTGAAATTAGGAGAAAATATTTAGATGTGTTGGTTACAAATGCTCAGAGAATAGGCAATAATTTTTATATGCTATCAGACATCAAAGGTCAAAGATGTTGTTTGAGTCAGATTGAATAAAGTTGGCTATGGCATAGGAGGATAAGACAAATAAATTTTGACAATATTATCAACATCAGTAAGAAGCAAGAAGTCAAAAATCTTCCAAAGATTACAAATCCATCTAACATGCTTTGTGAACCTTATCATCACGGAAAGCAGGCTAGAAGATGGTTCAAAACAAAAGAGTACTCGACCACTCAGATGTTAGAGCTTTTTCATAATGATCTATGTGGACCTATGAGAAATCAAATTACTAAAGGTGAGAAATATTTCATGTTTATTATTGATGATTTTTCACGTATGACTTGGGTAATATTTTTAAAGAAAAAATTAAAAGTTTTCAGACATTTCAAAGCATTCAAAAACATTAATTGAGATTGAAACTAGTTTAAATATTAAGTGTCTAAGATTAGATCAAGGAGGAGAATTCATGTTAGATCAATTTATTGAGTTTATGAAGACCATGAAATAAAGAGACATTATTTAGTAGCTAGAACTCCATAGCAAAATAGAGAAGTTAAATGGAGAAATAGAACAATTCAAGAGATGGCAAGGACAATGCTAAATGAATCCAAGATAATAGATAAATATTAGAGAGAGGTAGTTACTACAGTAGTGCATATTTATAATAGACCATTATTGAGATTCAATAGTTACAAGACTCCTTATGAGCTATGGAAAGACAAACTAGCAATAGTTGATTATTTTAGAGTTTTCAGGAGCAAATGCTTCATAAAGAGAACCAATGAAAAACTTGGGAAGTTTGAATCTAGAGAAAATGAAGGTATATTTCTTGTTTATTCTTGTAAAAGTAAAGCTTATAAATGTTATAACAAAAGAACCAAGGAAATTATTGAAAGTGCAAGTGTCAAGATAGAAGAAGATGGAACACAAAGAATCAGTGATCTAGTAGACATTCCTAAAATCATTGAAGAGGAAGATTTTGAAGAATCATATGAAGATGAAAAGAAGGAGAAAAATGAAACCAAAACTCCATCCAAATATGTTTAAATAAATCATAATGAAAGTGACATAATTGGGGACACATGAAATAATTCACACCAAAAGAATGATGATAAGTGAATTTGAGTAAGTTAATTTCTCTTTATTAACCAAAATTCAGCCTAGATCTTTTCCAGGAGCTAAACATGATAAGCATTGGGTTAAGGCTGTAGATGAAGAATTAAATTAGATAGAAAAGAATGATACTTGGGAATTAGTGCCTAGACCAAAATATCACAATGTGATAGGAATAAAATGGGTTTATAGAAATAAGTTAAATGAAAATGGAGAAGTGAGCAAGAATAAATCAAGATTAGTTTGTAAAGGATATGCTTAGATTGAGGGAATAGATTTTGAAGAAACTTTTACACTAGTGGCAAGGCTAGAGGCTATTAGAATGTTTCTTGCATATGCAGTGTTTAAAAATTTGAAAGTATTTCAAATGGATGTCAAATCTACCTTCCTAAATGGGAATATAGAAGAAGAGGTCTACATTAAGCATCCTAAGATATTTATTCTCTCAAATATTAGTATCCATGTATGTAAATTGAAGAAAGCACTATATGGATTGAAATAAACTCCCAGAGCTTGGTATGCAAGACTTGATAGGTACCTATAGGATCAAGGTTTCAAGGGAGGATTTGTTAACAATAATATTTACATCAAAACATAAGGTGAGCATCAAATTATTATTGTGGCATATGTTGATGACATAATTTTTGGAGAAAACATTGAAAATATGACAAAAGAATTTTTTGATAATGTGTAAAAAGAATCTGAGATGTCTATGCTTGGAGAATTGTCATTTTTCTTAATATTTTAGTTAGATAAAGGAATTTCCATATCTCAAAATAAATAACCCAAGAAAATGTTTAAAAAATTGGTTTTGAGGATTATGCACCAGTTGGAACACCAATATGTATAGGAAATAAAGTGAGCAAGGATGAAGATTCACCTATTGTAGATCAATCTTTGTATAGATCTATGATTGGTAGTCTTTTATATTTGATAGCATCAAGGCCAGACATCATGCATGCAGTAGGTATGGTTGTAAGATATCAGTCAGCTCTAAAAGATAGTCATGTTCAATTGGTGAAGACAATATTTAGATATATCAAGGAGACATTGGATTATGGATTGTGGTATCCCGTAGGTAGAGATTTCAATTTGGTTGCTTATACAGATTTAGATTGGGAAGGGTGATTGGATGATAGAAAAGTACAAGTGGAGGATATTTCTTCTTTGGTGATAGTTTAGTATCATGGCTAAGTAAGAAGCAAAATTTAGTATCACTTTCTATATCTGAAGTAGAATATATTGTATCAGTATTGTGTTGTACTCAAGTGCTTTGGATAAAGCAAAATTTGGAAGATATCAAGGTCAAATATGATGAACCTATTTTTTGTTTTTTGTGACAACACAACTGCTATTAATATTTTGAATAATCTAGTGATGCATTCAAGAACAAAACATATTCCCATTAGATATCACTTTTTCAGAGAGCAAGTTGTAGATCAATAGGTTAAGATGGAGTATATCAATACTATAGAGTAGATTGTATATATTTTCACAAAGGCACTACCAAAAGACACATTTAAGTATTTGTGGGAAAGTTGGGAGTAATTTATTTTACTTCTTTCCATTGAGGTTCAACATCAGTTAAGGGGGAGATAAGTGTTAGCTCTAGGTAGGCCCTCTGGCATTGATGTCAAAGGGGGAGAATAACAAAAATAGGTATAGGTAAAGGTTCATAAATAGGTACAGGTAATAGGTACAAGTTGCTATAATAAGGGGGATTTACTTTATGTTTTTTAGATGGTAGTATGTGTAGGTTTAAGGATGTGGTAGTTTCAGTTTGAGGTTGTCATCAATGACAAAGGGGGAGATTATTGAAAATATTGGCATTGATGTCAAAGGTCTAGCATTATTGGTGTTAAAGGATCCATTGCATTTAATAGTGTTTTTAATATTCATATCTTGGATAATGTGTGTTAATATTTATTTAATGTTAATAAATATATTTTTGGTTGCATAAAAGTCAAAAGAGGGCCCAGAAGAAGTCAAAGAGTCACATGGTAAAAGACAAAAGAGAAATGGGATGCATTTTCTCATGAAGAGTCATCTTGAGGAATTCCAAGAGTCACCATGTGAAGACAAAAGAGGGTATGGTGTATTTTTCTAGGAAAGGACACTTTGAAGACTATGAAAAGTCACCTAGATAAAGACAAAAGAAGAAAGGATGTGTTTGCTTATGAAGGGTCATCATATGACTTTTCAAATGCAAGGATACAAAGGGTCATGCAAGTTTGGCACCATTTTCCATGAGGATTGAAGGGTCATAAAGCATGAATTCCAAAGGTCATTTAGAAAGCTATATGAAAAGGCTTGAGAATCCATTTATTACATGAAAGAGAGTGAATGGTTTGTATTTGTTTTTAAAGAGAGAAAAGGAGATATTGTAGATTTCTATCATTTATTGAGTAAGCAACATTGAGATATAGTTGTGTTTTATACACAAGAGGAGTTGGTGCTCTTGTGGGTTGGTGCTTACAAATATTTTTAAGGGGTTAATATTCATATGGGTTTGTGCTCACAAATAGTTATTATGTTGGTGCTTGGCAAAGGGGTTGGTGCTCCTATAATTTGGTGCTTGTGAACTTTGTAATTTGAGTTGGTGCTCATTCATATACTTGAGATTATTATCTATGGGTTTTCCCACTTTGGGTTTCCACATAAAAATATGGTCTCTCTCTCTCTCTCTCTCTCTCTCTCTCTCTCTCTCTCTCTCTCTCTCTCTCTCTCTCTCTCTCTCTCTCTCTCTCTCTCTCTCTCTCTCTCTCTCTCTCTCTCTCTCTTTTATGTGGTGCATATTATTGTTTCAATTTTATTTCATATCTTGAATATGTGATTAAGTGGTTAAAGAAAAAAATTAGATTAAGTAAAAGATATATAATATACTAATTTACCCCCCCCCTTCTTAGCATATTTCATGCTTAACATATCTAAAAAGAAAAGATAAAACATTTACCATTAAGGGCATAGAAAATAACCTAGCGACATTTCTAATATTGAAGCAAGCCCCATAAAATCACATCTTCTAGACTGCATTTTCTTTACTAGGTTAAACATCAAGAACAACATGCTATTCACTAGTATCAAAATTCCCAACATAGTTTCCAAGTTCAACATCTATGTACAACACTTCATTAAGAGCACATTTTAGACCTTAAATTACATGTATCATATTTGGCTATCTATAAAACTTGACCATATTACCCTCTAGTGGAATGGTGGTGTAGACACCAAAAATCCACATATAATGATTTTGAGTGTTAAAATACCCCTTGACCGCCTTAGGACCCTTGTGGGACCAACCTAACCCTCTAACCCCTAACAGAGCTTACCCATAGTCATTAAAATTTAAATGACTCAACCTAACCTTTCACCCATCTTTACCCTTTACCCTTGATCGTTGATGGTCAGGTTAACTGTTGATGATCACCTTGACTGTCGATGGTTAGGGTTCACCTCTTTAATCAAGAACATGAAAACTACCCACCATGATTTTATAAATATAATTTGTCTAAATCTTGTTGTGAGCCATTGCATGGACAATTTATAACTAGATATCCCAATTGAACCTTCACTTCTACCTCTTATTTGTGCCTATAAGAAGAGAGGAACTGGGAGGTAAAATCCATCTACAATCATGATCAATAGCATGTGTATCCAAGAGTTTCTTTCTTGCAAGTCAATCACCATTAGTAATCCAATAATCATACCAAAGAGTCAATTTGTCACTACCTCTCCATCAAGTTCTCAAGTACTATTACTCTATCAAAATCAAGCTAGATTCCACCAAGAGGTCAACTACCTACACCATCCACCAAATCAGCTTATAATAATACTACTTGTTTCTTAGTATTCATTTACTCTATTTCCATTTTAAAATCAACCCAGGCCTTACCCATCTCTCAGAATCCATCTTTTAGATCTTGTCAATTAGCCTTTTTACCAACCCAGACATAGTAACTATCGATGGTTAACTCAATCCCTGATGGTATGTCCAATTGTTGATACTCACCTTGACCACTGATAGTCACCTTAATCACTGACAGTCAGCCCAACCATCGATGATCATTGTGGAAATGAAAACTAGCAAGCTAATTTCACCTACCTACACCTAATCAAACCTAATTATCTACGTTCATGACTGTACATAGACCCTTATTTGATTTTTTGAAGTATACCCTAACCCTCTAGCACTAATATCAATTAATTTATCACTAATTTAATATTTCTAGTTTATTTATTATCATGAATTCTTGTATTCAATTTTAGTATCTTTTGATTATTGATACAAGTACCTTTTTTTATAAGATTAATTATTTAAAATGTGTGGATTGATAGCTCCTAAGAAATACCTTTCTTTTGGGATCTAGTTATTGCTAAGCAATCAACCCAACTATCTATCTAACAAAAAAGTTTCCTTTAGTGTTTTCTTATCTACAGGTTATCCTTCCAAGATAAAGAGGATCTCTTCACAATCTTCTAATTTTAAGGCATGCACAATTGAATAGGCTTTTCAACCATACATGTACTTAATTTCTTCTTTTCTCTCTTTCCAATAATAATAAGAATTTCATTGAAACATTTTGGCATACCCGATGGGACCCTTATGTCTCTACTTGGGTTCTTGTTTGCTTTCATTCTCTCTCTATTCTATACTCATTAACAAAATCAAAAGTTACTTTGGGGCTTAAAATTAATTACATACATTGACTACTTGAAATTTTAGTTCACATAGCTTAACTTAAAGTTAAATTAATTTATCATAGCTTCATTCTTTGTTTCACACACTTAACTAAACCACTTTCACCAATTAAACATCAAACAAACTTGAGACAAGACCCGACTAGGATTTTATCACCTAGTAGTAATCTTACCCCTTTCCAAGTGATCCTACTTGTAGGTCATTACCAAGGGGAGGGCCAACTTAGCTCTTTGGTTGAGTATAATATTTGGATATTAATATTTATTGGCTAAACTCCTAACACCCTTATCATTGTGGTGTGTGAAGTAAGGGGGTAGGTCCCAATACCAAGCCATGTATTGATTCTAATATAGATTATTTTTGAGTGCTTAAACACAACCTAAAACCAGCCTTAGACTTCTTCTCTAGTACTCGATCTATAAACCAATTTGTCACACATTTTATTAAATCATAAGCCAAAAGTGAGATTAATTAAAACTCTAGGGATTAACGCATCTTTTAGAGTGTGATTTAATTTCTTTGATCTTTTCTTGTCTTTTTTTTTGTTTAAGTAGTGAGGTTGTTTGTGATTTATGTCTTCCCTATCTCATATGGTTCTCACTCACCACCAACAAAGAGACCTTGCAAAGCAAAACCCATCACCAAACCAACCTACCTATTTTACCTCTTCATCTATGGACTATTGTTTTTAACTAGTAGACTCTTCTTAGACCTTGAGAAGTCCTACCTTCCCTCTATATGTTCCTTAAGGAGATACACATTTTATAACTTTCTTAGATAATAATTCCATGGCCTTTCAACATTATCTCAAAACCTTGTCTTACTATATCCTATATTTGAATCCATCCATAGATCCACCTTATGGCATGCCACTCTCCCTCATGGAGAGTACCTCCATTTCCATGGTCATGACTCAATTTTTAATTACCCAATCTTCCTCATAAACCAAAAACCCCTTTGAGACTACCATTGAAAAGCAACCAACTCAAACTCCCACTACCCTTATACCTTCTACTCTTACCAACCACTACTCTGCAATAGGGGTGCCTACCTATAGCACTACCAACCTTCTTTTAACTACCTCTAACCCATCAATTACTACTCTATTTCAAAGCCTTATCATGACCATACCCTATACCTTTCCACCAATTAGTACGAGGGTCACCACCCATCCATTGGTCACCAATCCAACTATCACTCCTATCTAACAAGCACCCCTTAGACTAACATTTGGATACATCCCTAATTTACAATGGAATTTACCCATTACCCAATCACCTACCTCTACCTACCCTTACATATACTCCACCCAACCATTGACATATACTTACCCATATGTGGCAACCTCCCAACCTCCTACCCACTATCAACATGTCTCCTAACCACTACAATAGTATGCATCTTATAACCTTCTAGGTGTAAAAACCCAAATATATCTAATGAAGATGCTTATGGATAAGATGAACACCTTAGAGTCATCCATTTTGGGTGCTCAAAACATCTTGTCATATGACCAAATTTGTAATGATCCCATCCATCCATCCATACCTATCAGGTTATATCCTCCCCAATAGTAACTTCCCAAGTTCTCTAAATTTTAAATTAAGGAGGATCCCAAATAAAACCTTAGGGAATTTAGGCATGCTTGTTATCTCATCACATATGATGATGCCCTTATCCTCCACACCTTCCCCATTTTTATAGCTAATATAGCATTAGATTGGTATAATGTCATACCTAAGCACTCCCTTTTCTCTTTCACATAATTAGCTCAACCTTTTTGGACCACTTTTTGATCAATATCTTCAAGAAAGTTTCTATCACCGACCTCTAATCTATTCAATAGTTTGAGGGTGAATCCATTGCCAATTTTGTGGCTCATTAGAGGATCCCGATTAAACAACTTTCCTTTTTCTTTCCTTAACCTAAAATCATATATATCTTTACTCGAGCATGTGATAAACATATCTCCTTTACATTGCATCTCCAAAAATTTCGAATCTTTGATGAATCTTTTACCATGGACCATAAGTTAGAGAATTGATCCATTGAGGAGGATAGCTAAAGTTCTAAAACAAGAACTCAACATATAAAACCAATGAGACCTCTTCCTCCAAGTCAAACAACTAGTCTAATACCAACACTAAAATGAACAAAACCACAAATTTGGTTGTCCTAAAATTTGCTCCTCCACCTTCTATCAACCAATCTAATTCCTTTATTTCCTTAAAGCAAAACCTGATGAACCAAACCTAGAATAACCAAAAGAAATTCAATCCACTTGAAGAATCTTATGCATCCATATTGGAGAAGTTATTGAAAGATAACATTATCCAAATTCCTCCTATCAAACCACCCTAGCAGTTTGACTCTTCTCACCATGCACCTAATTGGTACAATAAGAATGACTTATGTGCCTTTCATCAAGTTATAGGACATTACATTAGTAGGTGAAACACCTTCAAGAGCCTTATCCAATCCTTCATTGACAAGGGGAGATTACACTAGACAATATGAATGTACCATCAAACTAAGCCCTTGATATATTCAAACAACCCTTCTCAAACCATGCTCCTAGCAAGAATGAGAGAAATAACATTGAGTGTTCTCACAATACCCACATAGTTAATATGGTCCTTAATTCACTCATTGTCAAACCACCTAGTATCCAATATTTTGATTCTCCACCATCTATTAAGATAGTAGACTTACCTTCCCTTCCTTTAGGCACTTAAATTGAGGAAATACCATCTTCTCTCCCTCCATTTATTGAGGTAGTGGGGCCACTAGCCTCCCTTTCAACTAATATATTGGAACAACTAACCATTGCTACCTCACCTTCACCTCTAACTACCAAGCAAACCACTCCCCCTTCATAAATCATTCTTTAGGAGGAGACCCCCATGCCTACTCCCATAGAGGAACCACCTATCTCAATATCACATCCTTTGATTGAGGAGGAGGATGAAGTTACCATCCCTATGTCTCCACTTATGTGGTTATCTTTTAGATCCACCATTTAGGGAATCAAACCAACCTACACACCCTTTTTTAGGCTAGTACAAAAATTGTAATTTATCTCCAATCCTGACATAGATAAATTCAAATTATGGTAGTAATTAGGTATCCCTTACATTACCTAATTTAAACCTCCAACCCTTTCTTAATCATACCAGCTTGACACTTCTATTGATCAACCTCTTACCATATCTACCCAATAACCAAACCCTCTAACCAACCAACCAACTAAAACCTCTACCAAACCAACCAACCCTCAACCACTTAAGCCAAATAAGACCCAAGTAGCCAAATCCTCTCCTATCATCCCAACTAGATCTACCAAGAACCTTGGTCTCCTCCCTACACCAAGCCTTAGTCACCCTTCAATGAAGGTAGACCTAACCCCCTCGAGCCCTCCAACCAAAGAATATACCAATACAACTAAAGAGATCAAACCACACAAAGGCTAAAAAGCCCAAATTTTACCTCCTTCAACCTTTCCCTCCATTTTGGGGCCTCATCCCTCTACCTTGAGAAAGAAACTCATCCTTTCTACCAAAATCCCATCACCTCTTTTGATTACACCTTTGTATTCTCTCTCCAACAAACCTCTTTTCACCATGTTAATAATACCTAGGCTACCTACTTTTCAATCTTACACCTTTATCTCATAAAACTCCCTACCTAAATTGAAGCCATTGACCAAGAATAATGCACTATCCAAAACATCTACCACTGAACCTATCTCCAAACAACCTCCTACCTCAACTATCAAAGCAAAAACTGCCACACCTCTACCACCTTTATCCAAGTCTTACTCAACCATTAACCATAGGTTATTACAAAATTATTAATTAAATATACCTCCCATAAAACCATTTGACCCTCTTACCTCCAAGCCCATCTAGTATAATGACCACTAAGTGTGTTCTTATCATATGGCACAAGACTATGATACAAAAAACTACAATGCTTTCCAAACCATTATCCACTGGCTTTATGACAAGGATGATCTCTTAAAAAATGAACCTGTTATGAAACCTATGACAATATAACCATGAGCCATACATACCCAATGCTCACTTACTCCTCCACTCTCACCTAAGAGTGAAGATGAGTCTGACCAATATATGATCTCAACCTCTCCTTCTATCCATATTATAAAAATGGTCACTAGATCATAGCAAGAGGATAAAAGCAAGGCTAAGGTTTCCATTCCTTAAACCTATCCCTCTTTAAAACTCCCAACCAACCCACAACCAACCATCTTCATCTTTGACCAAACCTAAAGTATCTATCTTAGGTGCCTCCCAGTCTAACCCTTCAAAATCCATTCAAAGAGTTATCCTTAAATAACTTCATCAGACCTTGGCAAAGATGAGATTTTATGAGTTGGTATCTACCTATCACCATCACTATTAAACACTAATAGAATATTTTTAATCCATTGAAGTCCAATCTGAGGACCCCCAACCTCTAGCATCCTTTTTTGGTGCCCTTAAAATTTCCAACCTTGTTACCTTCAAGGATTTGAAAATAACTTCCATCCACCTTAAGGACCTAGATCCCCCACTTTTTATTACTACTTACATCAACCAAACCCAAATAAAATAGGTCATAATTGATGGGGGAACTATAATTAACATCATCTCCTCTCATGCCTATAAGCAACTCAACTTGTCAGACAATGTCAAGTCTGAATCCTCAGCCATCCTTCCCTCCTTCAATAATACCATGGGCACTTCCTTGGGAACTATCATATTTCATATCCATGTATGACCACACACATTCCTTGAACTTTTTTATGTTGTAAAAGGTGAATTCCAATACAATGTATTATTAGGATGAGATTGGATTCATTCCATGGGTTACGCTCCCTCTACCCTCCACCATTGCATTAAGTTTGAGCATAAGGTCTAGGTCATCACCATCCAAGTAGACCCAAGTCCTTTATCAATATACAACATGACATATCACCCCAATAATGTCCTCATACCCCCATCCATCACACCTTCAACAACTAAACCCCAACTTCTAACCACCAAAGTCGATGTCTTATCCCCTTATACCAATGAAGCATCAACTAGATCATCCATCCCCTATGATTAGATCCCCATCATAGATATTTTGAAATAAACATTCGACCAACTTTCACTGAGGGAGTATCTCATTTTACCACTTGACACTTTCCCCACTCCTCATGAGTATGGGTAACTTACCAACTTGCTAGGATATGACCCCAATGTCAAGACTATTTTTTCCTTCAGACCTCACCATTGCTAAACTCATTTTTTTATCATAGACTTGACAAATCCATTAAAGCTTTTACCACCTCTTTTCTACCTCAACCATTCATCATTAGTTTCTCTTACCTGGATAAACCAAGATTTCCCAAGACATACCTCCATTGGTGTGCTTGAAAAGGCTTCAATATTGGGTGATATGAGCATGGCCCACATGAGTTGGTTACCATCAAAACCAAAAAACCACATGAGAAGCATGACCTATATTTCATCTTGCTTAATAAGAAGAAACATAAGCAACCTGCCACTACCATTGTTGAATAAGATGACCCTTCCTTACTGACCTCACCTTTACTTGTGTGTGAGGATGATGACATCATCCCACCAAACATTTCTTTTCATCAACATGATTAACCTTAGACCCTTGACTTATTAGGAGGAAGTGACCATAACCATCCCTTTGACCCATATTGATATAATAAGAGAATACTCTCTTACCATTAACATTGTGTAGTGCCATGATGATGATTCTATTATCACCTACCTTGGTATCCCCGATCCTTCAATCCACAAATCCTTTCTTCTTGAGACTTCAACCATGTTGAATGAATCTACCATGGATATCAACTTATGCACTCTAGATTACATCTACATTATCAAAATTGGCCAATTAATGATCATCATGGAACTTTATGACTTTTTCTCTTTTCTCAAAGACTACAACATTGCCTTTGCTTGGTCTTATAGTGATATGCTTGGAATTAAACCTGTCATTGCTATACATAACATAGTCACTCATCATGATGCCAATACCATCAAGTAAAAGATTCAACACATGCATCCTTACATATCCATTCTCATTAAGGAAGAGATTCAACATCTTATATCTTTCAACTTTATTCAACCCATTGATTACCCCAATGGGTCACAAATATTATACCTATCACCAAAGCCATAGGGGGACTATGCATTTGTGTGGACTTTTATGACCTCAACCTTTCCTTCCCCAAATATGACTTCTCTCTACCAAGAATTGACTAACTTGTTGATATTATAGTCATCCATGAGATGTTATATCTTATGGATGGGTCCTAGGTTATAATTAGATCTTGATTACTCTCAAAGATCAACATAAAACCACCTTTATCACCCCTTAGAGAACCTTTTTTTATAGATTCATTCCTTTCAAGTTAAATAATGATGGTGCAACCTACCAACATGCGATGACATATATCTTTCATGACCTTATCCATAAGATTTTATAAGAATATGTGGATGACCTTCTCATAAAATCTAAACTCCAAAATTATAATTTAGTCATTCTTAAGATCATATTTGAATGTCTTATCCATTACCATGTCTACCATAACCCTAAGAAGTGCATTTTGTGGTCTTGTCAAGAAATCTTCTTGTCTTTATTATCTCCCTTCATAAAATTGAAGTCAATCTTACCAAGATCAAATCCATCCTTGACATACTTCCTCCCATCAACCTTAAGCAACTTTGTACCTTGTAAGGAAAAATTTAATCCACTCATCATTTCATTTCCCAAATTTTGGATTAGTGCCAACCATTTCACCACCTTCTGAAGAAGGATGCAATTTTCAAGTGGAATGACAACTATCAAAAGGTCATTTATTCACTCAAAAAGTACTTTTTGTTACCACCCATCCTTACCCTTCCTAAGGATGACCAACCCTTTTACCTTTATATCTCTACCACTAACCATTCCCTAAGGGAAATACTATCTCACTAGGATGAAAAACATATAGAGCAAGCCGTATACTATATTAGCCACATGCTAGTATAATACAAGACTCAGTATACCCATATCAAGAATCTTTTCTTAGATTTAGTCTTCTTGGACACCAACCATTGACACTATCTCTTTAACATAAGACCTCTATCATAAATTACACTGACCCACTCAAGTACATGCACTCCAAGCCATACCAAAACTAATGTATGGCCAAGTGGCTCATGCTCTTAGCAAAGTTTGACCTTGATTTCCTTTAGTAAAAGTTAATTAAATGGAAAGTAATAGTTGACCAATTGGTTGAATCACCTTTAGAAGACAACCAATCCCCTCTTCTTGAGTTCCCAGATGAGTCCACCATAGCCCTCTCTCAAGTAGATTTCACTTATCAAGTCACCATGTTCTTTGATGGATAAAAGTGTCAACATGGTGGGGGGTAGGTATCATCCTTATCCCCTTTAATGATGAAAATATCCCTTCATCCTTAAATCTTGATTTTGAATGTACCAACAACATGGTTAAGCATGAAGCCCTAATGATAGGCCTTCAAACTACCTTAGCCCTAGGAGTCAAAATAATCAACATCTTTGGTGACTTCCAACTTGTGGTAAATCATAACAATGGCTCTTATTAGTGTAGGAATGATGTCCTCTAATAGTACAAGAAACTAGTTGATGAACTCTTAATATCATTCAAACACTATCACATCCAATCAATCGCATGATCTACTAATAAGTTCACTGATACCATGGCTTCCTTTGCCTCTCAAATCCCATATACATCTTTAGACTCTAAGATATCTATTTTTATCCATAGGCTTACCTAACCTTCCTATATCAAACTAGATTCTCCCACCATTTTCAACATGGAGGAGACCCAACCTAACCTTTGGTATCATAAAACCTTTGACTACCTTAACCTTGGCATAATTATTTTTGGCCTATTCAATAATGATGGAAGATATTTTATCCATAGTACCTCTTTCTATAAAATTATTGGGGGAATCCTCTATAAGCACAAATTTGATGGCCTCCTCTTTTGTTGCCTATGTATTCATGAAGCCATTCATGCTATCAAGGAAAAACATGAGGGTATTTTTGGAAGCCAATTTAGTGGGCTCACTGTAGCTAAGTGTATCCTTCATCTTAGCTATTACTATCCTACCCTTAACCAAGACTATTGTGATTATGTGAAAAAGTGTGTCAAATATTAACATCATGCTAATTTATATCACGCACCTAGCCATAGCCTTCGAGTTTCCATTAATTTTTAGCCCTTATCAAAATGGGGGCTAGACCTTATTTGTGAAAATAATCCACATTCTGTGTAGTGAAACCATTCTATTATCATCATGAATGAATTTTTTACTAAGTGGGTAGAGGTTATTCTTCTAGTCTCAACCAAAGTAGAAAATATTATCAACCTTATCAACCATCACATCATCTATCATTTTGGTGTTCCTCTTAAAATTATCATTGACAATGGTAAATACTTTAAGAACAAGCAATTCTAGGGTCTATGTTATGCATTTGGAATTAAGTTAAGCTTCTCCTCACCCTATCACCCTTAGGCAAATGGATAGGCCAAAACCTCTAACAAAAATCTTAATAACATGCTAACTGAAACCCATCTAGTTGGGATTGGTATTTGCACATCCCCTTCACCTTATGTGCATATCATACTAGCATTATAACCCCTATGGGTGCCACCCTATTTTCCTTTGTGTTTCGAGTAGAGGTCATCTTGCCTCTTGATTTCCAAATCTCTTCTCTTTCCATATATTTGCAAGAGCTTATTTCAGGGGATGACTATCATCAACACTATTTAGCTTAGCATGAGCTTCTTGATGAGCATCATTTATTAGCCCTTATCCATATTCATGTATATCAAGAACACGTCAAACATGCCTATAATAAACACCTTAAAGTATGAGAATTCAATATCAAGGATCTCTTCCTAAAGGAAAACCAACATGTCAATAATATATAAAAAAGTAAGTAGGGAAAGTTTTATTTCAATTGGCTTGGACCTTATACCATAACCCATAAGTATAAATCAGGAGCTTACTAGCTATTTTATTCTTAAGGCCACCTAGAACCTGAGCCCCTCAATGCTTCACATCTACATCTATTATTTTTTTAAGAAGGATCACATTCACCTTTTGTCTAACTTAGGCTCATCCCTCGCTATCTACCCACATTCCATCTTCTAGTTTTAGGGAAAACTAATTAAAATTTAATCATGTGATTAGATATCATTGATATAACCTTATCTTAAATAATGGGTATCATGATTCTACCCATGGCATGGTTCTCATGGTACTTTTCACACCTTCCTAGGATGGATTCCCATGATCATTGTCACCTAAACCTCTTCACACCTAATCAAGCTTCTTGTGCTTTTAGTTTCACCTTCATAAAGGGAAACCACTAATCCAACCTCTGAAAGTCTATGTCAAGAAAAATCAAATCAAAATAATAAAATTTATATCACTAGCAATCATGGATCATTCCTAGAATTTATAGACTACTCCCTTGAAAGATATGTATTGAAAATCTATTTGAAATTTCCAAAACTTAAGGTGGACTACTCCTTTGAATGACAAATATCAAAATATTTAAGTACAACACATAAACTTAAACCATTCCCTTGAAGGATGATTGAGTAAGCATTTTTCAAAAGCATAATAATTTCTTAGAAACTTCTCTCATCAATCAGCTTCCCATATACAACAATCATCAAAAGACCCATTATCAAAATCACATCAAAAAAACTAATATTGAAATCTACAATTGGATCTCAAAACAACATGATAAGGTAAAAGTTACAATCAGCTCTCACAAGTAGACTTACCACATCGATTAGTCTACACAGCTTGGCATAGGCTTTTTTATATTGAATCTCTAGAAACCTATAGAAAAGGCATGCTATTCTCATAAAAAGGTTCCATTTTCACCCATCTCCCCTTTACACTATATGTAAGGGATTCTTAAGCTTATTTGACATTATATGGTCAAGATACCTTATTAACCAACTAAATAATTCTCATGTGAAGCATTCTTAGGGCTTATGTTTATTAAGTCAATCCAACTTTGGCTTTGTTTTAGTTCTTGTCAACAAAGAGGCATCCTTCCCTCTTCTTACCCTATAGTGACTAGTTGAAATTTTTATGATGATGATTATCTCTTGATTAGATTCTTTAGTCTCATGTCTAGTGTTGTTACTTAAAATACCTCATGTGTTTTATCCTCCAAATGAATAACCAAGCATAACCATCATCATAATCATAGTCATAACAAAAACATAGCATCTATGAGCATTTGAACAACCAATCATTTTACACTACATGTCTAGAATCTACAATAATGAAATATATACACATTAAGATTTAGCATGTCATAAGCATAACCATGTATCAAAAACCATCTCATTCCTAGATAACTCTATGTCAGCATCTAACATCCATAAGTAATATAAACATCACATTATGAGCATTAAACATCAACATCAAATCATAAATCATACACTATGAACATAAACATAGGCATAAATATCTATTATATATATAAAACTCATGAGTCAAATAGCATGATAGTGTGTATAAAGTAGATAGCTAAGACTCTCTCTCAAAAATGTACATCTCACCACATTAGCTCATAGGCCAAAATGAAAATGATATATAAAATTCATATATATATCTAGCTATATCTATGCCCTAGGGGCACCACTACCTACTAGAGTACTATTGGATCCTGGTGCCTATACACCTACTGTACTTACCAATCCACCACCTATCCCTATCTATCTAGATACTGATCTCATCCACTGACCTGGGGTTACCAAAACTACCCCATCTACTAATTTATCCCTATACTCACCCCATCAGAGCTCATTTAGACACTATGCCAGAATAATAGCCTTATAATACCATAGCTCCGCCATTGTAGCTAGTTATCATGTTGTAGGGTTAAATCTAGGTAGCACTACCTATCCTACTACTCCTCCTCCTCTCTACCTTAGAGAGTCCCTCTGCTAAGTTACCAAGCCTAGAGAGATCCTAGCCTAGTACCTCTCACCTATGACACTAGCAAGTTGACCTTGTTAGGTCACAACCTAACCCTATAATACTTTTACCTATTTCTATGCTACAACTAAAGACACTCTTTCTTGTCCATCATGGCCATTTAGATCCATGTCCATTATCCTCTCACCTTCATCATCTATACCAATACCTACAACAACATATATGTGTTGGTACCATCGTATGTACCCATCTAAAAACCCAACATCATCTATCTCTACTCTCATTGGTAGCTTCTCATGATCTAATACTATAGGTACAAGATGTGCCTCTAGTAATAGGATCTCTAAATAATATCTCCTCTACCTAGGGAATGGTTTTGAGATACCTTATACCAAGATAAACTATTGGTGTACCTTGTTAAATAGAATTAGCTTCACCTTTCTATCTCACCCATTGAGTATCCATCTATAGCTCTAAAGTGAGAGTGTCTACCTCTTATACCCTGAACATATCATAAACTAGATGTATGACCTTCAAATGATATATCCTATTATTAGTACACTCAGTGCACCTTTAAACCACTCAATGTCATGAGCACTATCCCCTACACCTGATGTAGCAAAATCACCCCCCCCATCACACGAAGCCAATAGGGAAGTCAATTTATGTGTACCCTACCCATGGCAATATAACTGGCCTCAAAACCCTAATGTGCTCATAGGTCCAATAATGTAAAACCAAGTTGACACTAATTCCCATAATTCTCTATAGATATGTATAAGTAAAACTATCACCTAACCAAATACCATCTAACCTAGTAATAACTTGACTAGAACCCTTGGTAGTAAATAAGGAAATCACCCATTACTTGAGTTAAGAATCTAAAAGCATGTCACCATAATCATGATCATGGTCATTATTCTCCTCTTAACAAATCCCTTTGATACATTATTATATAACTAAATCCCCTAGCATGCCATTTGATGTGATCACACTCATCTCCATACGATAACTCAATGTTATCATCCTACTCCTCTCTCTATGTGGTATATTGGATCACCACATAGTGGAAGTCAAGTGATCTTATGAACACCCTCAAGTATAATAGTCATCTCCCTAGTTATCAACAAAAAGGTGTTCATAGCGGGATCCCATCTCTCAATGAGCACTACAACCATAGATGCATATCAAGGCATGTGTTGATAGTGCCTCATCACTCCTAACCCCACCTCATCCATCTGGTCCCAAATGATTGGGGTCATCCCCTACTGAATCTCATAAAAATTTAAAACATGTAATTGTACATCTATATATACTCCCTATCCTACACCAAGTCAGAATCATGACTTAGTCACCTATGCCTATATCATCTACCCTACAAAACCTAACCTATTTCTTTGCCTAACTTACCTATCTACCTAATACCTATTAGGTCTACTCTCTAGACCTAAACCCCTCAACCCATACCTAACATGCAAAATTTCCACTTACCTTAACTTTTTAAATATTTAGAAAAAAACTTTCCTCTCCTCATTGACCATCAATGGGCATAGTGACCATTCATGGTCAGCCCCCTTTTTTCTCTAGGGTATTAACCATCGATGATCATACTTGACTATTGAATATCATTGTGGGCATTCCATGTCCAGAATGCCAAAACCTTATAACATCAAAAACCACCCTAAAATACATTAAAAATAATAACATTTTCTACCTTAAACCCTTACTCAACCTAATTTAAATACCCAACCCACCAATTCCCAATTCCACATACCCTTTTACATGAAATAAACAAAACCCTTACCTAGGGCATAACAAACCAACTAATGATTTCATCTTACCCTAACCACCCTACTTAATGATAATACATACAATTAAATATATCTATCAAACTCAAAAATCCCCTACCATATTTCATGACCTCCACCATGGGGTCAACTATAGACCCACTCATCCTCGCACATGCCCACATGCTCCCTGCATCTTACCTATTCAATATGGTCCACCTCAGCTCAATGCCAAAAATCCACCTCAACACCAACCCTCAACATATGCCTTTGTCATAAAATGCCAAAATCTAGAGCTCAAAGTCAACCCAAAGCACAAGTAATAAATGATAAAAATCGATTCACTTTTCACTTTTCATCAATGATTATTTAGGGTTTTACCTTGACCATTAATGGTTAGGGTTACCATCAATAGTCACACTTAAGGGACCTTGATTATCAATGGTCAGGTACCCCAGTTTGTGTTTTTCACCTTAGAAACACCCCTTTTAGTATAAATCAACCATTTCTAACCCACCCTTGGAGACTACCTTCTCCATCCAACCTGACCACCTTACCACCTCACCATTGTCCCATTTTGGTCCCATTAGCTCACATTTTTTTATGATTTTTACCTAGTCCTTTGACCACTATGACAATATTACCATGTTGATCCTTTTGATTTTATGCCACCTCATGCTTACTTGACCCACTTGTGTCTTTTTAGGAGCACTTCCTACCTTATATACCTATGATAATCAACCTATTTTTGTTTTCCATCGGAGAACTTGATCAGAAATTGGGAGTCCATAGATTTGAAATTGGGAGTTCATAGATTTAAAATCACAAGTCTATATAAATCCCACATGAAGAGGGATAATTATTTGGTAATATCATGCCCCAGCCACATGGGAGAAACAAGCCACTTTACCGAGCCACATAGCTTGTGATCTATCTGCCACATCCCAAAATATGATAAACATCAGAATAGACATGCCAAGTTAAAGCTTGAAATTTGGTTTTGATAATGGCTCTAATTTAGAGTTTCAGTGGCGGCATGCTATAGATCTCTTTGAGAGCTTTTTGACACATTTTTTGGAATGTAAATTTGAGTTTGGGAGCTCCTGTTATGGCCATTTGAAGATTGGTTAAAAGTGTCTCTTGCAACATGTGGCACATGTTTCGAGGTTATTTCAACATTTGGACCTATCAGAGGTTGACACTTGGAAAAATGAACATTTTGAAAAAAATGGTTTGATTACATGCCACATCATCAACATGCCATGTAGAGTTAAGCGTGAGATCAGCTACGAGGGAGATCAAGAGAGTTCTTAGCCAAGTCACATGGAGAACTTCAACAGTGCCTACGTATAGGATAAACTTAGCACCCAAGTGTCCCATAACAAGGGGTGTTGACATATTCAAAGAGGATACAAAGCTTCTTAAAGCATGTAACCACTTTCCACGCAGCCAATGTGGGATAAAGAAGAAGTCAAGCATGCCAAAAAAGGTGGAGGAAGTTTTCAAACACATGCACAAGCACCTAAAAAGGAGGGTGGTGGTTTTGAACCCCTGACTTGCCACCCAAAAGGGATAGGCTTTGACCACTTCAGCTATGGAGGTTGAAGTGTTATAAAAGGGATGAAATTCTATTTGAAAATTAAAAAAATTTGGACTGTGTTTTTTTAAGATGCTGAGACTTTGTAAAAGATTTGGGAAAGATTATGTAATGGATTTTTATCCATTTTCTGGCCATAATACATAGTATTAATACTTTGTTATATCCAATTTTCATATTGGAGTATTATATTTCAACCCATAGAGGATATTTTTAGGCCTTTTGAAGCAACTTTGCAGGTGTTATGAAGACTCATGGAATTCGAAGGTGTCGGGCTTGATTTCAGTCACAGTGAAGGTGAATTCTTGCATTGAGATATCAGCTTGTAAGAAAGTTTTTTATTGCTTCCAGGTGTTTGAAGTGCCCTTAATGGAAAAGGTCCACTCCTTTGGAGAATCCAGAGATGTAGGCATCAATTTTTGAGGCGAACTTTGTTATCACATTTTCATGTTTTGGTAATTGTCATTTGATGCATGATTTTATTTCAGTTTTCTGATTTGATTTTAATTAGTAAATGAATTCATCCAAGTAATCTAAAATTCAAAAATTATAACACAACGTTATTAAAAATTGGTTTACTTTATAAATGGAAGTAATAAGTCTTTTGACAATTCCATTCCAACTCAAAAACTAAGAACGTTTTTGCCAAACATTTTGCAAGTTTTGTTGAGTTATTTGAGAATTTGTTAAGTTTAAGAATTTTCAATATTCATACTTAAAACATCACTTTGAGTTTATCAGTGTAGTTTATGGATCAAGTTGGTATCAGAGCTAGGTTAGAAAGCTGGGTTAGCTTCTAATTGTGTGATTTGATAGTTACTTTTAGTCTATTGGTTTTCAATATCACTTGATTAGATTATAGTGTGCAGTTGTGGAATCAGTCTATCTACAGGAAAACATGGATAAATTATCACACAAAGCCAAGATGGAAGAGCTTGAAGCCATCAATACTCAAATTCAAGATGAGAATGCATTCTTGAGATGCAATCTCTATTCCCTTGAAGAGCAAATTGCAAGTTTGAAATCAGAGCTTGAATCTAAGGATGAGCTCTTGATCAAATTATAGTGTGGTGAACCAAAGAAGGCCGTACATTCCACTTCAAATGCAGAGACTATGACTGAATGCACTGTAAGTTATTCAGCATGTAATTCATCTACTTCTTCATTCCATTCAGATTTGGATTTAAGTAATGATGCTTTTGGTAGTTTTGAAAAACACACTAAGGGTATATGATCCAAATTGTTGAAGAAAAAGGGATTTAATGGAAGAGGTCTTGCTCGAGATGGCTAAGGAATTACTAACCCAATACAAGTAGAGCATAAATCTCTTCATGCAAGTTTGGGTTACACTAGTGAGTAGGTGGAAATTGGAGAAACTTCCTCCATGGCTAAAGGAAGACAAGCTTCTAATAACAAAGGACCGAGGCCACTAGTAGAACATGTACGGTGTAAGAAGGAAGGTAGAAGAGGTATTGAGATTCCACCTCCTAGTTCCTACACTAGAGTTAGCACTAAATTTTCTGATCCACTTTTTATGTTTAAGAAATTTGGATTTAACATTAAGAAGATAATGTAATCATTTCCATGCACTTTTTGTGGGATGCATAACCATAGTGTTGCATTTTGTTGGAAGAGACATGCTATGATTAAGAAGATTGTAGGTGTTAAGAACCATTCTCATCGTGGCAAAGTGAGAAGAGGTAAAAGGAAGACTCACCTAAGAAGGTTGTTTGCACTCATTGCCATATGAGTGGACATACAATTGATAAATGTTTTAAGCTTCATGCATCTTCACATTCAAGTAATGTTAGAACTAAGATGATTTACAAACCTCTCACTAAGGTTAATGAAGCTAATTCAATCCATAATGTAGTTGAAAATACAACCTAGGATAGGGTAAAACCTACAAGTGAAAATCCATTAAAGAGGTTAAGTCAACAATATGTAATTAATAGTGAATCCATAGAGACAATCAATTTCACTAGGAAGAAAGAATTGGTTAAGTGGATTATCACTACATTCTTTTTGCAAAGCATGGTTAAGAATCCACCTAAGTGAATGAACAAGCTTTGATAGATGTAGATTAGAGTTGGTGGGAACACTTCATAGGTTTATCATATGAAGTTTTTCAATTCTCACTTTTTGATAACTTTAAGATTTTGAATCTCCTATTTATGCTATGTGAGTTGTCTAGAGGACTTGAACTCATTTGATCAGTTGGAGATAATAGTAGAATGCATGTTGTAGGTTGAGTTAATTCCTTACAACACTTATTTGACTTTTATTTTAAATGTATCTATTTTTGGCACATAGATGTATAGATGCATTGTTAAAACCCCATGGGCATGTTTAGATGTTAGGCAACATACACTTTTGGTTGTTTACATTTTGCTTAGCATATGAGTCTCATACTAGGTCATTGTATTGCAACATGACCACAATATTTATTATATGTTGTCAGCATTATAAACTTGTCTTGCAGTTACATTGGGAGTTATTTTAGTTTTTGGCAATTCACCGCTTTATAGGATGTGACATTTGGGCAGGTAGTTTGATATGTTGTAATCACTTTTGCAGTTGCAGATTCACTTACTCATGCCTTTGGTTTAGGCATTTTTGTAGTTTGATTGTGAATCATTTTAATGTGATTATTTATACCTCTTGTTATGATTGGGTTTTATTTTCATGGATGTAGTAGACCAGTTTGTAGTTTCAGAAGATATTGGACTTTTGGAAAACCAAAGCCCTCCATTGGGGAGGTGTGATAAAAAATTGGGAGTTTGTAGATTTCAAATTGGGAGTCCATAGATTTGAAATCACAATTCCATAGAAATCCCATATGAAGAGGGATAATTTTTTGGTAGTATCATGCCTCAGCCACATGGGAGAAACTAGCCACTTTATCGAGCCACATAGCTCGTGATCCATCTACCACGTCCCAAAATATGATAAATATGAGAATAGCCATGCCAAGTCAAAGCTAGAAATTTAGTTTTGATAATGGTTATAATTTAGAGTTTTAGTTGTGGCACACTATAGAGCTCTTTGAGATCTTTCTGACACATTTTTCAAAATGTAAATCCGAGTTTGGGAGCTCCTATTATGGCCATTTGAAGATTGGTCAAAAAATGTCTCTTGTGACATGTGGCACGTGTTTCAAAGTTGTTTCAACATTAGGACCTATCAGAGGTCAACACTTGGAAAAATGAATAGTTTAAAAAAAATGGTTCAATGACATGCCACATCATCAACATGCCACGTGGAGTTAAGCATGAGATCAGCTCATAGAGCAAGGTGGCGAGCCCGAGGGAGATCAGGAGAGTTCTTAGCCAAGTCACATGGAAAAATTCAATGGTGCCTACGTATAGGCTAAAACTAGTGCCCAAGTCTCCCATAATAAGGGGCATTAACATATTCAAGGAGGATGCCAAGATTTTTAAAGCATGCAACCACTTTCCACATAGCCAATGTGGGATAAAGAAGAAGTCAAGCATGCCAAAAAAGGTGGAGGAAGTTTTCAAATGCATGCCCAAGCACCTAAAAAGGAGGGTAGTGGTTTTAAACCCCTAACCTACCACCCAAAAGGGATAGGCTTTATACACTTTAGCTACGAAGGTTGAAGTGTTATAAAAGGGACGAAATTCTATTTGAAAATAAAAAAATTCTGGACTGTGTTTTTATTTTTAAGAGGCTAAGACTTTGTAAAAGCTTTGGGAAAGATTATGTAATGGATTTTTATCCATTTTCCAGCCATAATATATAGTATTAATACTCTATTATATCCAATTTTTATATTGGAGGAGTATATTTCAACCCATAGAGGAGATTTTTAGGATTTTTGAAGCAACTTTGCAGGTGTTATGAAGATTCACAGAATTTGAAGGTGTCAGGCTTAATTTCAGTCATGGTGAAAGAGAATTCTTGCATTTAGATATCAACTTGAAGGAAAGCTTTATATTTTTTCCAAGTGTTTAAAGTGCCATTAATGGAAAAGGTCCACTCCTTTGGAGAATCCAAAGATGTAGGCATCAATTGTTGAGCCGAACTCCGTTATCACATTTTTGTGTTTTGGTAATTGTCATTTGATGCATGATTTGGTTTCAATTTGCTGATTTGATTTTAATTAGTAAATGAATTCATGTAAGTAATCTAAAATTTGATAATTATAACACAACATTATTAAAAACTGGTTTAATTGGTAAATGGAAGTAACAAGTCTTTTGACAATTCCATTCCAACTCAACAATCGAGAACGTTTTTGCCAAACATTTTTCAATTTTTGTTGATTTATTTGAGAAGTTGTTAAGTTTGAGAATTTTAGTATTAATACTTAAAACTTCACTTTGAGTTTATTAGTGTAGTTTACGAATCAGAACTTCCTACCTTAGATACCCATTATAAACACTAGCCCTTGTCTAGGAGACTAATAGGTGTACCCAACCAACACACCTAAATGGAGTCACATGGTACACTACTCAGTTGTCACTTAACATTTACCTTTATTATTATCAACTATGGCAAATTTATATTTGCATGATCTTGGCTATCACACTTTTCATGCCTATTTTCACTTTAGTGACCAACTTATCATCTACCCTTATCATCACTTTCACCAACCATGTCAAACTTGCACCTAATTTTGCTTTACCCCATCATCTCCCAGTTTGAAGGGGAACACCTCCTCCCATACCTAGGATAACATTGACCTTGAACCAACCTTCACCTTCACCTTTAACCAACATCATTTTTTGTTTTGTAACTGGTTGATTCTAGGCCACATAATAAAAAGGGGCAAAATCTAAACATTAAAAATCCACAAACTATGACTTTGAGTGTCAAAGTACCCCTTGACCACCTTAGGACCCTCATGGGACCAACCTAACCCTCTAATCTCTAATAGAGCTTACTCATAGTTAGTTTAACTTAATTGACTTAACCTAGCCTTTCACAAATCTTTAGCCTTTACCCTCAACCATCGATAGTTAGGTTGACTATTGATGATCACCTTGACCATCAATGGTTAGGATCCACCTCTTTCAACAAAAACATGGAAACTACCCATCATGATTTTCTAGATATAAGTTGTCCAAATCCTATTGTGATCTATTACATGGATTATTTATAATTAGATAGCCTAGTTGAACCTTCACTTCCACTTCTTGCTTGTGCCTATAAGAAGAGAGGAACTAGGAGGTGAAATCCATCTGTAATCATGATCAAGAGCTTGCACATATAAGAGTTTATTTATTGTACTTAAATCACCATTATCAATCTAGAAATCCAATAATCATATCAAAGAGTTAATTTTCCACCACCTCTATATCAAGTTCTCAGGTACCATTATTCTATTGAAATCAAGCTAGATTCCACCAATCAATCAACTACCTTAACCATTCACCCAATTGACTTTTGGTAAGATAAGTACTTATGTCTCAATATTCATTTACTATATTTCCATTTCTTAATCAACCTAGGTCTTACCCATCTCTTAGAATCCATGTTTTAGATCTCATCAATTAGCCTTTTTACCAACCTAGATCTAGACACAATAACCATCGATGGTCTATCCAACCACTAACGGTCACCTTGACCATTGATGGTCATCTTAACCACTGACGGTTATCCCAATATATGATGGTCACTATGGTAGTGAAAACTAACAATCTAATTTCACCTACCTACACCTAATCAAACCTAATTCACTATGTTCTTACTTGTTCATAGACCCCTTTCTAATTTTTTGAAGTATACCCCAACTCTCTAGCACTAGTATTAAATAGTTTGTCCCTAATTCAATAATTTCTAGTCTATTTATTAGCAAGCATTCTTTTATTCAATTTTACTATATTTTAATTAATGATGCAAGTAACTTATTTTCTATTTATAAGCTTAATTATTTAAAATGTTTGGATTAATAACCCCTAAGGAAGCCCTTGATTTTGGGATCTAGCTATTGCTAGGTAATCCACCCAACTATTTATCAAACTAACAAGTTTACTTTAGTTATTTCTTATGTGTAGGTCATCATCCCAAGCCAAAGAGGATCTCTTCATAATCTTCTCATTTCAACACATGTAAAATTGAATAGGTTTTTCAACCATACCCATACTTAATTTTTACGTTAACTCCAATAATAAGTAGAAATTCATTGAAATGGGTGGTATAAGAAAGGTCCATCTATACACTTCCACCCATACTGGTGGCCCATTTACATGACAAAAACATCCTCCACTTAGGTAAGTAGTCTAAAACTACCACATCCATGTTCAAATACTTACCAAGATGAACTACCAATTGTACAACCAACTTGTCTAACAAATGGAACCTGTCATGAGTCTATGGCATAAACCTTGTGAAAGGATGATGTAATCTTCATTCCAAGCTCATTAAGGAAACCTAAGGGCATCATATTTTAAAAATCACTAGAATAAAACATGTAGTTGTGGATAATCAGACCATTGATCAATAGGGTTATATAGAATGGATCCACATTCAACTAACTCTCTACTAATGTAATCCCCAAATAAACCTCTAGAGTAGGTTAAATAACCTCTTATGATTATTCATCACTCTCCAGGGGTGTTTAGGGAAACTCAATTTCATTCAAAGCTAACTTCTTACCAAATTCCAAGTATTCAAAAGCTCTTTTCTTATGTTCAGATAGTCTCAATAACTCAACAAGTGGCACAGTGATTTTTAGTTGGATCAACACTTGGGCTATATCACATATACTATACTAAGGAAGAGGAGTATTTGGTGGAAGAGTGACAATACCTTTAGCTATAATATAATCATTTAAGGTTTGAATTGTAGTAGGCTAAGACATATTAACATTTTTAATATCAGTCTTTAAAGGTAGATTAGATTTAACATCATTATCACCCTTAAGGATACTAGATAACATGGGTACTCTACTCTTGGCTAGAGCACCTCTTGGCTTAGTATCTTAGAAAATAAGCACTGTCTTGGAATCTTTAGGAATTGATGTAGTTTTATTATCCTCATTATTATCATCCCCTACCTTTAGATTTGTAGGGGTAGTGTCTTGAGGAGTAGCAACTTGATATTTGTTTCTCAAGTGATACTCCTCTTGAGAAATCGATGCATTAATTATCAATTGTGTTTTCTCAACTAATATAATTCCCCCATCATATTTCTTAATCATCATGGAACATAATAAATTAAAATCATAAATGGGTAATTCGTATGCTTGTGACATATTGATGTCACTAGTAAATTTAAGAGATAGGAAACTTACTCTCTCAACTACACTCTAAAATTATTTAAAAATAATAGCACTCAATGATTCTATTGAGGTATTAATCTCACTTTATAGGCTTTGATAATTGAACATCAAGATCTCATCACCAGATGATGTAGACTCAAGTTCATCTACATCTTCAACAATCAATTTAGTTGTATCACATGGGGGATATGGAAGGAAGCACTTGTCACACCAATCAATATAAATGTCATAATTTTTAGAATTCACCTTGGAATTTAAATGATCAGGTACTTATTTTATATCCCTTTTGTTCTAATTTCTTTCTATTCTTTCTTCACATGCAAGCCTCTTCCTTTTATCATTAT
Source organism: Torreya grandis (assembly GCA_037957365.1). Lineage (NCBI taxonomy): Eukaryota > Viridiplantae > Streptophyta > Pinopsida > Cupressales > Taxaceae > Torreya > Torreya grandis. The sequence continues at coordinate 3,406,760 of JARHVA010001334.1, forward strand.
CTCTATTGTGGAAAGTAGGTCCCCTTGTGCTTGATTTAGATTTGGAGCCTGCTCAAAGTTGGTAGACACATAAGGGACCCACGTTAGCCAACTTGTATGACCTTTTTTTGACAACAGAGGCTAATGTTTTGATAGTTTCCTCCAAGTTGGTTGTTTTTGTGGGCTATGTCCTTTCTAGATTAACCAGCTTCACAATAGCATACTTGTTCATGGGATTTCCCATAACCTCTATGTTGTTGTCAATATGGATGGCCATATTTAATGTCAACCATAGGTTAATGGGATCCTTACCCCTCAAATAGTATGTAACCTTCTTATCAAAAGCATCACAATACTTTATTAAACACATTTTATCACTGGGCCTGATGTTTTCAAGTAACCACATCATAATCTTGTTGAACCTTTTTTAAAATTCATGCACACACTCATTAGGATTATTTTTTATATTTTAAAATTCATCCAAGAGAAACCTTTGACCAATCCTAGCACCATACTAAATTATAAAAGCATTTTACATCTCTTCTCATGAATCAATACATCTAGTGGAAAGGGAATTAAACCATTTATGAGTGTCTTTTTCTAGCATGTGCATAAATAAATTAATGCACACATCCTAATACTCAACCTCATAATCTTCTATGATATTTTTAAATGCCCTCAAATGATGATCATTACTCACTGCATTATTCCCTTGGAATTTTGGGAGGAATTTTTAAAATTCATTTGGGACTTCATTAAGATAGCCTTCCATTTCATCAAAATTAATAGGCTTTAATATGGGAATGTGGAATGTAGGACATGCATTCTCATCTTGGTCCATATGTTTCATTATTTATTCAATAAGAGGCTCAATAAAAAATGGGAAAGGGATATTAGGGGTGAATGAGGTGAACTTGGTGGATTAAACTTGGGAGGGGATTCAAATGGTTGGGAAAGACCTAGAAAATAAATAGGACTATATGTCTCAGAACCAGTAAAAGAGATGTGATAGTCCTCAATAATGGGGGGTCAACATATATCTCAAGATTAATATAATCTATACAACCTTTGGTAGTGAAGCTCTACCCTTCAACATGATTCTAAACTTGTCTCCCTCTTCTTTAAGGAATACTCAAATGAGAGACAAGTTTATTTTATAGGTCACTTATGAAAGATGATCTCAGTCCTTTTAGCTTTACAAAGAAGAAAATAATCAAAATTAAAAGTTATCAACATATTTAGAATAGGCACCAATATTTATTCAAACTATAAAATAAATTTAGAGTCCCCACTAGAGTCAAACTTCTAGAGTATAATAGTTGACCAACTGTTGTGATACATGATGAAATTAAACTTGATGAAGCTTAATGAGATAGGAATAAAAGACACTGAAACCTTCAAAATAATCTTCAAAATGGGTAAAACACCTTTCAACATGTAATGTTAATAGTTATTTACTATAAATTTAGTATAAATCAAATTTTCTAGCCTTAAAACTTCCTGACACATTCCTAGTGGAGTGCTACAATGATGACAACCAAGATAGTCAAATCAGTGTAATAATAATAAAGAACTTCACAAGATGAAATGCTTCAAGGCTCTTTGCAAGAATTCCCAATAACATAAGTGACCAAAATTTTAGTTTAATCCCTAGAAATGGTGCCATATGAGTGTTGGTTCCTATTATTATACCTCGTACACTCAACCTTGCACACTTTAAATAAAATGGCAAGTAAAGATGACAAGCCTACTAGAATGTCATTGTAGTCAAGGAGGGGTTTGGCATCAAGTTTAGACAAAATGCATAAAATGATTGAGAAGCACCTATAAAGGGTATGGTTATCTCCATACTTCTTTTGTCTCTACCTAAACCAAGGTGAGAGAACCTATGGGGTAGCTTTCTCACATGGAGAGATTTTTCAATTCAATCTCCATGGGGATTATTAACATAAGGGACAAATATGACCAGAGCATAACCAAGTTTTCACACTTCACCCATGAAGGGTTGTCACACAAAATGTAAAAAATATCTATGTCATACACAAGCTATTAAAGGTATATGATGGGATGACTACAATATTCATTCTATAAAATATTTAGCAATAGGGGCCAAATGGAAAACTATAACACTAACATTTAAATGAAAAAATGCAAACACATTTCAAATAAGTGAGATATTATGCATTTTCATGGAAAATAATATGTATAGTATACAAGGGGTATATTATTTATAGGGTAGGATAAGGTAGGATGAGTTATATCATTATAAGATGGAGGGTGGCATATTGGTGGATTCTAAATAGTAGGGTATCTAGCAGTGTTTCATGACAATATTCCTTACAATAGATGTAAAAAAACTTCAAATGAAAGATAATGGTAAATACCAAATGATTATTGAAAGACTATAACATACACTAAAACTAATCATTCAAATGCTTTTCACTATCAAATTCTTGAACCTAGGGTGCCCTAACAAGTTACTTAGGAACACATTATAAAATAATACAGAAATGGATTTATAATCTAGATCAAAACCAAAAATGACAACCAGTAATGGGCATAGAATAAGATTTCTAGTCAAAAATATTTATAAAATAAATCATTGCACTTTATCTACAAGAAATAACAAAGAACCAAAATCATTTTCATTAACTTGAAAAGAAATATTACAAACATCAACACTTCAAAATGTTGACATGGGGACAAGCATGGCGATATTGCTCTTTTGATAAGGGAGACATAAACATGCTCTCAAAGCTTTTTAATGGTTGTATAGCTACAACCACCTTAGTAAGGGATAAAAAACCTACACACAACAATTAATCCTAGAAAAATTTCTATAGAACCTAGATTTGGAGAAAATGGATGCCTAAAACAATGACCTACCACAACCAACAACCAATACAAACCTCATAATAGAGGACAAAGACCCTATTTATACATTTTTTAATTTATAACTATGGGATACAACTTTACAAATTGTAGAACAAGACTTCAAGTCTACCAGGATACTTCCAACTAGAATATGCCCTTTGCCATGTCTAAGGTAGTCATCTACTTACAAGAAAAGGATCATTGTTTCAACTACTTATACAAGGAATGATAAATATTTTCAACAAAACTTTGATATTTTGACTATATATGTTGGTGAATTGATGACCTAGATGGTTAAATTTATATTGGAGGCCCAAACAACTATTAGTCATCATATGAAGCCCCTTGAAGATGTTCTTAATCGCTTACCTACATAGCTAGAGGGAGAAAATCATTTATAGAGCCAAATAAATTTTGTCTTTATATGAAAATTATATGGAAATGTTCCCCTATTGATCAATTATAAATCATAGAAAATTAAAGATAGGAAATATCTTCTTTTTTCAAACTAAAGAAAGCCCATTACCTTGTGATGATTAGAATTGGAAAGATCGAGTTATGATGAAAATAGAAAAGATCCATGGCCATTAACAAATAATGCTCTAGAATAGTAGTTAGACATTATCCTGCACTTCAAATCATTTCCACATCTATGAAAGAACCATAAATTTTATATTTTAAACCAAAGATTGTTACATACTAACATTTGGCATGCCACATTAGATCTAATTGGGTATTTTTGGGGCCTAAGAGTGACTATTTTTATTGATTAGCTCTAATCTTGAAACTTATCACTTCCTCATGCAATATGATCCCATTGAAAATTTCACCTTAGCTCACATCATTAGATCATTATTTCTTGAGAAAATGTGAGCTATAAATCTTGTATGAGATGCTCAATTTCTAATATGTGGTATTCAACCTTGCCACTTGTCATTCTTACATTTTCTCATAGGGTCCTTGGCTTTTAAACATTGGCTATGCACCTTCAAATCTAGATGGAATGATTAAACATGCTTTGTTAGATTATGATATGAGGGGTGGAGCATTATTGGCTATCCATAGGTCTTCTTTCAAAATGGTGCCACTTAGTAGCTCCATGGGTTCTCTACATGCTACTCTATTAGTCTTATTAGGCTAATGCACTCTTACCAAGTGATGGTCCTATATTCATTATATGATTTGTTGAATTTTTTTGACTTAATATGCATCATAGATCAAATTATTTATACTTAAATATGCACTTTCGATCTTCAAGAATGTGCTTGATCTTTAAATCATGCCCTATGAGCTCAAAACTTATCACACATGCACTTGTTCTGGGCTCCTTTGACTACTCAACTTTGATCATGTACTGTCAGAACATCATGATCTATGCAAACATGTGTCATTAGATCTACCTCTATTTGAAAATAAATATCTACTTCATAAGGTCTAAAATTTATGATCATGCTATCATCTTAGAAGATTTGAATCCTAATGACTACTTTCCATGATTAAAAATTAACATCTATGAAAATATCACACCTATGTAATTTGGGGAAGTTTCTTTGGGAGTTTACTCATCAAGACTTTATCTTCATGTGGCCCTTTTGGATCAAGAATTTCTATTCTATGTAATTTCTCTCCAATAATTTGGTCTTCAAATTTTGTGGTCTTTAGCATCCTAGTTTTTGGGACAATTGTTTCAAGAATTTCTCCTACAATAATATCTCTAAAGCATTGAGAATTCTTTTAGACCTTTTTCATGTCAAGAAAATTATCTCAGACAAAATGTCTAAAATAATTTCCCTAAAAAAATAAGCTCTACATCTTCTAAAGAAATATGACTTTACACTTCCCCTAAGTAATGCAATTCTTTCTAACTTTTTGCATGGGAAAAATGTGTAACGAAAATAGGACTTATGTTCCACAACAACTTTGCCAAAATTAGCCTTTAGTCTCTTGAACATACCCTTCAACCTTTTGGAATGGCCCTTTAGACCTCTTTAAATTACCCTTTGGACTTATTGAAAATGTCCTTTAGATCTTCTAAAAAATTTCAAGGGCAAAATACCCAAAATAAATGACCCTTCGAAGATTTTTGCAAAGGTAAAATGGCCGTTCAAGATTTTTTGTAGACAAAATGCCTAAAGGAATAATCCTTTAGACTTTTTGTGTGGAAAAAATTCTTGAAGGCATAATCCTTAAAAAAATTTATGTGGAGAAAATTCCCAAAGTAATAATCCTTCAGACTTTTTGTAAACACTTTAGCTAAATTAAATAAGTCCTTATATTTATTTTAAAATTTTTACATAGGAAAAATGCCTAAAGGTTAAGTTCCCTTTGGGATTTTTACTATAGATAAAAATTCTAAAACGAATAATAATTTGCACCTATTCCAAAACAAAGGTTTTTTATCGAGTTTTTTATGTGGGCAAAATCCCTAAAGGGCAAGTGCCCTTCAGACTTTTTTCTATGGATAAAAAGTCTAAAACAAATGACCCTTTAGATTTTTTATGAAACACTTATCTTGATACAAAAAAAGACATTGAATTCTTTCAAAACCTTTTTAGTAGACAAAATGTTTGATATAAATAAGTCTCTAGACCTTTTGTCCAATAAAAAAAACCTAAAGACCTATTTCTATTGGACATTGTGTTCATGTAAAAAGCCTAAAAATGTATAAGGGAAAGACACATTCACCAAGAAAAGAGTAGATTAGGACTTAGCCAATTTTTTCATGAACTTGACCTTCCAAAGGAACACTTGGAGATATAAGTTGGGCTAAATACATAGTCATTTACACTTGACAAGGGAATAATTACTTCAATACAATTATATCCAATAATAGGTGCATCACCTTCATTCCTAGTTTTCATTTCAATTATATTGAAAAGAATATCCCTTTCACCCTTTTCATAGTCAGAATCAATAGTTAGTAGGTTTAAAAAAAGGTTTTAATGAGTGCATCAAGGGAACCAACCCTATATTTAGAGATTATCTACCTTCCAAATTTACCCACATTTAAGAGAGATTCCATGTTTCAAGAAGATTGAGAAAAGACACACATTCTCACAAGGGCACACTCCTAATTGACAACAATTTTTGACACACCTAGTGGGATAAAAGCTCAAAGTAGTGGAAGGATTGTTAGTTTTGTTCTTCTATAGATCAACCTTTAGAGGCATTCAAAACATCAAATGTGTCTTTAGGTTATATCAGATGGTTATAGCAACCTAGACATAGTTTCCAAGTAAGTGTATCTTCATTGCACTATCTTGATGTTGTTTTTATGGCTCACTTTGAATAAAATGACAATTTCATGCAATTTGATGAGCCTTATTAGTAGTATGGCAATCTTTATTATCCCTATGATGGGCCATATTAGTCTTATGATGAATCTTAACATAATATAATGGTTATTAGTTTTATAGTGATCCTTATCAACCTTACTATGACCCAAAGTATGTATTTTAGTAGCCTTTTCAAGACTTGCAATAGTCATACTCACCTCTTCCTACTCCATTTCCAAATAAAAATCTTGGTTCCCTTATCATATCTTTATTGGAATGAAATACAAATGTGTTAAATTCTATAGGGGTGATGAGATTATGGGATGGAGATTTATATGTGATACCTTTTCACCTCATAAAGAAGATGAGGAAGATATTATAGATGTTGATAAATAGGTGAGAATCAGTTGGAGAGGAAAATTAGTATGTCATGACCTATGAGTTGAATGAAATGAGAACCATGATCTAATGGTAGATAGATAGGTTAGTGAGATGGGAGAATAAAGATATCCAACCCAAACCACCTTAGCCATCTCTTCCTACCCTTAGTCAAACTTCTTGTATTCCAAGTTTCCTTCTAGTTATACCTACCCTTCCTTAATAAAACAAGATGCCTTATTGGGAGACGATTCCCAGTTATGCCATACTAAGTATTATGGATTAATCTCCTCCCATAAATCTTTAAGAACCCTTTTGTTTACCATATCATCCATCTTATGCTCATTATTCTAATGAATTTATTGACAATTCTCAAATAGAGCCTCCAAAGGAGCTAATTCAACCTCCAAGTGAACCTACTAGTTTCAAAGTCCAACCTTGAAACTAAGTAGTTATGTCTTGGGGAAAATAGGAGGTGAGTGTTATAGAGTTTCAGCCTAAAGAACACATTATGCCTATTAAATCCCCATATCCAATTCCTTAATAACCTAAGGTTATTCCATCTTGGAGGATGATTCAAGAAGACTTTCAAAACAAGATATAGGTCCTAGTTGAGAAGGATGGAAATTAAGTTGCATCTGAGATGGAACCTAAAAAAGATTATAATAAGATTGAATTGGTTGTTGACAAGGATGAAACACTCATGAGACAATTCAAATTTATTTCTCTTCAAGAATTCCTACAATATTCCACTACCCCCAAGACCTCAAGTTGCAAAAGTATCCCCTTGGTCCCTAAGCAAACTCATGAACATATCCATGACCCTCCAACCATCTCCCTTCTTAAAGAGGAACATGTTTTATGGAGGATAGAAGATAAATTTATAGCTTCACTGAGTGTTATGAGGATGTTTCAAGTATACATTAATATGAAGTTTTCATTGGTTCTTATCTCAATGAGAGAAAAAGTAATTTGACCTTCAAATAAGATGGAGAAGTTACATCAAAAGATAAAGGAGATGTTGATTTGTTTCAAGAGCTCCCTTTTGGTGTGATTGAAGATCATGACAAAGAGATCATAGATGATCAAGAGGAGCTATTATTATAACCTCTTGATGAGTTTTAAGATCTTAATAAAATTGAAAATTAGTTAAATACCCCTCATGGTACCTCAAGTGTGAAAGAGAAAGCTAGTCTTCATGTGGAATATCTCCATAATATGGTACAATTTGATGTCATGAATGAGTTTGAGATAGTTTCATATGAGCAAGAAGTTGACCTTGAGTAGGTTGATTCCCAATCAAATCGTTATTGCATATTTGACATTCTTGATAACCCTATAACTCTACTTGAGAAGGATAAAGATGTCATTCAATATGATCTCATTCAGTTTGATTAAAGTGAGGAACAAAAATATGACTGGAAGCTATACATTGAGTCTTTACAAGAGATTGAAGACCTTTGTAAGGACATGTTGCCCATTAGAGAGCATGATTATGAGATGTTTGATAAATAATAACTCTTTAAAGACCATGATGAATATTTGATTGAATATTCAAATCTCATTAAAGATCTTGATTAACTTGCAGTAGATGATAAGAAGAATGATGTCATTCAAGATGTTGTAGAAACTCAAGGACAATGCCTAGATAAAGTATATTTTGATGAGGTTGTAGCTACCAAGTAGTATGAGAAAGATCATAAAGTATGAAATGAATATGTAGTCATTGGTGACTATTTTGATGCTAATGTTTCACTTGAAAGTATATTAAGAGGATTGGAAACCATAAATCAATTGGTCTCAATGAGGCAAAACTTCAAGAAGCATCTTGTTTCATATCCTTGTTCATCATGTGAAGTAAGTGATCCAAAAAACTTTTTTTGATCCTAGACGAGGATTATTTTTAGGTTAGTTGCAATTTTTATCTTTTCTCCAAGTTCTATCCTATCACATATAGTTTGTTTTCATTTTTTTTTAAATAAGTGCTTTGCTAGCACATGTGTTTGGTTAGTCTAGTTTGCTTACTTTATTGTCTTTCTTTTTCTAGTCTTTAAGGAGTACAAAAACCATCTTATCTTGAGTCAATATTATTTTATTAATGGACCAAATTTTTTACTATTCATTTCATAATTTAAGAGTGATCTTATGATTCCAAAAGATATGTCATTGGTCTGGTTTTTAAGCATAACATGCATGCTTCCCAGTTGAGTCACCAAAATGTTGATAATTTTGACCTTACAAGTCAAAATATCACCCCTGTAACTTGAAATTTTGATTTTCATGTCTTGGTGTACTTGTTTAGACATTAAAACATATAATGGATACATTTTTCAGCAATGTCATCAAGATTCTCAAGTGAAATTGGTAGTTTTAGTGCTAAAAGGCTTATTTTAAGGCTATCCATATAGTTATTCAAAGTTAATTTGATATTAAAGTATACTCTAGACCTTATTTGTCCATTAAAAATTCAAATAAATGGTTTGGAAGAGGTTTTAGGTGAGAAAATGCAAAAAATTGACTTATCTCCCATATTGACTTCCTTGACAACTCTAAGAAAGCCATCAATATTTGCTTAGTATAGGTAAGAGAGAGTGATTCAAGTCCAAATATATTGTTAAATGATAGTTTACCTAACTAAATTAAAGCTAGAATATTTGTTTGTCATATTAAATCCCTCATATTTATGAATAATCTTTAAGAGTGTAGGGGGTCTGAATAGCCTATTCATCCAGATGGTTATATTGAGGATATTTAAAGGTCAAATATGATCTCTTCCATTTTTATTAATCAATGAAATCCTTCCATTAAAGTACATATATCCCAAAACTAATTTCTTATAGTGTCCTTGTGAAGGTTTGTTTGATCAATTTTAGAGCATGATTTGAGTTTTCAAGAAAGTGTCTTCATCTTCAAGAGTTCAAAAGTTAATTATCAATTTATAATACATCTCTTTCATCTAATAAAAATATCATATATCTCCATCTTGATTACAATCTCTTTTGAGATGGTTTTGGTGAGATAATCTCTCCAACAAGGTATAATTGTATTTAATGAGTTTCTAGTGCTTGAATTATATATCAATGAGGTCAGTAGGATATTATCAATCATAGTTCCTAGATAAGTATACTTCATTCATTAAAGGTAGTTAAATGAGGTTCAAGAGACCATACTCTCTTAAGGTTAAAAATGTCACTTAGAGGTCTAATAGCATAGTTTTACCTACAGACCTTGGTGATAAAGTTAAGAGGAATATCATGATAAGTAACATTAATAATGGGGTATAAAAGGTTGGAATGTTTTTTAAAGCACATTATATTATTTCATTTCACTTTTTATAATTCTTTAAATGGCTAATGATACTCATAAGGGTCAAAAGACCCAAAAAGGCCTATTATGCCTAAATGTACTAGTCAAACCTATATGTTGTGATTATGGAGACTGATAATAAATAGGTAGGCATGATGAGAAAACCAATTTTATATCCTTTACCCATAAAAAATTATCAGGTTAACATGCTCATGGAGGCCTTAGTAGGTGAAATGATGATAAGTGTCATAGTGAGAAACGACTACCTATAGCAGTCATGGAGTAAGGGTCAAAAGAAGTATTGATTTGTTTTAGAAGATAAACTCAAGGTTCATGGAACATAAATTGGTTTCATATCAACCAAAGTAAGATATCATGGAAACCATTGAATATATCACTCATAAATACCACTGCAAATTCCTTTATCTAGATAAGTTAAGGTATTTTTGCATTTTTAAGGTAATGGATCATTTCTTGTTTTCATTGCTATTCAAACCTCCTTATGGTAATTTGATGATACTTCAATATATTTTTGAAAATTAATGGTTAGTGAGGGTCTTGAGATTTGATACCAATCTCCCATACCTCAATTTATACACAAGGAGAAATCACCATTTACAACAGTCACACATGAAGAGACTTCAAAAGGTGTCATGTTCAACATGGAGGCAAGCAAACCATGGAAGGGTATAAGGGAGTATGAATTAAAACATTAGAAAATAAATTTGGATTGTCATATTATTACTCAAGTTACCTAATTTACATACTCTAACATGATGATTTTAGTCTGTATAATAGGGTCCATAAACTCTCTTGATGACTGAGTTTTCAAAGAAAGTCAAGGTTTTGGTCTTAAGTGAGGGAGAATAATGAATAAACTCAAAATGGATAATGGTGTAACTTTAATTACAAGGTATATTCATCACCAAATCACTCCATATCTCCATTTCACCCACTATCCCATTCAAGACTTGAAAGACACCTATAACCATGTTATTTTAGCTCAATCAACTAGGTCTAATGCAAAAGTAAAATTTCATGAGATGATGCAATAATTTATTGTATGATGGGTGAGTTGGTAAGAGGATGACATGATGTAATAAGACCAAAAGGGGATAAATAACACCAAATTAAGTGTCATGACATAACATATATTATATACAAACTCTAAAATTAACACCTACAATTGAGGTTAAAGGAGCCTAGCAGAGCTTTAAGGACAATATGGTTAAAGATAACAATGATGAAATGTTAAAACTAAATTCAATTCCTAGTAGTTTATGGAGTTATGTATAGGATCAAATATCCTTTCAAATTATGAAGATGTCTCAATATAAACTTACAGTTCATACACTGAGTGAAATGTTGAACCTATAACCAATGCATACATAGTCAAGCACAACACATTAGAATTTGTGTGTGAGATAAGGTCAAATGCCTTTTTTATGTCTTTACAAGATACTAATAGGTTCTAAACTCATATCATATATATACAGTCATATAAATTCCTCATGTAATCCAAAGAGCATTATTAAAGGTACAATCCACTTAGGGGGGTGAATTAGTGAGCCCTAATATTTAAAATTCAATTCCAATCCTTTAAAACTATTAGAAAATAAAAATATATCAACTTTATCTAGCAACATTAATAAGAGATCTCATTCATTCAATGCATACACAATATCAAACACACAACACATAGTAATTGTGGGAAACCCTCTTGGGGAATAAAACCCACTCTCAAGCTTGTAACACATGGAATACTTATCCTATAATAAATTACAAATAAGAGAGTGGTAAACTTCTTTAGAATAGAAAACCTTGATTAAATCCTCCTCACTAAAGGCCTTTAGTGAAACACCTATTTCATAAGGAGCAACTACCCCTAAATAATATCAAGTCCTTTAAACCCTCCTTTGATGTGAACACCTCCACCTTAGAAGTGATGTCTTCAACTTGATGATGGATATTATATTATCAAACCCTTTCAAAAATTCCCTTTCTGTCTCATACAAGCCTCTCACATAAGCATGCCATAATCTCTCTCCTTCTTCACTCAAACTATCCTCATATGCACACTTAGACCTATTTACATATCTTAAAACTATAAAATAACTATTTATACATCATAAATATGACCTAAAAGTCATACACACAATCCCTAATTTGCTCTGCTTATCAACCCATCCATTGGGCACATCTACTCTTCTCTGTCCTTTGCTTTAATGCTCACTGTTCTCACATATGCATCTCTCAAATATATAAGCAATCATATTTAGTATCACTATATATAGATTATTAATGAATTATCATGTCCAAAATAATCCTTATCATCCACAACACATGCCTTCACCCTTAAGGCATATTACATGGGTCACACTTAAGCACAACTCTCTTTCAAATAAGCCTAAGTCACTTTTTATGTCTAATGATGATCCATTCACCTCTTTGAATCTTATTCAAACAAAATAAGACACAAGAACACTCTAAAACTCATGAAATAATTACACATGATCTATAAGTCCACTTAAAATTCTAGCATCCATCAGAGTACCCTTATACTTAAGCAAAATTTGCTCAAATAACATTATGTGCCCATAGTCACCATAAACGAATACACGGTTGACTTCTAAACCTTTATTCATAATCCATACAATTATTCAAACCTTCATAATGCATAAAGATCATCCTAATATATTCCACAACATTCCCAAATATTAAAGTTATCATGATACATTGAAACAACTATTTCACTAAATTTTCTCTATTATAAGTCTAAAGGAAAATAGAATTAAGGATGGGGATAAGTGATTAGAATGAGCCCAGATTTGTTTTGTGCATCATATCCAGACATTGTGATCACTCTTCTTTAGCTAGGGAGGACTACCTATAAATAAGAAAACACTACCACAATATTTCTTTTAGTAGATAAATGAGTGGGTTGCCAAGCTACGCACTTGTTCTAAGAACTCTGAAACTTCCCTAGAGATGATAGTCCACTTTTGAGAGGTAAAAGAATAATAAATAACTAAAAAAAAGGTAAATAGATAGTAAAAGAGAGATAAAATTACCATTTTTAACAACCTATACATAGTAGAGAGTGATTGGGTGCAAGCGAGGTGTTTTTTTTATTTTAGAAATTTTTTGGGTAGGTTTTGAAGAGGCTAGGGAATTCGCAGTCACACATGTCAATAGGGAAGTGACCAATGTCAGTTAAGCTGCCAAGGTCGACAATGAGGTGATTGATGTTAGTCAGGATATCAAGGTTAGTATGGGTAATATTTATCTAAGAGCATGTAAAGGGCTTTTTCATGTCTAGGAAATGGTTTAAATCAGGTCAGGAAGGTTGAGAGAGTTAGGAGAGGGAGATTATGGCTTGGTTAAGTCTAGTCAAAGTTTTGGTATGTCCAATAAAGGGGAAAAAATCAAAGAAGCTTGTAAGTCCCTCATGGGGGTATAGTCAAAATTGTATAAAGTAGTGCAAGGTAGATATAAAGAAATAAAAGAATAAATATTTAAATGATCTATAGTATTAGTGATATACTTAGCTGTGGTGGTCATTGAATGATAATTGCTAGGTTGATGGTCCCTATCAGAGAGTCTAAACCTGAGTGCCTAAATAGATAGAACAATTAAGTGATGTTGGTCCTCAAGATCTTAGTTGTTGATTATGATTGACTTATGTGGGGTGATTGTAAGCCTAAATGTCAAAAAATAGAATGTTAAGAGCTTGAATGAGAGTAATAATTGAGTTTATTAATTTTTACTGACTTAAACTATGGGTTGGATTTTAGCTTATATTTCTAATGTCAATGATCCTATCGATGTCAGTTGGGATCCCATCGACATCAGCCATGGGTTGACTAATGTCACCAACCTTAGAAAAGGTAAACCTTTTTATTTGTGGCCTATTTTCTATTATTGTGCATGCCAAGTGTGACACCCATTATAAAATGGTAAAAATAAGAGGTTAGGAAGGATGTAGTTTAGGAATTTAGTTTGGAAGTGGGAATAAGTCTTAGGTAGTTAGGATGAGGGGAGCAGGTCTTGAGGTGACTCATCAGGGGGAATTAGTCATAGGGTGAAGTGGCCAGATAAGGTGGCAATAGGAGTTTTTAATTAATTTAATTAAGAATTTTAAATTAATTAAATGTGTGAGGGGTAAAATTATGGTTTAGGGAAATTAATTGTTATTATTAAAATGGGTTTAGGGGGTTTTGACACAAGGAGTTATGAATGTGTGTGACATAATTTTGTTTCCTACATTTTCCCCTTTTTATCTTGTAATTTGTAATGACATGTTTAAAGACAAAAACAAGAGTTAGATACACCAAGTATTAGATGAGGTATCCCCCCCTCAAAATAGGAATCAATGGAGGAGAAACCAAAATTAGGTACCAGTTTGATAGAAAGGTAATTGGGTGACTAGTGGAGAATTTAGCATCACTTCATATGTGTAGGCCACAATTAGCTATAGTTTACAATGTTAAGAACATGCAAGGTTAAGGAGGACTCACATAGAAGTAACCAAAGCATAGCTTGTAAGTGTTATCTAACAGGTCAAATCAATCAAAGTTATAGCTCCAATGGTTAATGTATCCCGTTACCTTAGGAAACACAAAAGGTTTGAAGGTGATAGGATTGTCTTGGTTGCCATCTACAATGCTTAAAATACATGCATGTGCATAATAGCCAACTACAATGGAATAGCCTAAGCAATCAGGATAAGCAATACACTCCTAGTGTAAAATGGTCAATGAGCGAGGAAATATTTGTGATCTCCAAGTAAAGTCATTGAGGGTGAAGATTTGAGTGATCTTTAATGTCATTTTGTCATAGTTGGGGGAGATATATGTGATCTCTAGTTTCCCCAATGTATGGATAAGGTTGTGCAAAGTTGGGGGTGGTTGGTGGGTAAAAATAGTAATGGAATAGTGCTAGCATCAATTATATGTGTTGATATTGGTAATATAAAGTGTCAACATTAGTACAATTAGGGAAATTTGGTCAATGTTGATAGGTATAAGCACTGATGTTGGTAGGTTAGGTTAAGAATGCTAACATTAATGGCCAACCAAACCTGACAAAAGGGGGTTTGGTGGTTGACCAAACTCATTTACAACCTTGTGATTGGAGAGAACAAATAGAGATTGAGAGATATTTGAGATGGCAGTGTAAGGAGGGGTCCCAATGGGAGGCACATGACCATAGGAGACAACAGTGCCAACTAGGAGGAGATGACAACATACAGGTAAAAGAGCCCAAACTAGTTTGATTTGGTTTTTGCAATTTTTAGATTAAATGAGAGGTAGGTTTGTATATAATAGGATTGGGTGGTATAAAATAGGCTAGGGTAGGTGTAAGATAAGTTAGGGGGATTTGGGAGTAATTTTTATAGGAAATGGGTAGGCTACATTTGGGTTGTTTAGCCCTAGGGCCAAACCAACTGTTGATGTCGGTGAGATCGATTGACATCAACTGATGGTGGACTAACATCAGTTGATACAACACTGAGGTTGGTAGTGTAATACTAACATTATCCATTACATAGGTTGATAAAGTACCAATGTCACCATTAATAATGATGTTAGCTACTATTGAAAAGTAGCAAATAAGAGAACGGGTGAGTTTTTGATCTCTAATGGATGTAGTCAACTAGCCTAATCATTGAGCTAGCCTTAAAAGACCCCATGTCATCTGAGTGGTAACTACATATCCCAATTTAGGGCCTTAGGACAATGTAGTTCTCCTAGAACTTAGGAAAAATATTTAAAAAGGTATGTTTTAGGGCTTAAAAGATAGGTCGTAGTGTCAAGAGTCAATAATATAGGCAGAGTGTCCTAGAGGTTGAAATAGGTAGGTAGTCCTAGGGTAGAGAGAGAAAGATAGTGAAGCCTAGGGTAGTTAATAAGGTGGATATAGGATGGTAGTGATTCTAACCTTAGAATACCCCATGTAAATTAAGTGCTACTTACATAGCCCAGTGTAGGGCCTTAGACCAATGTAGTCCTCCTAGTGAGAAGGGGAAAAAGTGGTGAGGGAGTAGATTAAAAGGGGTGTGACCTGAGTTGTTTATGTATGGATGTAGGTGAGGATGGAACTTACACTATGAGATCATCTATAAAGGTTATTGACACACATGAGAGATGTTACTCTAGATGAGTGGGAACATATGATGGCCATTAGTTTAGGAGTGTGATGATACTATTGTGTCACATGAGATGTGTTGATGATGATAGTTTTGATTAAGAGGTGGGATCATACCACCAACACCTTCCATCTATCGACTGGGGAGTTGATAGTGATAGAGGAGGATGTCTATAGGATTCTATGACTACCACTCTAGGGTGAGGATCTTTTCATATGCTTGAGAGAGGAGCATGATATACACATGGTTAGTTTATATGGGGAGTATGTCAGTGAAGTGACCTACCACTCTACTAATTTTACATATGAACCAATCTACATAGTTGATGAGGAACAACATCATCTTATCATCTTGATGATGATCAAAATGATGGTTTATGAATTAATTAATGTAGAAGGAGGGAGATTTATAATTTCTCTAACATGTGTGCTTACATAGATGATTGAGTAGTAGATAGTTTTTGCCTAGGGTCCAATATTTTTATCACAATTATACAAAGAACTATGGGGTTTGAGGCTACATCAGTGATACAGTTTATGTGTCAACCATATCCCACATTGTTGGGCATATGAGAACATCATGGTGACATGACCACTAGGGGTACCTATGACTATCCTAGCCAACTTCAGGGTTAGATTTAGATGGTGGAGAGATGGGATGGCACACACTTGAGTGGATGGTGTTGTGTGAGATATTACTTACTATAGGAGTATGATTAAGGGATTGATCCATATAGATATCATGTGGAGACTATATCTAACATATTTAATTTTTAGAGGTTAGGTAGAGTAGCTTGTTAGGTTATAGAGCTCACTATGGGTCAAGGGGAGATGGGCTGGTGAGTTGAAGATGGTACTAATGGCATAGGTTAGGAGAAAATTTAGTCTACTACAAGATATTCTACCTACCTTCCCTTGATATATGACAAATGACATAAAGTACCCTTATCATTGCCCTAAGAGATTGATGGGCTATATTTTGAAGAGCTACCAATAGGGCCATGTGTTCGGGACCCAGGGTGTACAATAGCCTCTACAGCTTGGTGGATATGGCTACATCTTATGGTGGAGGTTAAGAGGCCACCAACAGACTTATAAGGGTTAGTCAAGGGGAGATATATAGTGTTATAGGCTCAAGATATAGTAGTGCAAGATCAAGGTTCAGTGGTGTAGGCTCAAGAGATAGCCTAGGCAGAGGTTTTAGCTTTATAGGGGTAGGTTATGACATTGTAAGGTCAGATTGGGGTATTACAAGGTTAGGTTATAGCACTACAAGGCCAAGTGGTTTCTTTATAGGGTTAGGTGACTATAGTGATAGCAGAGAAAGATAATTTGAGAGTAGCAGGCCAAGCTACTCCTCCTCCACCACTACCATAGAGACCAGTACAGGTTGGGCCATCATTAGGTGCCATGGGTCCTTCATAGACTATATCGATGGTGAGGTATTCAACTAACCTAAGTGATATTTCTTACTATGAGAGGGTGATTAGAGAGTTCCCATAGATATAGATATATTCAGAGTTTAGAGAGCAAGAGAGGTCGATGTCACGTATGATAGATTTTATCTCATGTTGATGTAGATAGATAGAGAGTGGTGATGATATTGCATCCTCATGAGTTCAAGGAGAGACTCAAGTACTATGAGTATTAGTGTTTTCTAGTTTTTGTTTATATGTGTTATATGTATATTGGCTTGTGAGCCAAATATGTGAGTTATACATTTTGAGAGAAATTTATGATGTTATGATGATGTAGATGATGAACATGTATTTGATAACATATTATATATATGAGATGCTCATTTAGTGCCATATATGCATAGTAAATTGGTTAGCTTCATCTTAGCATTTTCCATATTGGTGTATGCTTAAAATGAGTAGATTGAGTAGGTTAATTTATTTTAGTATTTTTCCATATTTATGATGGTGTCTATGTAAAATAAATAGGTTGGTTATGCTAGTTTATCTTAGCATTTTTCCATATTTGTTATGGTATATGCATAAAATAAATAGGTTAGTTATGCTAATGTTAGTATGACATTGTTTCTGCATCTCAAATAGATATATCAACATGTGATGTGGATGGGAAAACAAAAAGGTAGAATGCTCATGCATTGATAAAGACCATAATTTCAAACACAAATGGGCTTAATAAAATGAGTCTCTTTCATGCCTTATGTCTTTGAACCATTGTGTTTGTTAGAGAAGCTTCATGTTTACCTCATGTTAAGTGACCTCCATAGGCCCTTGAAAAAGTATGAGGGAAAAAAAGGTAAAATGAGGGGAAATGTTTAGATAGCATAACCTACCAAGTAAAAATGATATGTCCCTTTTGTGGGTGACCCAAGAGCTAATATAGGCAAATCCATGACTAAATCATTTTTTTTGTTTTTTTGTAAGATGATCAATGTGGGAAGCCTGTAATGGGATTTTGTATAGGTTAAGGTCATGCAAAGAGGTGAAGATTCCTTTGAATTTTTTTTCCCTTTGAGAACAAATATTATCTTATCCATCCTTCAAGGGATTGGTCTAAGCATTTGTTTTTAATTTTAAATTACTATCCTTCAAGGGAATAGTCTATTGATAATATCAAAGGGAAGTTACATAGTTGTCCTTCAAGGGAGCAGTCTACATTGAAAAGCATGACCTAAGATTCTACAACCTTTTCAAATATCCCATTTTTTTTGCTTTTATTCATGGATAAGACTATAAAGGCTTAATATTTTTCTAGTATGAGGATAAAACCATACCACTATCTAAGTTATACAAGTGTATAGGAGTAAGGGTGAAAAGGAAGGGAAATGAATGTAATAGGGATACTAAAGGGATGAGATCAAGTTAAACATGAAACAAAGTGATGTTGGGTTAACAAAATAATGGTTGTAGGTGTAAGGCATTTAAAGGCTCAAGTTTTGGCCTTCCTTTAAGAGAAGACAAGTGATAAGTTCCTAAACCATACTTGTGAGTCATGATTTAAGGTTCAAGCCAATTAGGAGCAAATTTACCCCATTTGATTTTCTCCATGTTCATCACATGTTGATTTTATTTTAAGACAAGATTTCCTATATTTAAATATCTCTCTTTTAGGTTTTGTAATAAGTGCATTTGATACACTCTTGATATATTTTAAGGTGGTTAAGGGATATGAGATGGTGCTCATCAATAAATTCAAGTTGGGCCAAACATTCTTGGCAAAATTCATCATTTGTAAGTATGTCATGTAGAGAAATGCAAATAAAAGGAATTTGGACCTCAAGAGGTAAAATAGCCTCTGTCCCATATACCAATGAAAAAGGTGTAGCACCTATAGGAGACAAATGCTAGTCAGGTAAACCCATAAAGTGAAAGGAATGTGTGTGTGCCAATTCATGCCCATATCATTAACTACCTTCATGATAATTTTGATCAAAGTTTTGTCAAAATATTCTACTTATCCATTAGATTGGGGATATTATGGTGATGAGAATCTTAATTTGATTCCAAATGCATCACAAAGACCTTGAACAATCTTGTTTTTAAAAGACTTACCATTATCGATTATAATCTTGTGAGGTAAACCAAAAATAAAAATGATATAATGGTTAATTAAGTCAACAATTTTATCAACTTTAGTGGAGATGAGAGGGATGGCCTTAACCCACTTAGTGAAGTATTCAATGGCAGTAATGATAGAGTGATGATGGAGTGATGAATGAGGGTTAATCTCTTTGATTAGATCTAAGCCCCATTGGGAGAAGGGACAAAAGTATTTGTAAATTTGCAATGCATGATTGGGAATGTGAAGGAGGTTAGCATGTTGTTGACATTTGACACAATGCCAAATGTAATCAACACAGTCTTGATGAAGTGTGGGCCAATAATAGCCAAGTCAAAGGATAAATTTAGCAACTATGTGACAATTGAAATCCCCACCACAAATCCCATCATGGACTTCCTTAATAGCAAAGGGAGTCTCAGTACTAGTTAGGTATCTAAAGATAAAACCATCAACACTTCACTTATAGAGAAGTCCCCCTAGTATAGTGTAATGAGTGGCACAATTTATGAAGGCTTGCTTCCCATTATTAGAAAGATCAAGTGGGTTAATAAAAAAGGAAATATAATTCATGAGTTATTTGTACCATAAGTCTTGTGGGTTGGTTGTTACATTTTTGACAAAGGGGATGTTAGCTAAGACATAGGAGGGCAATGTTAAGTGATGCACAGTGGCAATGTTAAGTGAAGCAAGTGAAGACATCATGTTAGTAAAATTATTTATAGATCAAAGAATAGTTTTCAAGAGATAAGATCCAAATGACCCTAAGAGCGTATCTACATTATGTTTATACCACTACAAAATTTCATTTTTGCTTAGGTAGGAGCCATTAACCTGGTTAACCACTAGATGAGAATCACAAAAAATGGTTAGGGATTTGATACCCAAGAAGAGAGTTGTTTGAAGTCCTAAAATTAAAGCCTCATATTTGGCCATATTTTTAGTCCATTCAAAATCTAGTTTAAATGATAGAGGCATAGGTTCATCATTAAGAGGAATAAGGTTGACCCACACACCTCCACCATGTTGGAATTTAGACCCATCAAAAAACATCATAATTTGATAGGAGATGTCATTGATGGAGAGTGTTGCAATAGATTCATCAAAAAATTCAAGGTTTGAAGGTTGATTGTTAGGTAAAGGGGTAGCAACTAGCTAGTCAATAATTTTTTTCCCTTTAATAGATTTTTTTTGAATAAACTCTAAGTCAAATTTAGCAAGAAGCATGAGCCACCGAGCTACACATTGGTTGTGATAAGGTTTGGAATGAATGTATTTGAGAGGATCAGTATGGGTGACCACATAGGTTTTGTGATTTAGGAGATAATGGTGAAGCTTAGAGGTAGAAAAGACCAACACAAGGCAATGTTTTTTAGTATGGGTATATCAAGTCGCATAATCAATAAGTGTGTGTCTTATATAATTAATTTCCTACTCTTGATGTTGGTCATCTCGATGTGCAATCATAGAACATAGAGAATGGTCTATTATGGAGATGTACAAATAAAAAGACTAATTTTCCTTAGGTGGAATAAGAACTGGTAGGGAAAGGAGGTATTGTTTAAATGCATCAAAGGCTTCCTAATAGTCTATATTCTATTGGAAGGAGACATCCCATTTGAGGAGATGTTGAAAGGGTTGGCAATGATCTAAAAATTGGGAAATGAAGCATTGAATTGACTAAAGTTTGTCTTATAGGATATGGAGTTATTTGATATTATTAGGTTGAGGCATCTCTAGGATTGCTCTAACCTTAGTAGGATCAACCTTGATATCATGAACAGAAATAATAAAACCTAAGAGTTTACCACAAAGAACACCAAAGACCCATTTCTTTGGGTTTAGTCAAATTTTATATTAGAGGAGATGAGTGAATATGGTTTTGAGAATTGTCAAGTGTTCTTGATGAAGTTTAGACTTGCCAAGTAAGTCATCCACATAATATTCAATAATTTTGTGTAGGAGATCATGAAAATGTAGTTCATGATGTATTGGTAGGTTACACAAACATTTTTTAGGCCAAAAGGCATGACCCAATAACAGAAAATACCCCATGGGGTAATAAAAGTGGTCTTATGTTGATCCTCAAGAGTGACCAAGATTTGATTATATCTAGATAATCTATCTTTAATTGATAGCATCTCATGGCTAGTCATTAGATCAATAAGTTGGTCAATACTAGGAAATGGGAATCATATTTTAGATAGGTGAGATTTCAATCATGATAGTCGGTACAAATACAGATTCCCTCGATTGATTTTGTGATAGGAAAAATATTATAAATCCATTAGGGTAGTCGATGGGTTAGATAAAGTTAATAGAAAGGAGGTGTTGGAGCTCTTCTTTGATAAGGAGAGTGATACGATGATACATCTTAAAAAGCTTCTACTTAACGGGTTTAACATCTCAATTGGTGATAATGTTATGGGTGATGATAGAGGGGTCAATACTAGGGATGTCATTATAAGACCAAGTGAAGGATTTGGTATGTTCATTAATAAACCTGGCATAATCAACTTTCTTATAGGAATCTAAAGATTGGCCAATATTGAGGATGTGAGGGTTATCATGGGAGGGCAAGTTGATGTCAATGTTGACTCATTTAACATAGCTTACATTTTGGATGGGATTGATAATTGGATATAGGAATCATCTGCACCCATGTAGGTGATAATTACATCATCATCTTGACATTGGATAGTGTTAATAGTGGGAGAATCTTTATTAATTATTTTATGATGAACAAGAGGAAGGGACCTTGTTTCCTTACCCTGAAGATAGGTGAGAGGCCCCAAATGGATGGCATTTATTGAAAAAAAATTAAGAGGTATAGTTACCTCTAATTTTATAGGTGATGGTAGAGGAGATACTGGTTCTTTGATAATTGGTTCATGGGAGGTGTTAGTGAGTTTATTTGGTTTGTCATATCCCACCCCATGCCTCTTTTTGGCATTTTCAATGGTGTTAATAGTAGGATACTCAATAGGCATATGGATAGCTTATTCATAATGACCCAAACCAAATCCTTTCTAGGAACACCAATAGAGATAGGTGTGAGTGAATCTAGGGTTACTTAGGAAAGAGAAGTCATAGGTAAATGGTTGTGGTGAAGAAGATGACTTACTGGTAGTATGAGCTTGATCAATTCCCCCATATGTGAAATTGCTTCAAAAGTTAGGGGGGCCATAAGGGATGACCATCCCAATACGTGGATCATAACTTGGGTGCATGTGAATCCTTCCATACTCTTATAGATTATATAACATGTCAAGCATCAAAAAATGATATTCACCAAGCGATAAACATTGAAAGGTCTCTTCCATGGGATCTTTGTCAATAATTTGTGTTGCTGGTATATGTATAACCGTAGGAGTGGAGTTTGTGGAAGCTTCAAAAAAATCATGTGAGGAATATGATGTTTTCAATGGGATGAGAACATCATTGGGACTATAGTTTATATTACATGTTTTAAATGGAGGCAGATCAATAGGTATAACATGTAGTTGTCCATCATACTCAAACTTGACATAGTGGTGCAAAGTTGAGGGTACACATGCCATATCATGTATCCAAGGTCATCCAAGAGATATGTTATATTGGAAATCTCCTTTCACAAACATAGAAGAGCTTAAGAATTGTGCAGGGACCTAAATGAATATGTAAGACAATAGTGCCCACCGTAGTATCTATAGTATCATTAAAGGAATGGAGTACCACTTTAGTTTGAGACATGCAATTATTGGGAAGGACTAGCTTTTTGTAGGCATGGGTGGAAATAATATTAATACTAGCTCCCCCATCAATCATAACTCTCTTGATATGATTTTTATCAATTTATGTTGTAATAAAAAGGGTAGAATCCTGATCTTGAGGGTGTTAAAGTGGAATTTATGAATTACTAAAAGAAATTAGGGAGATAAAATTAAGGGAGCCAACCAAAGCTATAAGAGGTTGGGGATCATCTAATTATAGCTCAATTACTTACAAAGTACTAGTCAAAGATTGATAATGTTAGGATGAGATTTGGATTAACTCCTATAAAGACATTTTCATAGGAATCTGGTGAAGTTTATTCACCATTGAGCTTTGAATAACATCTGAAGATGTTATTTTGGGAACACCCAAGATGGAAATCTTAGGACTAGTAGGGGGAGTGTATCTAGTGAAGGGATGGGTCTAAGGTGTAATGACATTTTCCTTAGCTTTATCTTTTTGGTTTTGTGACCGTGTGGCCATATTAACTGTGGTGATTTGAAAATTTGGTGAAGGAGGTGGTAAAGGGGTTATGAAAACATCTTTGGGTTTGAATTAAGGTGGAATAATACGAGGCACAGTAGATGCCAAATATGGAATAATAGGAAGGTTAATGGTAGTGTCATCAAAAAGAGTTTCAACATCGAAGCATTATTGAATAACTATTATGAGGGATTTAAAATTCTTAGTGTCATGTTTAGGTGAATGATGATATTAACAAACTTGTGTATCATCAAACCAAGATGGATTAATTCCAAGATGACTATAGGGCTTAATGGGAGGAAGAGTTATTAATGAATCTTTCAATAACTGACATAATAAAATGGTTTGATAGCCTATAAGTGGGCTTGCACTTATTGTACTAATAGGAGTTAACACATTTTATTTCAATATTGAAAAGGTAATTTTATGTGGTGTCTTGTTTAGTGATGGTGGAGTTACATGTTTATCTATCACTTTATTAGTGTCAAATTTGAGAGGCCTACTAGATGGCAAAGGTAGGAGTGGAGGTAGCTTAACCTTTTTTTTAGCTTGGTAAGATGATATTCTAACTAAAGTAGTAGGATGTGGCCCCAAAATAGATGGTAAATTTAAGGGTTGAAGAAGGGATCAATGAAATCTAGAAGGCTTAACATTCTTATGTATTCTAGGGTGAGAAAATACAAGTTATGGTTGAGGAGTTAAATCTAATTTCACCTATGGATGAATTAGATTAGAAATGGGGCATACACCTAAGGACTTGATCTACTTTAATGCAATACACTCTTATGAGGATGAGGGTTCTGACATAGATGGCTAAACTTCTTATGCTTTTGGTGAAGAAGCTCTAGATTTGTCAAAGACCTTAGGGTAAAGCGTAGTAAGGGGATTAGTGATAAATTTTGACATTCATTGTGTTGGATACATAGTCTTAAGCTAGTCCCAAAATGATGCATGGTCAAGATTCGTAGAGTCAAGAAATTATAGACTTTTCACTAAATGTGAGAAGGGTTTTGATGAAGTTTGTGTAGGCCTTACGGTTATGTCTTTAGAAATATATGGTGTTTGGGAAAGAGGGAGATTGTTGGTTTTTACTACTTTGGGCTAAAGACAATAAAAAACCACAATGGGGTCTTCTTTGACAGAGATGGGAGAAGAGACTTGATCTGCCATAGGTGGAGGGGAGGTAGGTGAAGTAGGTTCCTCAAGAGGGTAAAGCATAGGTATTATGGCTCCCTCAATATGTGGGTGAGGCATGGGTAAAGTATGGTCCTCCATAGGTAAAATAAGGTGTAAGAGTGGTGCAATTGGAGTAGGTGCAATAGGTCTCTCATCTATTATGGAAGTAGATGGTATGGACTCTTCCAAGTGCAAAGGTAAAGTGGGTGGGGTACCACTCTCCAAAGGTGGATAAGAGGTAGGGGAAGAAGGCTCCTCAAGAGGATATAATGCAGGAATGATGTTCCCTTCAACATGTGGTTGAGGTATAGGTAGAGTGTGGTCTTCAACTAGTAAGAGGATAGGTAATATTGGTGCAAATGGAATTGAGATTATAGGCTCCTTAGGTGGAAAAAAGAGTGGAAAAGGAGGTTCTTCCTCTTGAGGGATTGGAATGAGTGAAATAGGATCTTCTATCTAAGAAGAGAGTATGAGAAAAATAGATGCCATGGAATGTGGGGGAGGAATCGATGAAATAGGTATCTCTTATTGAGGGGTAGGTTGAACTAAAGATAAAGGAAAGACCATATTAATCATATGGATATTATGATCACCTAATTTAGTTGTGGATTGGACAATATTTTGATTTGGTGAATGGTTAGGAAAAGGGTGTTTCAACACATCCATGCTTTGATTAGGATATGTGTTAGGATTATCTAAGATGAGCTCACCTCTTTCAAGCATATCTTGAACATTGTTCTTGAGTATCTTACAATTATTAGAGTTATGGCCTTTAACTCAATGGTAACCACAAAACTCATCTTCCTTGTACCAAGTTGGGATAGGATGGGAAGGGTCAAACTATGTAGGAGGTTTAATATAAGGAAGGGTTATGACACTTTCTTGCAATAATCTCTCTAAAATGGAAGTATATGATTCCCCAATGGGAGTGTATTGTCTTTATTTATACATTTGTTGGATTTTGAGAAGTCAAAGTATTTGATTGGTTTGTGGTTATGGAAGAGGCTGATTTAATGACCACTACGTTGGCAGAGCATTTAGCCTTTTGGTTAGAGGAAAAAGTTTTAGAGGAGGAGTCATTTGTCTTGGTATTGGGATTCTTACTATGCAACTTGACTTTTCCTTCATCAATAACATGAACCTCTAGTTTCTATGCCATTGTAAAAGCTTCATTAAATGTGTGGAAAGTTTGTATTTAAAGTGTGGATGAGATGTGTTTATCACATGCCCTTGAGAAAATATCAATGATCTTAGGTTAGGGTAAGGAGAAGGAGAGTTGATTAATCAAGTTTCTCTAACGAGCAATAAAATCAACAATAGACTCATCATCAAATTATCTGATAGAATAAAGGTCTACTATAGAAACCTTCTTAGAAATGTTAATAGAGAAATGGTCTAGGAATATTTGTGCAAGTTGGGTAAATGAGGAAAGGGAATGTTGAGGTATAGAGCTAAACCAATCCAAGGTAGCACATGAAAGAGACATAGGGAAAGAGTGAAGTAGATCATCATGCCCTATTAAATAAAAAGTATGTCTAAATGCTCCCAACTACTATTGTGGGTCCTCTTTACTCTATACATGAGTAAATCCAGGGAGTTCCCATTATCTTAGATAAGGGTGAATAGGCACATAAGGATGGATTGGTTCATTCCATATCAGATCATAAGATAGTACATTATTTGAACCAGAAATGAATGTCTCTAGATTGGACATCATGTCCATTAGCATCTTAATAAGGTCTAGAGGGGGATTAGTTTGGGGGATTCCTCCTAAGTTATAAGGAAGATGATAAGAAGTAAAGTGAGTGTATGAGATATCTTGCTGATGTTATGTTGGGGTAATATAAGGATAATGAGTCATAGGTTGAGATGTGGAAAGAAAAGGGACTTGTCCCATTGGGTTGGAGACTATGCCTTAGTTGGTTGTTGTTATTTCCAATTGAATTATTAGCATGGTTAGACTAGATGAAGGGTGAGTCATAACTCAGGTAATTATGGGCATGAGGGTGGATGGAATAGGTATCACTAAATTTTTGAATGGGGTGTGACTTGGCTAAACTAGTTGTGGTTGTGAAAGTAGGGAGGTTACACTAGTGTTTAGGTGGGATTGAGCGGTTAGAGATGCCATATTTTGGACATTGTTTATAGTTGGGTTACTCATTAGAGTATTGTTTTGGGTAGCCATGGGGAAAATAGTGGATGTAACTGAAAATAAGTTTGTCTCCATCAAAGAGGTTTACATACCATAGATTGGGTCACCCAAAGAATTATGGGTTTGGCTCATAGCAAGGTAATGTTGAAGGGATACCAAATTATGGTCAAGAAATTTAGCAAAACCTTGATCTCCCTTAGGCAAAATGGGAATTTGGTTAGGGCTACGAGTATGCTCTATATCTAAAGTATGCTCCATGATAGAATCAGAAGTAAGAGTGGAAGGTGGAAGTGGTTGCTGACTTGCATGTTCGGCAAGAATTTTGACTTGAGCCCATGTTAATACCATGCAAGAGGTGGTTTAAATAGTCTTACTACCTTGTATTCAAAGAAAAATAAAGAAAAACTAGGTTTGGGTGTAGGAAAATGGGATATTTTAGCTTGTTTTTTGAGTAAATGAAACTACATAGTCACCATCATCGATAGGGATGACTGATATCAGTAGTAAAATTTCACTGATGTCAGTGGATTAACCAATGTCAGTAGGTAAAGTTTTCTAATAATGATAGGATTAACTGATGTTGGTCACTGTAAAATCCTAAGAAATGGAAAATATGATATTTTAAGATATCAAAGGTTAAAAATAGATAAAATAGTGGATGTAAAAGGTCTGTGTAAGAAGGAATAACACTTAGAAAACATGAGATAATAGGTTATACAAGCTAAGATTTTGAAATAGTATTGATTTTGTGAATCAATAGAAAAACATCCTTACCAACTCAAAAATATAGAATGAAATTTGAAAATGAGAAAAAGAACATTCAACAAGTACCTATTATGTCCTAGAGATTAATTTTTTGTTTCATGTTGGCTTATGCCTTAATTAGATAGTGAGAAGAGAATTTGGTTATCAAAGGTAATAGAAATCAATCTAGAGCTGGTTTCAGGTTTGTTTTGGTGCTCAAGAGGAAATTTATGTTAGACTAGGTATGTGGCTTATTTTAGAGCTTGATCTCCTTACTTCATGAACTTGGAGCTGAGCTAGGCTGCTTATCCAAAATATACCTTCTATATAGAGATTATACTCCATTAGAGAATAGAGTGGGTTCTCCACTTGGTGGTGAAATCCAAGTAAGATAGTTGGGTAGCATAAGGTGATCCACCAGGTGATGAAATATTGATAGACCTTTTCTCATGTGAGTTTAAATGATTTTTTATGTGAATGTGATTTGGTTGTGTAACATATGTGTACTATGATTTATTCAAAATGCTTGTAATTAACTAGGTGAGTTAATATGCAACAAACAAACTATTAAATGTAGTAAGTTTTAAATCCAAATTTGAAATGTTTAGATTCAAATGAAAATAGAGAGGAAATAAGAATAGAGTATGAATTTCACTATCCTAATGTGTGTACAATAATAATTAAATAAGGGATTCTCTTTTTTTTTGTAAAAGAAAATAACAAATTATTTTTAGAGGTAAGGAGAAAAGAAATAAAATTTTAGTTTAATGCCTTTTACATAGAGAAATAAGATATTGAATTATATATTTTTAAGAGAAAAGAGAAGGAAGAAGGGAAAGAAATGAAATTTTCATTATAATTCACCTATATGAATGTTTAAAAACAAGAAATGAACCCAAGGAAAACCTCAGGGTCCCACCGGGTATGCCAAAAATGTTTCTCTAAATTTTGGCTATTTCAAGTCTAAAGGAAAACATAATTAAGGATGGGGATAAGTGATTAGAATGAACCTAAATTTTTTTTCACACCATATCCAAATGTTTAGATCACTCCTTTTGATTTGGGGAGGACTACCTATAAATAAGAAAACACTACCACAAGATTTTTGTTAACAAATAAATGAGTGGGCTACCAAGCTATGTGCTTGTTCTAGGAAGTGTGAAACTTCCCTAGAGATGATAGTCCAATTTTAAGAGGTAAAATAATAATAAATGAATTAAATAGAGGTAAATAGAGAGTAAAAGAGAGATACAATTACCATTTTTAGTAACATATACATAGTAGAGAGTGATTGGGTGTAGGTGAGGTGTTTTGTTTGTGTTTTAGAAATTATTTGGGTAGGTTTTGAAGAGGCTAGGGAATTTACAGTCACCAACATCGATAGGAAAGTGACCAATTTTGGTTAGGATGCTAAGGTTGGTAGTGAGGTGACCAATATCGGTCAGGTTGCCAAGGTCAGTAGGGGAAATATTTGTTTGGGAGCTTACAAAAGTTTTTTATAGGTCTAAGAAATGGTTTGAATTAGGTTAAGGAGGTTGAGAGAGTTAGGAGAGGGAGATTATGGCTTGTTTAAGTTTGTTTAGAAGTTTGGTATGTCAAGTAAATGGGAAATAATCAAGGAAGCTTTATAACTCCCTCACGAGGGTACAACCTAAAGTACATAAAGCAATGCAGGGTAGATATAAAGAAATAGAAGAATAAATATTTAAATGGCCTATAATATTAGTGATATACTTAGCCATGGTGGTCACTAAAATATAATTTATAGGTTGATGGTCCCTATCAAGAAGTCCAAACTTGATTACCTAAACAGAGAGAATAAGTAGGTGTTGTTGGTCCTCAAGATCTCAGTTGCTGATTGTGATTGACTTACATAGGGTGATTGTAAGCTTGGATGTCAAAAAATAGAATGCTGAGAGCCTGAATGAGAGTAAGAATTGATTTTCTTAATTTATGTTGACCTAAACTATGGGTTGGAGTTTGGATTATATTATTGACATTGTTAATCCTATCAATGTCAGCTGAGATCCCATTGACATCAGTTGTGGGTTGACTGACATTGACGACTCTAGAATAGGTAAACCTTTCTATCTTTGGCCTACTTTCTATTGTTGTGCATGCCAAGTGTGACACCGATCATAAAATTGTAAAAATGAGAGGTTAAGAAGGAAGTAGTTGTTTAGGAATTTATTTTGGAAGTGGGAATAAGTCTTAGGTAGTTAGGATGAGGGGACCAGGTCTTGAGGTGACTCATCAAGGGGGAATTAGTCATAGGGAAAGGTGACCAAGTAAGGTGTCAATGGGAGTTTTTAACTATTTTAATTAAGAATTTTAAATTAATTAAATGTGTGAGGGGTAAAAGTATGGGTTAAGAAGATTAATTTATATTATTAAAATGGGTTTAGGGGGCTTTTGGCATAGGGAGTAATGCATGTGTGTGTGATGTAATTTTGGTTTCTACAACATCAACATAACTTAATACCCTTCTTAGGTTACTTGTATAACATGCATTAACACATAGTAAAATTTGAACTTTAATATCTTTAACTATACATACTTTTAGATCTTAAAATCTATATTTCTAGATGCACCTTGGAGTCCTACAAAAAATCTCTTTTTACTACATGATCAAATTCTACATAGATCAAAAGTTATGTCTTAAAAACTAGGCACTAGTATTTCCTTTGTTAAATTCAAATGGTCATTATTAAATATTAAACACTATTATGTCATCTCGTGTCCTTGCTACTTAGATTAATCATGCACCATAGATCTCTTCCAAACTTAAACTCATATTGTACCAATTCCCAAAAGTTAAACTTTAAATAGTTGACCTCATCTCATGCAATTTTGAAATATTGACTCAATTCACATTGTTGATCTCATGTACGTAGCTCAGTCTTTATCTGTGTTAAACATTGGACACTTTGAACTCATTTCTCTCAATACTCTCCATTGATATTGATTAGTATGAACATTTGATCATTATTAGATCTTATAATAAGCTTGGTCTTTATCTCTACCTATCATTAAATAATGAACACTTGTCCTCGTCTCACTGCTTCTAGACTTCTTAGAATGAACATGCTCCATTGATCATTTTATAAGGAGCTTATTCTTTAACTTCATTAACCAGAAAATAATTTTATGTCTTTGACATGATTCACACCATATATATTCATTTTATGATCACCCATGAGATATTATATCTTTATTTGGTCTTGATCTTTAACATCATGCAAAATAGACTAAGTTTGGGGACCATTGCTTATTTGCATAGAAGACCATCTTTGCTAATTAATAAATTTTGTTGCACTAACTCACATGATCTAAAACATGGAACATATGAAATCCTCACATAGGAAAGGCCAACCATGTGTTAAAATAATCCTAAAACCTTTGCATGGGTGAGATATAGCTCCATTAATCTACTCACTCATATTTATTCTTCCATAAAGCCAACTATGTCAGGAACTATCTGGAAGGCCAACTTTGAACATGTATATCTTTTGATGTGCTTAATTTAATGATCTAAAATTTAGAAAAAAATAAAAAGGCACAAAATTAATCAAACCCATATGATTAACTACTCTTGAACCATCCACACATGAGAGATATTACATCACCAAATTGTGTACTTTGCTCTTTCTTGCCTCGTGCAAATTTGGCTAAGTATGGGAAAACACTATCAAACTACCTAGGAGCCCAACTTTGTACTTACATATATTTTTTCATGTTCATTTTCATGACCTAAGATTTAGAATATATAAATTATGTAAAAATTTGATCATAACCATATGACCATATGACCAACTCCCCCTGACTTATCCACACTTGCAATGTTGATGTTAACAAATTTTTGACTCAAATATTTTGCCATTAGACCCAAAAGATCTAGATGAAAACAATGATCAATCAAATGAAATACACTCATGCACATAATAACTAAAAACATATAAAACCTCTTATATGATTCCTTACACATCCTTAATACTCCATACTCATCCTTGAACATCTCTGGCCATGTCAAAACTAAAGATCAACCAAGCCTCCTTCAAGCATATTAAGACAAGCACATTGAACACTTTATCATTATCACTTAAAATATAAAGACACTTTATCCACTCACTTGAACACATCCATTACATCACCATGACATCATTGAAATCTCTCCAATAATATCCTTGTTTGTAATTTATGTCAACAACCATGATATAACAATATTTAGCTCATCTTCCTTCTCTTTCTTCAAGTACTCTCAAAATAGGAACTTTCTCCCCTTTGACAAAATAAAAAAGTGGGAACCAACTAATCTCAAAAACCTAAAAAGAATTAAAAAGGAGAGGATCACCTTAGAAATATGATACAAATTCCCCCTTACCTTGATCCTACCTCTTATTATCTTGCCAACTTCATCTTGCTTCATGTCGACACTCTCTTCAACTACACTCTCTTTAATTAAGCATTTAAACTAATAAAGAAAGATCACAAAAAACAATAAAATATGATGTAAATTACCAATGGACATATGAGAGAGACTCCCCCTTACCTTGAGCCTACATCTTCTTTGCCTTGACAACATCCTTCTTACTACATGCCAACATTCTTCTTCAACCAAGTACTACAAATAATGAAGAAAGAAACTCAAAATTACTTAAATATGATGGAACTCACCAATAAAAATCTAATATGGACTCCCCCTAAGATTTATAATTAATTTTACCTCCTGAGCATCTTCAGATCTCCATACACCATGAAAAACCACCACACAAGTTTACTAGCCTTCTTTCTCAAGATACCATAAGGATAACCAACAAAACTTCATGCCAGTCACCAAACAAGAAACATTCTCTAAACAAACCTAATAACTCACCTTGAAATACTCATGCCTTGATCTTTTATAGAAACTGATCAAAAAACACTCTTCTTCTTAT
This sequence comes from Torreya grandis, assembly GCA_037957365.1. Taxonomy (NCBI): domain Eukaryota; kingdom Viridiplantae; phylum Streptophyta; class Pinopsida; order Cupressales; family Taxaceae; genus Torreya; species Torreya grandis. The sequence continues at coordinate 3,439,495 of JARHVA010001334.1, forward strand.
TAGGCCTATCTTGTTTCCTTGTAGCCCTACCTAGAACTTGAAGATCCCACAACTTTCAATAGACACACCATCAAGACCAAAAATTTCATATCTTGAGAAATCTCATATTCCCCCTTCAAGAATACCAATTTGAATAAACTAGCTCATCCTTTGCAATATACTCCTTTCACAAACCAACTTGCCAATTACACGTCCATCTTGACAGAAAAATGAATAACTTGAAAACCACAAACCTTCAAATTTATATGAATTTTGATTTTAAAACCCATTTGTCCCATTAAACCTATTAAGAAGCCTCAAACCTTAACTCATAATATAAACCATTTTTCTATAATAGCCCAAAACCCTAAAAACTCAAAACAAATAGGGTCAACAAACCTCCTTCTAGTCAACATCTACCTCTAAAACTTCTTATACACTTGGAGATAGCCATTACACACTTCTAGACCAAGATTTGAGCTTCCACATCTTTGGGAAGCCATACATCCTATAACCCATTTTAGGACCTGCATACTCTTAAGCACAAACTGTGATAGTAAATAAAAAAAATCTCCAATTTGACTTCAACATACCTTCAAACCATAAAACCACATGGCACATGCTAGAATAAGGTTAACATACCTTTATATGTAAAAATATCATCTTGAAAAATCATAACTTCTCTTTTTCCATTTGAAAACCTTTAATCTGATGTTGTAGATTAACCATATATAGCTATGACATCACTCTGACATCTCTACAACATATCTTCCACTTGGACATACATGTTCTAATTGAAAGCACTCATCTCTATGCTTCTAGGACCATCTAAATAATGCCATAACAACACTTGATTCTTCATGAAAAGGAGTCTTTTAAGATGCATAGATAGAGACATCCTTTGCACCATAATGCTCTAAAACAAAGTAAAGTGAGGATTGGCCCACATCTCCTCAATAACCACTAGAATACTCTTATAGCTATAATATTTATTGATTTTATTCTTCTTCTTATTAGTCTAAACTATGACAACTAGTTCTTTTTTTATAACACTCACCTTCTCTTCTAAAATAGAATTGATAAAACATGGAACAACTATAAAATATTGACATACCTTTTTATTTGAAGAATCAACCATGTAACTTGGAACCTCATTACTAGGTACTGACAATTGATGCTCTTTTAATGATACTTGCTCAGTAAGATTAGGATGTTCACTTAGATCCATACAGATCTTAGAACTTACCTCAACTAGAACCTGTCTTCTCCTTGAGCTTGGTCTCTTCATTCTCAATATGAGTAGACAATGAGAGCCCTTAGAACTCTTTAACTTCTATAGCATTCTCTACCATATCAAATAAATTACTTATACCTATAGTCTCATCATGACTCATACTTACCACCTTAGGTTTCCATGAGTTGACTTATCTTCTTCCTTGCAATTTAAGATCTTGATTAAACCTATTCTGACTTGTAGACCTTTGTTTGTAGAGTCTAGAAATGTGATCTCTCTATTCATAGTTGTATCAAATCATTCTTATTAATGGAAAATCAACTTGTCTTACATTAAATGGACAATCTTTTGCAAAGTGTCCCACATTATGACAATTGAAACACTCAACCTTTCTCACACATTTTAACTAATGACCCCCATCATAGTTACATGTAAACTCATTTATAATAGGTCTCTTTTATTCTCTATCTCTATGCCCAAATTGATTACAAGTATAGTAATAACCATTAAAATTTACATACCTCATGGCATTTGGTTGTCTAATTTGATTTTTCTTCATTCACCAGTGCCTTCATTCCTTATCTTATGATTTGTCTTCAAAGTATGATTGTCCTTATTCGTATTAGTATTCATCTTGTCTTGAGTTGCATTCTCTAGTTATTCTTTGTATCCAAGACCAATTATATCACTTACATGATTTTGATCATTTCAAAATATTATCTAGATCACTTGAGCTCTTTTAAAATCTCATAAATAAATTCACCTTACTAGATCTCTTCTCTAACTCAGATCTCAAAGACTCATTTTCAATTGCATACCTTTAACATTCATCTTCTTTAGCTTTTAGTCTTGTAGACAAGATTTCCAATTGACAACTGAGATGCTTGACCATATCTTCATGCTCCTTGGTGTCTTCATGCATTCTTGCCTAAAATACATTGAGTTTATCCTCAAAGACCTTGAGTTTAGATTTCATCTTCTTCTTCTCAAGCTTTAGTTCTTCAAGAGCATTAATTAATTCAGTCTCACAATCCACCTCATCTTTATCATTTGAATCACTCCAAGTAAACTCCTTTTGATATGAGAAACTTCCTTCCTTAGCTATAAAAATGGATCTATCTTCAATAGGTCCATCATATTCATGATCATACTCTAAGTCACTAATTTCACTCTCATTTGATGAGTTGCAATGTACTCTGGTGTAGAGACTCTTCTTGTCCTTAAAGTACTTCTTATTGTCAAACCTTTTAAAGCTCCTTTTTATTTTATAAGACTTTAATGATCTCTTGCCATCATCATGGCCTTGATCACACTCTTCATCATCATCCTTTTTATAATTATGAAGGAACTTGTTAGCAAAATGTCCTATCTCTCCATAATTGAAGCATTTGAAGGGTAGTTTACCCTTATACTTGACCCTATTTTCAATTTCCTTGAAATCAAAGAAATTATTTCATCCTCATCTATATCAAAAATGTCATCATCCTTAGGTTTATTACCTTAGAAATTATTCTTTATCTTCATTTTAGTTTTGAAAATTATTTCCTTCTTTGGTGGTATATCATCATTATTCCTCATTTCATAGGTAATAAGGATGCCATGCAGTTCATCCAACTTCAGCTAAGTAATATCATGACTTTCTTCTACCAAAAATACTTTAGGATCAAATTTGAGGGATAGTGATCTTAATACCTTTTGAACTATAGTATCTTCTTCAAGGTTATCTCCAAGACCTCTAATGATGTTCACAATCTCATCAACTCTCTACAAAAAACATGCCATAGAATATTCTTCCTTCATCTTGAGACTTTAAAATTACCTTTTATGAGTCTAAAAATTAACAAGATTGAACTGTTAATCTCTTTCATAAATAATCTACATTTTTTCCCATATCTCTGCATCATATTTAAAATAGATCAAATTAGTGTATTTAGTATCTGAAAGACCATAAACGATAGCATTCATTGCCTTTGAATTTTTATCAAATAACTTCTTACTAGCAACACTAGATGGATAAGTAGTACGAGAAACATTACCATCAAAAATAGATTGTCATACATTAAACCCTTGGGACATAATGTATGTCCTCATCCTAGTACTCTAAAATGCATAATTTGATCTATTGAACATCAATACTTGATTAGTAGAGAAACCTCCTTGATGACTACCCATACTATACCTTGGATCACCTTCAAGATTTCAAGCCTTTACCAAACGATCTAATTTGATACCAATTATTAGAGGTAAAATACATTGAGGGGGGTGAATTATCAAGCCTAGATATTTCAAATTTAATTTCAATCCTTTCAAACTATTAGACAATCATCATATATCAACTTGATCAAGTAGCATTAACCATAGAGATCATTCATTCAATGCATACACAAGATAAAACACACAACACATAGTTCTTATGGTAACCCCTCATGGCAAATAAGACCCACTCTCAAGATTATAACACATGGAGTAATTATGCTATAATAAATTATAAACAATAGACTAGTCAACTCCTTTAGACCAGAAAACCTTGATCAAATCCTCCTGACGAAATGCCTTTATTGAAACACCTATTTCACAAATAGTAATTACCCCTAAGGAAGATCAAGTCATTTAGACCCTCATTTGATGTGAAAACCTCCACCTTATAATTTATGTCTTCAACACCTTATGATGGATCTCTGATTATCTAACCCTTGCACAAATTCCCTTTCTATCTCATAAAGGCCTCTCACATAGGCATGGCACAATATCTCTCCTTATTCACTCAAAATATACTCATATTCACACTTATGAATCTTTTCATATCCTAAAAATTTAACAAAACTATTAGAAAATCATAAATATGACCTACATGTCATACACATAGTCCTCAATATGCTCTACTTATTAACCCATCCGTTGGGCACATCTACTCTTCTCTATCCTTCACTTCAATGCTCACTATTCTCACATATACATCTTTAAAATATATAAAAAATCATATTTTGTTTCATTATATATAATAATTCATGAATTATAATTTCCATAATAATACTTTTTTAGCCACAATAGATGCCTTCACCCTTAAGGCATCTTACATGGGTCACACTTAAGTACAACTCTTTTTCAAATAATCCTAAGTCACTTTTTAGGTTTAATGATGATGCATTCACCTCTTTGACACTTATCAAAGTAAACTAAGAACAAAATAAAACCTTATAACTAATTAAACCATGACACATGATATATATGTCCCCTTTAAGTGCCAAAATCTATCATATCACCTTTCTGATTAAGCATAATTTGCTCAAACAACATTCTATATACCCAGTCATCATGAACAAATACACAATTGACTTATAATTTTCATACTACATAAGATTATTCAAACCTTAATAATTCACACATAACATCATATTAGAGTCTAAAACACTCCAAAATATCTATTTTATCATGAGATATCAAAACAACATCAACACAACTTAATTACCCTTCTCGGGTTACTTACAGAACATGTACGAACACAGTTAAATTTGAACCTTAATATATTTGATTGTAAATATTTTAAGATCTTCAAATATATATTTAAAAATTATCCTTGGATTCTTATAAAATTTTTAATTTTTACTACATGATCAAATTATACATAGATTAAAAGTTATGTCTTAAAAACTAGGCACTAATCTTTCCTTTGTTAAATTCAAATATTTGAATTCAAATGGTCACATTTAAACATCAAACACTATTATATCATCTTGTGTCCTTTATAATTAGATTAATCATGCACTATTGATATATTACAAACTCATAGTGTGTTAATTCACAAATGTTAAACTTTGAAAAATTGACATCATCTCGTGCAATCTTACAATATTAACTCAACATGCACCATCGATCTCCTGTATGTATCTTGATCTTTATCTATGTTAAACATTGGACACTTTGAACTCATTTCACTAAATACACTTTATTAATCTTAATTATTATGAAAATCCAATCACTATTATATCTTAGAAGAAGCTCCTTATATTTAAACAATGAACACTTATCCTCATCACGTTAATACCAAACTTCTTGGAATGAACACGCTCTATTGATCCTTTTGTAAGGAACTTGATCTTTCACTTCATTAACTAATGAAAAATTTGACTTATTTGAATTTTTTTTCACAATATATATTCATTATATGATCTCTTGTGAATTTTTTGATCTTTATTTGGCCCTTATCTTTAAAATCGTTCAAAATAGACTATGGGGACCATTGCTTATCTACCTAGAAGGCCATATTTTCTCCTTAATAAATTTTGTTATGCTAGCTCTCATTATCTAAAAATTGGAACATATGAAATCCTCACATATAATAATCCAACCATGTCAAAATTATCTTAAAACCTTTGCATTTATGATATATAACTCCATTGCACTTCTCACTCATATTTCCTCTACCACAAAGCCAACTATGTCAAGAACTATTTGGAATGCCAACTTTGCACATGCATATCTTTTGATGTGATTCATCGCATGATCTAAAATTGATCAAAAAATAACTATGAATAAAACTAAATAAAACCATATGATCAAATTATCTTGAAACATCAACATGTGAGAGATATTACATCACCAAATTGCTTACTTGACTCTTTCTTGTCTCATGCAAATTTGTCTACGTATGGGAAAACAATATCAAACTACTTGGGAGCCCAAATTTTCACTTGCATATATTTTATCTCACTTAATCACATGAATTTACATTTATTACATAGAAAATAGGTATAAATTTTATCAAAACCATATGATTAACTCCCCCTGACTCATCCAAATATGGCAATGGTGATGTCATCAAACTGCCTACTTAGATTTTCTACCATTGGACCCAAAAGGTCTAGATGAAAACAATGATCAACCAGATGAAATAGACTATGCACATAGTAACTAAAAGGATATAAAACCTATTATAGCACCCATTTAAAATTATCAATACTCTATACTCATCCCTAAACATCTTTAACCATGTCAAAATTTGTTAGGTTGTGGAGCTAAAAGCTTCATTGATGCAGACACGAAGAAGGGTGCAGAAGGGTTGCTGAGTGTCAGAGACACCGGCGTCTGTCAGGCTAACTGACATCGGTAGGATAGGGCAGGAGAGCAACTGACATCGGTCAGAGATCAGCCGGCGTCGGTGACCCCCAGGTGGATAGGGACCGGTGTCGATCGCCTGTATGGTACAACTGTGAGTTTATTACAGGTAGTCAATTGACGAACCAAGTGTTTGCATGCTTAGTGCTAATTATAGACTAAGAGCTATGGATCTAATTATTGTACTAGGAGTCTAATTATTGTTTGGATGAGTTCTATATAATAGACTCATGGTTGTATTGGAAAAGGTGTTCTAGTTTGAGTTGAGCAAAGCTAGCTCCTTCTGTGTGTGAGGTGAGCAAGGGTGTTCCTCCTAGTTCCACAACAGTACCAAGGTGGGTGCTGGATTGGAGAGTCAGCTGGATTCTTCATGTATGTATGATCTTGGTCATCAGGTGAGCATGGACCTTATAGGAGATCTACATGGTAAGTAAGATCATTGATCTAAAGGTGTGCGTGTGTGTGCAAGGTCAAGGTTCACAGGTGTGCAGAACCATTATTGATCTGTAGGTTGGAGATCAGATAGGACAGCAACACAACAGGGAGCAGGATCAGGCAAGATCTACTTGGAGTATGGTGTGTACTCATTGGTATGTACGTGGAGTACATGGAGAGCTAAGAGGAAGGCAAGGCAGTTCCTTCCATAAGTATGGTCTGTTGAATTGCAGGTTGTTGCAAGTTCATGGGAGATCTACTTGAAGTACTTTGAGTACTTTTGGAGTGCGTGGAGCACTTGTGGAGTGTGTGGAGCATAGGTGTAAGGTGAACACCAACTCTATGTTTGAGTTGGGTGTTGGGACCTAGTAGAGAGAGCTTTGAGGGAAGATTTACTGTTTATGTCCTAGAGGTGTGGCAGCCCTAGAGGTGTGTAAGGAAGAAGAACTGTGGCAGTCTTCTTTGTTGTATTTCCTTTTGAAAGAGTTATTAATACAAGTTGTGTATTGTCTCTCATATTCTGTGTTATTCTGAATTCTAGTTACTTGTTGATTCTGGTTATTTCCGCATATTAAGTTGCTTGAAGTTGGTAATCAATTGTGTGCTTCCGGTGTTGGGTTTCATATTCCCCAACACGTGGCATCAGAGCATGTTTGTTGTTCGTGGTGCCTAACAAGTGGTATCAGAGCATGTTTGTTGTTCGTGGTGCCTGACAAGTGGTATCAGAGCCTTGGTTGTAGGTTCTTGAGCTTGATACCAACCAGTGGTATCAGAGCTAAGGTTGTAGGAAGCAGGTTTTGTGTTTGGTTACAGGGCACTCTCAGGGGTTTCTAATTGAGTGGGAGTAGAGCAATGACAAATCAAAGTAAGCTAAGAATGGAGGAGTTGAAAAGCACATATGGTCACTTAAGGTCCCATGGAAAGAAAGAGCAGGTAAAAGAAGATTGTTGGTTGGTAGCAGATCAGTATGAAGAAACTGAAGATGTAGATGTAGCAGGTGTTGTTGCATAGGGTGTGTTGGCAGGTTTCTTGGATAAAGTTGAATCTTGGATAAAAGATTCGGTTGCCTCTTTCCATGCAGCCCCAAGTAGAGGAGCTGGTGAACCTTGCCAAAGAGTTGGCAAAGGGGAAGTGAAGCTAAAATTACAGGCGATCAACACACAGGTGTTGATGAAGGTCATGCAGGTCCCAGGTTTGGAGATATGGCTAATTTCTTCAGAAAGATTGGGTGATGAGAGATGCACAAGAACTCTCACAGTGGGTGCACTTGAATTAGCTGGTGGTAAGAAAATAGGTATTCTTTATCTACTTGTTTATATTACTGATTCTTCTTCTGTAGTAGAGACATGGCTTCGTCGGCTTGGTCACATGAGCAGGAAGGAGATGCATGTTCTTAAGCGGAAGACAAATGTATTTGACAGGCTTAAGAGCTGGAAAGCCTTGGTGTTCTTGGAGGAGATGGTAGACAGAAACCAGTGGATGGTGCTGGATACTTCTGAGCAGAGCAGTTTGGACATGGGTTTTGATTCAAAGGAGCTCACGGGTAAAAAGTCATCACTCACAGGTGAACACAGATACTGGCATCGATCAAGAAGAACTGGCATCGAACAGATAGGTGTCGATGTCAGTCATGTGCAGACCGAAGCTGGTGATGTCAGGCAGGGTAAGATCGACGTCGGTTAGGAGGACTAACGTCAGCAACAGGGACACCGATGTCAGCAGGGTCGGTAGTCAGGGACAGATGCATGGGAACTGACGACGGTCAGATGTAGACTGTGGAGTGACTGAGGTCGGTCACTGTAACAGATTTTGGGTGGACAGCACACTGTCAAGGAGTCTCAAACACCCATACAGAGGACTGAAGACGTACGTAGGCCCTCAAATTTGTTGTTCCTCTTCTTTATACTCATTGTTGATTGTAGAGCAGGAAGGATCCAAGAAATAGGTGGGAGCATGGCAGGGATATGATGCAGAACCAAACGGGAGTTTTGGTAGGGTTTCCAGTCGGTGTGAAAGCACAGAGATGAATGGATTCCTTAGTTGAAGAATAGAGAGAATGGATACATGAGACGGAAGGCCAGGCATATGGTCTTGAGGAAGCTGCAGGACAATGGTAGAGGTTTTGACAGGTGGAGGATGAAGCATGGCTTCAGTCAATGTCAGAGTAACTACTGTGGTTTGACTTACTAGGGGGATGGTGATTGCAACATCATTTTGTTGTTATATGTGGATAGTATGCTAGCTAGCAGGTTTGTACATATAGGGTTTTACTGAGCTAAGGGTAAGATTAGTCCAGTGGCATGTCATGAGGAGTTTAGAGCAGCAAAATTCTTTGACATGGGAGGCATGGAGATCACAGGTAGCTTTTGTCTCCAGTGGGAGCTGATGTGAACTAGGTGTTGGCGAGGTTCAAGATGTAGAGCTAGAGCACACTAAGGGCTGGATAGGTACAGTGTCCAAAATCACATGAGGTCTAGTATAGACCTGAGTTTTCCCATGTAGTGGGAGCTATCAGAGAGTTAGGAGCCAATTCGGGGAAGTGAGTTCTCAAGGATTTGAGAAGGACTAGTAGCAGGTATACATGCAGGGTCAGGACTTCACTACATGTGTTTGTAGGTTCAGATGTGGCAGGGTACTCGGATGATAGGAGGTACACCACAGGATGTGTGGTGGGTTGTCTTCAGGATTGATCTTGAAGAGGGATACAAACCAAGAAACAGATTAGATGGAGTATAGGTATAGGTACAGTGCAGTTGTTTATCTCCAAGTGGGAGATTGTTAGGTTGTGGAACTAAAAGCTTCACTGATGTAGACATCGAGGAGGGTGTAGAAGGGTTGCTGAGTGTTAGAGACACCGACGTCAGTCAGGCCAATCGATGTCGGCAGGATAGGGTAGGAGAGCAACCGACGTCGGTCAGAGATCGGCCGGCGTCGGTGACCCCCAGGCGGATAGGGACCGACGTCGGTCACCTGTATGGTTCGACTGTGAGTTTATTATGGGTAGTCAGTTGACGAACCAAGTGTTTGCATGCTTAGTGCTAATTATAGACTAAGAGCTGTGGATCTAATTATTGTACTAGGAGTCTAATTATTGTTTGGATGAGTTCTATATAATAGACTCATGGTTGTATTGGAAAAGGCATTCTAGTTTGAGTTGAGCAAAGCTATCTCCTTCTGTGTGTGAGGTGAGCAAGGGTGTTCCTCCTAGTTCCACAACAGTACCAAGGTGGGTGCTGGATTGGAGAGTCAGCTAGATTCTTCATGTATGTATGATCTTGGTCATCAGGTGAGCATGGCCCTTATAGGAGATCTACATGGTAAGTAAGATCATTGATCTACAGGTGTGTGTGTGTGTGTGTGCAAGGTCAAGGTTCACAGGTGTGCAGAACCATTATTGATCTATAGGTTGGAGATCAGATAGGACAGCAACACAACAGGGAGTAGGATCAGGCAGGATCTACTTGGAGTACGGTGTGTACTCATTGGTATGTACGTGGAGTACATGGAGAGCTAAGAGGAAGGCAAGGCAGTTCCTTCCATAAGTATGGTCTATTGAATTGCAGGCTGTTGTAGGTTCATGGGAGATCTACTTGAAGTACTTTGAGTACTTGTGGATTGTGTGGAGCACTTGTGGAGTGCGTGGAGCACAGGTGTAAGGTGAACACCAACTCTGTGTTTGAGTTGGGTGTTGGGACCTAGTAGAGAGAGCTTTGAGGGAAGATTTATTGTTTATGTCCTAGAGGTGTGGCAGCCCTAGAGGTGTGTAAGGAATAAGAACTGTGGCAGTCTTCTTTGTTGTATTTCCTTTTGAAAGAGTTATTAATACAAGTTGTGTATTGTCTCTCATATTCTGTGTTATTCTAAATTTTAGTTACTTGTTGATTCTAGTTATTTCCGCATATTAAGTTGCTTGAAGTTGGAAATCAATTGTGTGCTTCTGGTGTTGGGTTTTGTATTCCCCAACACGTGGCATCAGAGCATGTTTGTTGTTCGTGGTGCCTGACAAAACTGAAGATCAACCAAACCTCCTTCAAACATATTAGGACAAGCACATTACACACTTTATAATTGTCACTTAGACTATTAATAAAATTTATCCACTCACTTAGAAGCCTCCATGAAATCACCATGACATAATTGACAACTCTCAAACAAAAACTACACCTACACCTACAACCAATACACCTAAGGGCAATTTTTATATAGATTGAATATGTGGATGGGGGTTAGGAGGACATTCAAGAGTAATGAGTGTCAATGTGACTAGTTGAATGAGTTGAGTATGATGGATGACTGAAGTATTATCCAATGAATATCATATAATATTAGTGATAAATAAGGATTTCTCTCATAGTATGTCCATAGGCCTAGTTCAGTCAATAGTCAAACAATAACATAATCATCTAGCCTATGATAAGTTATGAGGAGTTTTGTGTAAGAAGGTGTAGTGAGGGGTTTGTGAATTTTTTTAAAATGTTATAATAGGTTTTATATCAATTTTAAATACCTATTCAAGGTCTTATGACACCTTTTTCTCCACCTTAATCCAAAACAATAATGAATCTACAACTACAGTTAGCATAGTCCTACAGGTAGTCTAAGCAATAGTGAAGATGTGGACATATATCATAGTTTACAATGGTCATGATAGGAGGGATGAAGTTTAATAAAATTTAATTGTGAATAATGGAATTCATTTCATTAAGGTGTCTTTGAAAATCATGTCTTAAAGGGTAGAATATAGTCAAAACATAGTCCTTCAAGAACCCTACAGGCCCACTCATAAGTTCAAGTAAGAAGAATGTATGTATCATTGATATTAAATTTATGGTAATAGTGATAAGTGTGTATAAATTTATAAATACTTCCATAAAAGTTTTTCATCCAATTCAAAGGGAGAGAGACTCAAAACTGACCTCTAGGGTCAACAATGCTCAAATTGTTAAAAACCCTCAATATGAGAATTTAAAGTTTTATAACTATTTAAGAGGTCAATGCTTATAGTTAATCATGTTGAATAATTTCATAGATTTTTTAAAACATGTTTTAAATCTTTATTTGATGTAAAATTGATTTTTGAGGTCTATTAGCTCCAAGTGGTCATTTTTAGCCTTTATGCACAGTCATACCAGCCTAGGTGGTAGTTTTTAAAGTGTTATAACATGTATAAGAAGCAAGGTAACTTGATGTTATAGTATGTGTTGATGTAGGTCTTATTATTAAAATTAGATCCATTATTTTGGTCATTAAGCCTCACAACTATATGAATAATTTGTTAGAACACACAGAACCCTATTTTGCTTGAAAAAGAGCTTGAAGGGGTCAATTGGTTTGCTTAGAAGTTTCCAAAGAGGACTAATGGGAACTCAAGACAATTATATATGTTATATGGGTCCCCCCTACCACAAAATTTTGGCATTGTTTTTTGTAAAGGACCCTTGTCCTTTATGAACCATTATTAGGAACGTAAACCCTTAAAACTCTCCTAAAACCCTTCAATGAACCTGATTTGGGGAGAAATGATTTATAATTCCTCCATATGATATTTTTTGACCTCAAAATAGACTTGATGATGTTCAAAACTCTCCTAAGATCCATTTCTTGGTATTTATTCATAGTTGTAGGTACAATATCATACAATACAAGGTAAAAGGGTAGTTTTGGCCTATTTATGAGGGTACAAGCTATAGATTTCAATATAAACCATTTGGATATGTTTATATTGAATTAATATAGGCTTCATGATCATTAAAAATGTTCTAAATTTCCCTCAATGATATACATAGTTGTTTCATTTTGGCCACTAGGCCTAATGGTTTGAAGAACTCAATTTTATAATAAAAAAATAATGATGAGGGCCAATGGGTGCCATAAAATACTTAAAAATCAAGAGATAAGTTATTTTAAAGTGTTATATGTATGATAAAAACATTTTCAAGAATAAAAACCTACAACATTTTAAAAAAACCTCTCAAATACCCCCTCAAGATCATAAAGACATTTAGGCTTACAAATGAACATTCTATGTTTTTTTAAAGGCTTTATTAATGTTTATCTCTCTCCCTAAAGTGACTTATAAAGTATGAAGAGGTAAATTTTAGTTTAAAATAATATTTAAAATGTGGAAAATGTCTCAAGGACTCCTAATTACACCCTCCTTCCTTCATACGCCTAACATGTTGAAAGAGTCAAAATTGCATCAAAGAGCTTCTAACAGTCCATGTAAGGTTGAGGGAATTAATGAATGTCTTAGAAAAAGTTTTCAATTAATAATTAATCAAGACTTAAAGTCATATTTTTTAGGAGGAAGACTAATTATTCAATAAAGAAATATGAGTTAGTATACAGGGATTTAAACAAGGATATAGGCACCTTCCAAGTGGTCAAGCTTGATTAATCATAGTGAAGACATTTTAAAGTATCCTAAACTAATGATAATATACCTCTTTTCCACCATAATAACATGAAATAAAGGATAAATTCTAGGAAGTACTACATAGCTCTTGAGGTTTGTGAAGACCAAGTTTGAGACCCTTATTTGGGGTTACTTTGTCTCCTTGTCTTTAGATTTTATATTTGTATTATATTTTACATAATGTTATTATCACTCTTTGATTTTGGTTGTGATAAAATGATGCAAGATTTTATACTCACATTTTGAAGAAATAAGAAACTCTTTTCCTCCATTTTCAGGTTTTGGTGAAGTGTATGGTGATTTCTATTGATATAACATTGTGAAGCATTAGTTTTCCTATGGTATTATATTGTTTTTATACCTTAATACAACATATTTGAACTTATACAAGTCATTATAAGTGTTAAGATAAACTTTAGTCTAAGTTTGGATGTGAATTCAAAATCTTTTGTTTCCTTCCATACAAAGATTGAGTTTGTCAAATCCTTGTGAAACATTGTTGTATAAGTCATTCCTAAAGTGCAGAGAACGTGTGCAGTCTTCTCTCCTTAATAAAAGTGCCTATTAAAAACATAAGTGGTCATACATATTGGTCAATCACATTAATTACTAGTTTTCATATCAATTCCATTACAAACAATATCCCTTTCACCCTTTTCATAGTCAGAATCAGTAATTAGTAGGTTTAGAAACAAGTTTTAGTGAGTGCATCAAGGGAACTAACCCTATATATATATATTATTTCCCTTACATAGTCACACACACTTAGGAGAGATTTCATGTTTTATGAGGAGTAAAAAAAGTCACACAGTTTCATAAAGGCACACTCCTAATCGAAAATAATCAACAATCTTATGAAATAGCACTTAAGGCTCATGAAACCATAACTAAAAATAAAGCCATAAATCAAGCCAATGATTATATAAATATCCTCTTCCTAACCATTAATATAATACTAATCAACCTACCCATACCACCAATAACATAAAAATTACCATATATACAAACACCAATGATAATATTGTGGTCAACATGAATAATATGAGGAGAGTAGTTTCTTATATCGAACCATACCAATGTTGGAAATATGATTGTCATTGATGTTAAAAGGGACATTATGAGCATGTTATTAATGCTCAAAGATGAATATGATGATCATGGTGATCCTATTATAGGTAAAGGATGATTATAATGCTTGTGTGCATGAATGGAATTCATCTAGTTCTTCATATCGTTCATCTAGACATTTTGGGTCTATGATAAAAAAATATGAGAAGGCATTTTGTTGATGTCACCATTACCATGTGTGAATGAGTATGGGGGAGCTAGTCACATATTTGTGATCACATTAGTCCCTAGTAGTTATGCACTATATTTAAATACATGAGATGAAGCACAGTTGAAGATATGGGGATGTAAAGTTGTCTACTTGGACAAAATCCACTAGGTTTTTATACTTAGCAAAATTTTCAGAATGGGATAAATAGAGCCAAGTACGCATATTGATGAGGTCAAAATTTACACACATGGAGGTGTTAAGACAAAATTATCAGATGGGTCTATTAATTTTTGTGCCTAGTTTATATACACTAAATATTAGTTCATGCTATGTAGCATGACAAAATATATGCTTGAGCAAAGTAGGGCTCTAAGGCATTTTGATAGTGTTTTCCAACATAGTCAAATTTGTAGATTATAAGAAAAATCTGAAAAGGCATTTTTATGATGTCATATATTACACGTATGAAGGATTCAAAAGAAAACAGATATATGATTGGAATCCCATATATAAGAGTATCATATGCACTAAATTATGGGTCATGCAACTAAGTGAAACAAGAGTTATGCAAGAATGAGGTTGGCTTCCAAGAAAGTTCTAGGCATAGCTATCTCTATGGTATAATAATCTAAGTAATCATATTAATGGAATTATATCTCACATGTGTGAAGGATTCATAAATAATTGAGCATATGGGTTTGTTCACTTTCATTCCTAGTTTATATGGTCCAAATTTTAGACTAGGAGATTGAGTGAAGTAGAATATATGAAGGTGAAAATTTAGCCTTCTAGGAATAATTAAGATGGTCCTCATACTTAGCCAAATTTACACAAGGTAAAGTTTGAGCTAGCTAGAAGATCAATATTTTATGCTTAATTCAATATTAGAGATATAATAGAGTGTGATGAAGTCAAACTATCAAAAGGACCTCTGAGTTAATATGTAAGTGATAGGTGTCACAATCACAAAACCTGGATAATTAATCTATGGTGTAGCTTAAAGTTAAAAGTTCAAAAAATAATGTGAGGATGCCAAATGTCTTAATAGTAGGTACAAAAAGCACACACTTATGCTAAGTGTCATATTCTCAAGGGCTAGATAGATATAAAGATTGAGCTTGTTAGAAGATTTGGCAGTTCATGGGTGATCATGCAAAGAAGATATAATGGAGTGAATGGACTAAAATGCTATAAAGTGCTCTATGTTTATTGACACAGTGACAAGTTAAAGAATGATCAGGTTTGAGAAGATCAATGGAACAAAAGTGATCCAAAGATATAAGAAGTATCGAGATGAGGTTAAAGTGTCAAAGTTTAACAATTAGGTCAAGGTAAAGAATGTGCATCTTTGAAGATCAAACGACACATGGAAGCTTGGATGTGAAAGATAAATATATGCATTTTAAATTTGGTAAAGATAAATTTCAAAATCATACAAATATTTAATAGATAGAATGAGACTATCAAAGATTGATTAAATGGATGCATTTTAAAGCTGAGCCAATTAAATTGAGACCATCAGATCATGGCACCAAAGGCAAGATCAATGGTCATCATTTAAATTCATTTATAGACAAATGGTTAGATGGAGGAACATGAAATAACTTGTGTATAATATCTATATCTCAACACAGACAATAATATTGATTGATCTAACTAATAAAATCTACATTAAAGAGCCTATTTATCAAAACTTGAGTATTATAAATTTTATAAATAGTAAAGAGATCTAGAATTATGGCATGATGCATGGAATTGATATGTAGGAACTAATAGTTCAAGTCTTAATGAAGTAAAGTAAATAATTGATATGATGTGTTTGGAGTCCAAGTGTGAACATAAAGAAGAAGCAAACCCTAGATCATTAAATATATATATATATATATATATATGATATCTAGGACAAACAAAAAGGTGTTGTAATAATTGTATTTTTCTATTAAGCTAAGTTGAATATAGATAGAGGTAGAAAGAAAAATCAAATGAGGTGTATCAAATAGAAAATCATAAAGACATAGAACCAAAGGGGGCAGAGAATGGTAGATAGGGAAAAAGGCACAAAGATAATGTTTATAGTATGATCAATTATAGATTAGACCTATAATAAATAATATAGATTTGGATTCATGTATGAATCCATTTTGTAAATTGGGGTTGTAGCTCCTAGAAAATTTTGATAGGTTAGTGCCATTAGATAAGATGAGTGGGTACTTAGATTAGGGTGCATGTGCTTCCTTTAAGTTGGTGCTCTTAAATCAAGGGATTTGTGTCTCTTTAGGATTGATGTCCTTAAACATTATAACCAGTGAGGCTTTAAACTATGAGGCTGGATTAGAATAGTAGATTTTAATAGTTATTCTCATCATGGTTTTCCCCTTTAGGTTTTCCATGTATAAATCTAGTGTTATGAGTATTTGTATGTGTATTATATTTTCATGTTTGATTTGATTTGCATATATTTGTTAATCTATATTGAAAGTATTTAAAGAACTAGTTTTAATTGATATGTTGATTCACCCCCCTCTTAGTATCTAGTTGTGTTCCAGCAACTGAACCTATGAACATAATAATTCTCTGACATTACATATTGTTCATGATACTTACCCATCACATCTCACAAAATTGGGGTATGTGAAACCAACAAACACATAAGTATCACCTTAAACAAGGCAAATTAACCATATCTCTCATATGATTGATATAGGTTTTGTTCTTCTTCCAATTAAGATACCTCAAGTAGATATCTATCAAAATTTATATCAACTTTCTTCAGTTTAAACACAATAAACAATTAAAGAAATAATTTCATCACCTAAGACAGTTCAACCTAGTTCAAACAAACATAAATTATATATACTTTATCAACACAGATTTCACAACACATCCAACACCCTTCAATGAATTTATTATAACACTACTCACCTTTCTCTGATATTCCTCTAACAAGTTATAATGAATTGGATCCTATAAAAATATTTCCCATTTTCCATCCCAAATTCAATTCCTTATAACTTATGTTAACTTCTCCTCGTCATTGTAATCACCTAATGTAATTACTATTTGAAATGAACATCCCTCATCCTCCACTCATGGGGCAAGAAGATACATTATTCAGATTAGAATATAGCATTCTCCAACAAGGTGAAGATATGTCTATCCACATTGATGAAATTGTAGACACTTCTCTTTCACTCAAATTTATTATCTCTACAATAATTATTGACGAGATACTGCTTCATGCAAATGATCCTCTTGTTTCATGTAGATTTTCACTTAAGTGCTCAGGAAGAGAGAAAATAAACTTGATATTGGTATGGTTGAAAAACCTATTTGTTTGTGCACACATTAAATCAGTAGATTATGAAGAGATCCTCTTTGGCTTGGGAGGAAGACTTGTAGATAAGAAAACACTAAAGAAAACTTGTTTGTTAGATAGAAAGTTGGGTGGATTGCCTAGTGATAGCTAGATCCTAGAAGTAAGAGCTTCCTTAGGGGATATCAATCTACACATTTTAAATATTCAAGTTCAAAAAACTATAAATAAGTTACTTGCATCAATTAAATAAGATTACTAAAACTAAACACAAGGATGCTTGCTAAGAAAATAGATTAGAAATGATCAAATTAGTGATAAAATAATTAATACTAGTGTTAAGGAGTCATGGTATGCTTCAAAAAATTTGAAAGGGGTCTGTGAGTGGTTAGAAACATAGAAAATTAGATTTTATTGGGTGTAGGTGGGTGAAACAAGTTGCTAGTTTTTTGTGCCACAGGTGACCATCGATGGTTGGGGTAACCATCAATAGTTATGCCTGACCGTTAGTGGTTAGGGTCTGACCATTGACATTTGACTATGGAATTCTAGGTTTGATAAATAGATGAATGATAAGATCCCATAGATGGATTCTGAGAGTTGGGTAAGGGCTAGGTTGATTGTAAAATAGAATTAAAGCATGTGAATATTGATAAACAAGTACATGTCTTACTAGAAGCTAGTTAGGTGGGTGGTTGATGCAATTAGCTTTTTGGTATAATTTGGTTTGATTCCAATAGAGTAATAGTTCTTAATACCTTGGTTGAGAGGCAAAAATAAGTTGGATCCCAATAAGATGGCTAATAATGCTTAATAATGTTGATGACATTGATTAACCTAATTGACCCACAAAAGAAAAATCTTGAATGCTTGAGCCCCAATAATTATGATAGACGGATTTAACCTCCCAAGCCTCTCTCTTATAGGTACAAGCAAGAGGTGGAAGTAAAGGTGTAAGTAGTCCATCTAAATATAATTCATCCATGCAAAGGCTCATAACCAAAATTAGACAAGTTATTTTTTAAAAATCAACGTGGGTGGCTTACATGTTCTTTGTTAAGAGGTGGATCCTGACCATTGATGATTAGGGGTTCTTAAGGTTAACTATCAATGGTCACCTTGATCGTTAATGATTAGGGTCCAGAGGAAAAGGGTCCTAAAGGTTAAGTTTAGGGGGATTTTCAATATTAGAAAGTTTAGGTTTGTGGATTTCCAATTTCTACATTTTCCCCCTTTTTTTATGAAACTTGTGTGAAGGAGATACAAAATAAAAATGAAGCATGGTTCAAGAGTTTGGTTATCCCAAGAGTAGAAGGAGGTGTTTACCCTCAAAATTGGAGTTGGTGAGGTGAAGCTAAAGTGGGTACAAGTTTGATAAGTGGTAGATGGTGAGTCACATGGTGGCGACATGAACTCAAAAAAATTACATGCAAACATGCACACAGAATGCAAAAAAGGGGTGCAATATCTAATATCATGTATATACTAAATTTGATAATGTTTGGTAAAAATAAGGGTTGGTGATAAGTAGGATAAGTGACTAGTGTATCATGTGACTACTTGTAGGAGTGATAGCTAGATATACGTATTAGTCTTTGAAGTAGCGCTTAGTGTTTTTGATGGGTATCCAAGGTAGGAAGTGATCTTGGGGAAAACACACAAGTTAAGTATCATGGGTATTTAAGGTAGGAAGTGCTCCTAGTGAAACACAAGTAGGTTATTATGCTCAAGGTGTCACAAAATACACATAAGGGGTAAACATGACAATGTTGTCATTACATTCAAAGGACCAAGCAATAAGTGTTGTTAAATTATGCACTATATGGGCCAAAAGAGATCAATGGTGAGGTGATGAGGTGGTCAGGTTGGTGGGAGAAGGTCATCTCAAAAAGTGTTCAAAACTTGGGTTTGGTGTGTTAGGAATTAGTAGGATTCAGGTAAAAAATAAAATAGGGGTTTTGTAGGGTTTCTTAACGATCAATGGTTAGGTCTCATTAGAGGTAACTGTTAATAGTCACCCTAACCATTGATAGCTAGGGGGAACCCTAATAACCCATATAGGTAAAAAGTAAAAACAAGACTCATTTTTACTATTGTTATTATTTTTATCTATTGACTCTAGCATGGGTGATTTTGGCACTCTACGAAGAATGTGTTTACTGAGGTGGGTATTGCTTATTGGAGTAGAGGCATGTGGGTGATTATGTGGGTCTAGGATGTAGATATTATGAGAATGTGGCCAAGCACTTACAC
The DNA here is from genome assembly GCA_037957365.1 of Torreya grandis. NCBI lineage: Eukaryota > Viridiplantae > Streptophyta > Pinopsida > Cupressales > Taxaceae > Torreya > Torreya grandis. The sequence goes on from JARHVA010001334.1 coordinate 3,459,518, forward strand.
TTATATCAAACATAAAGGAGGTCATAAAATGAGGTAAGGGTGCATTAAAATTGCTAAAGTAGGCTTGTTTTTTCTTTGTGGAATTTCTTTCGGTGGGTAGGTCTAAAAATGTTCAATTTTTCCTGTATGCCCTAAGTAGGGTTTTTAAGGTTTTTGGGAAAATTAGTGGGTGAAATGGTAGATTGATAGGGTGGGTGGGTGAATTAGGTAATATATTAGGTGGTTAGGGTGCTTAGGTGATGTTTTTGAAGTTTTATGAATTTATTGTACTTATGGATGGTTTAGGTGTTATATATTGAATGCCCACAAGTGACCATCGATGGTCAAGTCTGACTATTAATGGTCAACACCCTAGGAAGTAGGGGTCTATAACTGTCAATGGTCAACATGATCATTAGTGGTTGGGTGGGATAGGGTAGCGATTTTGGCTAAGTGTTTAGGATATGTTTTTTATGGTTAGGTTTTGGTAGGCTATTTAGGATGTGGTTAGGGTTAAATGGATTGAGTAAGGGTAATGGGTGGGGGTTTGTTTAGGTTACTAGGGTTAGGTGTTTTTTAATGTGTGTTAATGGTCAAGGTTAGTTCGAGTAGGTTGGGGTTAGATTAAGGGTAAGGTTAGGGTTTTGTTTAATGGTTAGGTAAGGGTAATGGGTTGATAAGCTAATCTATGTTATTGGCGGGGTAACATAGCTAGGGTGAGATAGGTAGGTAGAAGTGATAGGGGAATAGGTCAATTATCAAAAAGGTAGGGTAAATAGGCCTATTAATAATAACTGAGCCCAATATTTAGTTTGGTGTAGGCCCAGGAGTAGATCCAGATGCATGACTGTGTGTTGCGTATCTTCCCTAATCTTCTTGAGGGGATGACAACATATGACTAGGCACATATGGAGGTAGTAAAGATAAGAGTGATGGGGCACTACTATTATGTGCCTAGAGATGTATCGATGATATTAGAACTCATTGAGAGATGGGATCCTACTACTAATACCTTTTTACTACCAACTAGGGAAATAGTTATTCTCTTAGAGGATATACATAGGATCACTTGACTCTCACTGCATAGTGAGGTGATATACTAGATAGAGAAAGAAGAGTAGGATGAGTATGTTGAGTATCTATATGTAGATAATAGTGACCAGGTTTGGTGGAATTATATAGGGTTTATATACATAGGGTTATATGAGAGAGCTCTAGAAAAGGAGATTGATGATGATGCTCATGATTATAGTTACATGTTTTGGGATCCTATATTTGAGTAGCAAGATGTTTAATTATGTATTGTTGGCTATATTGGTGGAGTTATTGCTTAGGAAGATAGTATTTGGTTGGGTCCCATTTTTGATATTTCATATTTATAGGGAGTTATGGGGATTCAAACACCAATCAGAGATATGGTATTAGTATGGGCTTGGTTCTTCATTACTAGGCTTATGAGCACATCTAGGTTCTGAGACTGATGAGATTGTTGTGGGTAGGGTACACATAGTTGGAGTTCCTTATTAGTTTTATGAGATGGAGAGATGACTAGGTTACATTAGGGGTAGGAGATGGGGCACATGATGTCAATTGGTTCAAAGGTGCCCAAGGTGCATTGGTAGCTAGGGACATCACTTAGAGACCATACCTATAGTTCTTGATCTAGCTAGGCTATAAGAGGTAGACCCTCACTATGCAAAGTTATAGGTAGATAGTGGGCCACTAAGAGGGTGAGGTTGAGTTGATTCTATTTTATTTGGCATGGTGTTAATTTGGCTTGATATAGGGTGTATCAAGTCCACATCCCTAGTATAGGAGGTAGGACTTAGAGGTTCATTTATTAGTACCTCAACCTACCTTGATAGTTTTAGATGGTGGTTTTGAGGAGCTTCCTATTAGGGCTCTTATGGATGATTTAGGGTACACATGGTTATATGGCTTGGTAATAATTGATCTATGCAACAACATAAGTAGGTAGAGATGATGGAGGGGTATGACTAATGTTTATAGATCCAACTAGTCAAGATGGATAGGTAGGGGTAGCATTGGCTATAGCCTAGGTTGTGATGCAAGTGTTACAGGGATAGGTGTCCACACTAAAAGGCTAGATCATCATATTTCAAGGTCAACTTACCACCATTACAAGTGAGAGAGACTAGACACATGCATCACTAGGTATAGTTACATAAGAGAGGGACCTATTGAGTAGAGGGTTGGAGTAGGTGAAGTAGCAAGAGGCAAATTAGGGATAGTGACATGGTAATAGTACCTATCCATTGTATAAGATCTTAGATACTATGAGGTAATTGTGCTAGACTAGTTACCCCAAGCCATGAGATATGCAAAGTATAGAGCTATTTTGGCTAGTGGGCCATCGATAACTACTCCAAGTTAGTGGGTTTCTATAATGGGTCAGGTAGGGGTCTTAAGGGGACCACCACTAGGTATAGGTGTAGAAATATATGGGGTCAATGGTAGTGGTGTAGGCCCATGATTATGTTCAAATGCATTATTGTGGTGTACTATTTTGATATCGGGCTACGTGTTGATGTAGTGAGATGTATATCTTTTTAAGGGAGTTGATACATTATTATATGTATTATTTTTAGATGATTTTATGTATATGTTGTATGGTTTTTTATGTTATATATGATGGGTGATTATGGTTCATGTGGTGCTCATGTTTATGATTATGGTTATGGCTTATGGTTCTTGTGGTTTATGATAGTGTTTCAGTTAGTAGCTTATGCATGTGATGCTAGAAAGATAGTTATGATGTGATTTTATTCATGGCTTTGATAGGATGTGTTATTGATGGATGTCTGTTATATGATAATGTAATGGATTTGTTTATGGTTATATGGATGGAATGGTAATTGGTATATACTATGATGTCTTTCTCATTGATTTGGTTTATGATTATATTGGTTTAATGATATGTTTATAGGCTCATATGATGTGATAATTATAAATTTATAGGTTGATGTTCATGGTCTATTGTGATATTCTTATATTATGTTTGGCAAATAGAGAGATAGATGGTGTTGCTTGTTGACACAATTGATAATGTTCACACTTTTGATGTGATTTTTGTTTTTCACAATCATAGAGTTAGAATGTGAATATGGTTAAAGATGAAAATACATGAAGTAGGTAACAAACTAGATGTGTAGGAAAGCAATAAGAGTCATGAGAGGTATATCCACATGAACTAATAAAAGATAAGAAAAAGGAACATGATGTCTTTTGTTGGTAAGGACTGACATGAAACCCAAAGTTAGATTGGCTTAGTAAAGATAATCCTTTTAGATGCTTTGCATTAGCATGCTTAGGTTGATAAACATGTATATTAGTCACATTGTGTCATGTAATCTCATAATCCCATGCATATGATATGTGGAGGGAGAATGGGTGAAACTAGAACCATTAGTGAGGCTAGTGTGCCTTTTCTATAGTTTTCCAAAGAGTTAGTATAAACAAGTCCATGTTAATATATAAAGTGTTTATTGATCGATAAGGGAAGTCTACTAAGGAGGACCGATTATGGATTTACAAGTTTATTTATTTTATGAGAGATGATTATAGTTTGCTCATTACTTTTAATTTCACTTGGGGGTTTTTGATATTTTAAATTTGATTTACATTTGGGGAAGATAATTAATGCGAGGTGCTTACATGAAATTGCTAGCTTTGATAAATTCTTTAATCAACCATCCTTCAAGAGAGTGGTCTAAGTTTATGTGCATAGTTAAAATGATTTTGATAGCTATCCCTTAAAGGAGTAGTCAACCTTATGTTTGGCAATTTCAAAATGATTTTTAATTGCCCATTGAGGATAAAGATGACCCATAATTTATTCTTGACTTTTTCTATTGCACTTGATTTTTATTTACATAGACTTGATTATACATGATAAATGGAATACCTTTGTGAAGGCAAAAATAAGTTAAAATGAAGGTTAATTAGGTAGAAAAAAAGGGTATAGGTGACAATGACCATAAGAATCGATCTCATAGAGATGGGAAGTAATAGGAGAATCATGTCATGGATAGAGCCATGGTACCCACTATTCAAGATTAGGTTATGACTGTGATAGATAATCACATGATTCAATTCTAATCAGTTTCCCCTAAAAAGAGGGAAGTGAATTTGGTAGTAAGGGATGAGTTTAAGTTAGACAATGATGATTGTGATCCCTATTTAATAGTAAATGGGACATAGATATGAAGCATTGAGAGGCTCAAGTTATAGTTTTCCTTTGAGAGAGGATAAATGATAAGCTCCTAATCTATACTTATGGGTTATGATGTAGGGTCCAAGCCAATTAAAAGAAAATTTACCCATTTACTTTTCTCTGTATTAGTTACATGTTGATTTTCCTTAAGAACAAGATCTCCAATATTAAATTATTGGACTTTCAGGAGTTTGTCATAAGCATGTTTGATTTGATCTTGATAGATGTAGAGATGAGAAAAAGTGGTTAAATAACACTTATCAAGAAGCTCAAGTTGAGCTAAATGTTCTTGATGATAATCACTTTCCAAAATAAGATCATGTAAAGATATGTGAAGAGAAGGTATTTGGACTTTGAGAGGAAATAACACCTCAACTTTGAACATGAGAGAAAAAGGTGTAGCACCTGTAGGGGTTCATATGCTAGTACGATATGCCCATAAGGTGAAAGGGATGTGTAAGTGACAATGCCAACCTAAGGCATTGACCATTTTGGTAAACATGTTGTTAAGGCTTTTGTTAGAGGCTTTAACTTGTCTATTTGCTTGTGGGAAATAAGGTGATGAAAATCTAATTTTAATACCAAATACATCACAAAGGCCCTCAACTTGTTTATTTTTTAAGGATTTACCATTGTTAAAGGTGATCTTATGGGGAACACCAAAATGGTAGATGATATGATGGGTGATACATTAGATAATCTTTTCAGCTTTTGTCAAGACAAGAGGAATAGCCTCCACCCATTTGGTAAAATATTCAATCATGATAATGATAGAATGATGTTTTTGTGAAGAGTGGGGGTTGATTTCATTGATAAGGTCTAGACCCCATAATGAAAAAGGCCAAAAGTCCATAGAAATACAAAGACTATTGTTAGGTACATGATGATAATTAACATGTTGTTGACACTTGACACACTTTTTCACATAATCACAATAGTCTTGGTTAAGGGTGGACCAGTAATAGCCTAGGCAAAGGATGTACTTAGCCATAGAAAATCCACTAAAGTGGCCCCAATAGATACCCTCATATGTCTCCTTGATATCGTGAGAGGATTATGTACCATAAAGGAAACATAATAGAAGACCATCAAAACCACATTTGTAAAGAATTCCTCCCATAAAGGTGTAATTAGAAGTGCTCTAAATAAATGCCTAATGGGCATTCCTAGAGAGGCCAGAGGAAACTATGCCTAGGTGAAGGTAGTCTAAGGTTTGTTGATACCAAAGGTTAGGTGGAATCTCTTCCACACTAAAGATGGTTGGAGTGTCTGATTTGGTGTATGAAGGTTTAGTGAGGTGATGGATAATGATTGATAATTTGGATTATGAGGATGCTGATGGGATTTGAGAGGTAAGAGAAGCCATGGTATTGATAAACTTATTGGTAGATCATGGGGTGGTTTGAATATGGTAGTGCTCAAATGATGTTAAAATTTTTGTAACTAGTTACCTATACAATTAAAAAATCTTATTATTATATTGGTAAATGTTGGTGACTTGGTTGACCAAAAGTTGAGAGTAACCAAAGATATTAATCATTTTATCTCTTAAGGCTAAGGCAATTTAGAGACCTATTACTAGGGATTCATACTTAGCCATATTGTTGGTACATTCAAATTCAAGTTTAAAATATAAAGGAAGTGGTTCACCGACAAGGAGGATAAGGATAATATTAGATCCCCTACCCTGCTAACATTTAGAACCATCAAAAAACATGGTTATGTGATTGGTAAAATACAATTGAGATAGACTTGTGATCAACTCTTCTAAAAATTTTTGAGCGGGAGGTTGGGTATATTTTAGGGGTGCATCAACCAATTGGTTAGAAATGAATTTCCCCTTGATCAATTTTTGATGAAGGAACTAAAGATCAAACTTAGCTAAAAGCATGAGCCACTTAGCCATAAATTGGTTTTCATATGGTTTCGAGTGCATGTACTTGAGTGGGTCAGTATTAGCTATGATAAAAGTTTTTTGGTTAAGAAGGTAGTGGTAAAGTTTATTAGCCATGAATATTAGAGCCAATCATAGTTTCTTAGTATGTGTATACTAAGTTTTATACTTGACAAGTGTGCAACTAATATAATAGATGGCTTTCTCTTTGTATTGTTCATCTTTATGGGCGAGAATTGACCCTAGGGAATGGTTTGTGGTAGAGATATAAATGTAGAATGGTTGGTCATCCTTAGGAGGTGTGAGGATTGGTGGAGACAGAAGGTACTCTTTGAGTGCATCAAGGCCTTTTAATAATCAACATTACACTTAGAAGATCTATCCTTTTTCAAGAGGTGGTGGAAGGGTCGACACTAATCAAAGAGATAGGAGATAAAAATGGGAATGGATTGGAGCTTCCCCTACAAAATGTAGAGTTTCTTAAGATTAGTTAGAGGTAACATCTCGAGGATGGCTTTGATTTTAGCTAGGTCAACCTTGATTCCTCAAAGGGAAATGATGAAGCCTAGAAGTTTGCCTAACAAAACCCAAAAAATACATTTCTTTGGATTGAGGTGGACATGATAATGGATAAGTTTCCCAAACATAATCTTGAGAACAGTTAAGTGGTCTTTGTAAAGTTTGGACTTCTCAAGAAGGTCATCCACATAGTCTTCGATGATTGTATGGATAAGGTCATAGAAAATGTAGGTCATGACACATTGGTAGGTTGTACCAACATTCTTAAGACCAAATGGCATGAATCTATAACAAAAATTCCCTAATGGGGTGATAATGGTAGTTTTGTGCTGATCTTCAAGGGTAATCAAAATTTGATTATAACTTGAGAATCCATCCATGAGTGACAACATATTGTGGCCTACTATGAAATCAACAAGTTGGTCATTTCTAGGTAGAGGAAAGTCATCCTTTGGGAAGGTGAGATTTAGGTCATGAAAATTTACATAGATACATAGTCCCCCTATGGCTTTAGTGATAGGCATGATGTTCAAAACCCATTGAGGATAATCAATGGGTTGAATAAAATTGATAGAAAGGACGTATTGGAGCTTTTCTTTAACAAAGAGAGCTATTCAAGGATGAATTTAATAGATTTTATGTCTAACAGGCTTGGTGTCATGATGAGTCACATTGTTGTGGGTGGCAATGGTTGGGTTAATATTGGTCATGTTAGCATATGACTAGGCAAATACAATGATATGGTCCTAGAGGAAGGTAGAGAAGTCATGAAGTTATTTAGGGGTGAGAGATTGACCAAGTTTGACAATATGAGAGTTATTCAGAGTGCCTATTTAAATATCTATAGTGGGTTCATTCAACATGGTTGAGGTCTCTAGAGGTAAGGATTTATGGATGGAAGAATCAGGTGCACCAAGGTAGGTGAGAATAGAATCATCATCCTAACACTAAATAGTGTAAATGGTAGGAGAATTTTATCCTACTGGTTCAAGATGGATTAAATGGATAGAAATGGGTGCCCCTTCCTTTTGATAAGTTAGGGGGCTAAGAGTAATCATGTTGACTAATAAAAAATTTAGGCGGGATTATTTCCTCATCTTCACACTCAGGTTGAGGGGGTGTTGGTGAGGAAGGGGTCTCTTCTTCAATAATAGTAATGGTAAGTTGCAAAAATTTCTTCTTATTGGGTAGAATGAATCCAAGGTTGTGTTTCTTATGAGAATTGCAGGTCTCAATTTATGTCAATGTCTATGGGCCATGCTCATATCATTCTAAACCAAATCCCTTCTAGGCACACCTGTGAAGGTATAGTTTGATGAAGTTAGGGTTGTCCAAGTAAGAGAATATAGAGGTGAATGGTTAAGGTGAAGAGGGGATGGTAGTAGTGCTAAGGGGCTTGTCAATTTGTGCATAGATAAAGTGGGTTTTATATCTCAAAGGCCCTAAGGGGGTAATGACTCTAAGTTGGGGTCAAACCTAGTTGGTGATTGAGCCTTTCATATTCTTGGGGATTTTGGAAGGTATCAAGGGTGAGGGGGTGGTATTATACAAGGGTAAGGTTTTTAAAGGTGGGTTTTAAAGGATCATTGATGGGTATATGGGCTATAGGGATAGACACACTAGTAGATGCCTCAGTAGAAGGTGAAGTAATGTTTTTAGCTTCTATGGGTGAGAGCATGGTGGTGGTTATTTTAGTGCTTTGGATGGAGGTTGGAGAATGTCACTAGGTTGGTAGGTCATATTACATGATGCAAAAGGGATAGGGTTATCTTTTATGGTAATAATGTGACCTTCATGTTCAAACTTGACACAATAATGGAGGGTGGAAGGTAAGCAACCCATGGCCGAGATCTAAGGTCTCCCTAGTAAAACATTATACTAGAACTCACCTTTGACCACATAAAAGAGTTTGGAGACCATGTAAGGTCATATATCAATATAAAGGAGGTTCCCAAGGTAGTTGTCATAGTGCCATTAAAGGATATAAGTATGACTAAAGTTTTGGACATGACATTGTCTGGTAGCTTGAGTTATCCATAGGCATGGGAAGAGATGATGTTGATGCTGGCTTCCCCATTGATCACAACCCATTTGATGTAGATTTTGTTGATGTGGGATATAATAAAAAGGGTGGGATCTAGGTCCTTAGGATGGATAGAAGGTATCTCTGAGTCCTTGAAGGTAATAAGGGTGGTGAGTTGGAGAGTACCTACGAAGGCCTCTATAAGTTAGGAGTCTCCTGGTCTAGCCTCAATAGCTTACATAGCCTGATGATGGTGGGGTGAGGTGTAAATGAGTTTGTAAAGGATCATCTTAGATGGGGTCTGGTGAAGTTGTTTAAGAATGACACTCCTAATGGATTTAGAGGGGTTAGCCTCTGAGGTGCCTAAGATGGTAAATTTGGGCTTAGCTATGGATGTGGAGGTTTGGATCTAGTTTGGTTTAGGGTGAGTTGGTGGGTATGTCCATGGAATGGACACTATGGCCCTCACATTATCCTTTTGTTCTGATTAGATGACCACATTAATTGTATAGATAGAGGGCCAAGGTGTGATGGGGGGTTAGGTAGATTCTTCATCACTCTAAGGTGAGAGTGGGGGATTAGGAATGTATATGTGATTGGATGTTGGGTGTATTAGTGGAGGAATGGATGGAAGTTCATATGCTAAAAGATCATCCTCATCATAGAGTTGGTGGATAATGGCCTAGAGAGATTTACGATTCTTTGTGCCATGCCCAAGTGTCTTCAGATAGGAGAAAATTTGAGGGTCATTACACTAGGATGGATTCAAACCAAGAAGATTGAAAGGTTTTATAGGAGGTAATGTGATGTAGGAGGTCTACAATAATATTTTAAGAATGATCGTATAAGATTATTTAAGAGGCAAGAAAGGTTTAGGGATCATGGTTTAGGTTGGTAAGATGGGCATGTTGGTGGCAATAGGTTTGGCAAGAGATGGTTTGGGTAAGGTGGTTTTTCTAGTTGATGGTTTTGGTTTGGGTATGTTGGTAGTTGGGTGGCCAAGTTTGATGGTCTAACTATTGGTAATATGAGAGGTACTAGTGTATTAGATAATAAATGAGATGGTGTAACCAATGGTAGTGGGAAACATATGTTAAAGGAGGGTTGATTTTTAAGCAAAGTGGAAGGCTAAGGCCTTATGATAAAGGGAAACATAGAGGGAGGTGGAGTCTTATGCATGCAACCCTTCAATGTTTTTATCCTCTTGTTTAGTGTGGGTTGAGACCTAGGTATAGGCTTGGGCAAGGTTAAGTCTACTTTTAAGGATGGGTGAACCAAACTCTGAGTAGGGAAGGCACCAAGAGTTTTGAAAGGTTTGGTTGGTGATGTGGTGGTTATTTTGGTTGACTAAGAAGGTTAAGGGTTGGTAGAAGTTTGGATTGGTTTAAGAGGCAGTGGAGAGATGATGGATTAGTTGGTTAGAGGCATGTTATAAGGTTTAGGTTTGTTGATGTAGGAAAGCCTTAATTTTTACAAGAAAGTGGTTTGATCCATGTCTATCTTTTTAGCCATACCTAACTTTTGAATGAGTTTGGAAAAATGTTTGTATATTATTCTAGCCTCCTAGATACTAGGTGATGAGGAGACACCTATGGGTTAAGGAGGATGGCTGATAGCCTCATTCATTTCCTCAAGTCAGGGAGGTGAATTTAGGTTAGGTGATTGTTCTATGAGGGGTGTTTATGAAAAAATTTCTCCCATAGTCATGATGTCCATAGATGGTGGGTTAGGAATGGTTTTTATTTTAGGTTGGCTATCCAAAGGGGTTAATGATGATTCTAAATCCTTTATGAGTGAATCTAAAGAAAAAGGAACCTCTTTAGTTTGGGCCTTTGAAGGAAGGGAAAATGACTTCACCACCTCAGTAGATGAAGTGGGGGAAAAGTAGGTAGGTTGGATGATAGGCATATCAAGAATCATATTAACCATGTAGGCATCAAAATAATATTTATCATGTGCATCCTCAATTTTTATAAGGGCATGGTTAGGAAAAGGTTTCTTGAAGATGTCAAGAGATTGATTTTGAGGGGCATTGGGATTATCCAACATGAGTTCCCCTTTGTCAATAAGACTCTAAAAAACAATGTTAAAAGTATTATATCGACTGACATCATGTCGAATTACTTGATGAAAAGCATAAAAGTCATTCTCATTGTACCAAGTAGGTGATGGATGAGAAGAATCAAACTACTAGGAAGGTTTGATCAATGAAAGTTGTATAAGGTTAGTTTTTTTAGCTTCTCTAGAACTAAGGTATAAGATTCTCTAAGTGGAGTGAATTGTTTTTGGTCATTTTGGTTTAGGTTCCTTATGTTTTGGTTGGAGGTAATGAGATAATTATATTAATTGAAATTAGGTGGAGGGGTAGTTTTAAGGATGATGACATTCGTGGTTCCCCTAGTCTTGGTTTTGATATTGACTTGGTTGCCTGGGTTGGAGGAAGAGGTTTCATTGGTTTTGAAGGTAGAGTTATTATTTTTGAACTTCAATTTACCCTTATCTATAGCTTGGTTTTCTAAATTACATGCCATGGTAAAAGCTTCATCAAAAGTTTTAAAGTTTTGGACATGCAATGTAGAAGAAATATGTTTGGTACAAGCTCAAGTGAAAATATCTATAATTTTGGGTTGAGGTAAGGAAAATGAGATTTGATTAATTAAGCTTCTCCAATGGGAAATCAAATTAGCAATGGACTCATCATCAAATTTCTTGATATAATAAAGGTCAGTGATAGAGACCTTCTTGTAAATGTTAATGAAAAAGTGATCTAAGAAGACTTGTGCTAGTTGGGTGAAAGAAAAGATGGAATGATTGGTGAGGGCACTATAGAAGTCAAGGGTCGGGATGGATAAATATATGGTGAAGGCTAGAAAGAGAGGGGCATCATCATAATAAATCATGTAACATGCATGTCTAAAATCCCTAACATGCTTTTCGAGGTCCTCCTTGATTTGAAATTTGGTAAATTTTGGAAGATCTCATTAAGGATGGTAAGGTCTAATGGTGACAAAAGGATGAATAGGGTCATTACAAATATAATCATAGGATAGGATTTTATGATCCCCTAAAATGGATGAATCAAGGTTGGTCATCTTATCCATGAGAATTTTCATTAATTTGGTTTGATGTGGTGCACCAAAATTGTAAGGCTGATATTATGGTTGAGGTTGGGTAACATATTGGTAATTATTTGGTGATTGAGAGGCTACCACATATTGGAATGTGGAAGCTAGAAGTTGGGTACGGTATGTAGATGATGGTAGTTGGGTAATTGGTACATACCCATGTGCGTTAGGGATGTATCCTAGATTGGGTAAAATGGTTAACTACTAAAGAGTCCTTATGGATTGGGCATGGGTGGTAGTTGGGTTGGTGACAAGAGGTGAGGTAGTGACCTTTGTGCTTATGGGTGGTGAAGTAAAAGGGATATATACCCCTAAGCTTGGTAAATGGGTTTTGATTGATGGGTTAGGTTTGATAGAGGGGAGGTTGGTATTGCCAGTGGTGAGTGCTCTAGCAACAAGTAAAGCATGATGGGTTAATGTTTGGGTTGTCTCCAAGGTAGAGGAGTCACTAGTAGGGGTAGAAGGTGTAAGGTTAGTGGTTGGATGGATTGGTTGGTTTTTACCTATGGCATCAAAGGGGTTAGTAGATGAAGATTCCTGGGTGGTCAAAGGTTGGGTAGTGATCATGGAAATAAGGATACCCTTCATAAGGTGGGATGGCATGCCATAAGGAGGATCTTGAGGTGGAGTTGAAACCAATTATGGTGAGGGGAGGTGTTTAGATAGTACTAAATGGAAACTAGATTGTTGTCTAAAAAGGTGATAAAATATGTCTCCTTGGGGAAAAACATGAGGAAAAGTAGGGATTCCCAATGTATGAGATCAATCTTCTACCTCAAATATGTAATCCATAGATGAGGAGGTAGAAGAGTTTGATTTAAGTGATAGGTTTTTCTCTACTAGGTCTCTTCACTACTAGTGAATGAGAACCATATAAGTAAAAAGGGGAGAGAAAATAAGAACAAACTCACCACTCAAATAAGAAGACAAGAAAATGATCAAGGAAATCAAGACATACTCTATGAATTATGTTAATAATTGAGGTTAGTTTTAATCTTGATTTTGGCTTATGCCTTAGTTTAAGAGAATGTGTGATAGAAATTAGTTTGTAGATTAGGTACTATAAAATCAGTCTATGGTTGGTTTTAGGTTGTTTAGATGCTCAAAATAATCTATATTAAAATCAATATGTCACTTGGTATTGGGGCCTACCCCCTCACTTCACAGTCTCATAGTGATAAGGGTGTCAAGTGCTTAGCCAATATATATTGATATCTAGAGTTTTTACTCAACTAGAGAGCTAAGTTGGTTCTCCCCTTAGTAATGACCTATAAGTAGGATTTACATGAATGGGTAAGGTGACTGCTAGGTGATAAAATCTTAGTCAAGCCTTGTCTTAAATTTTTTTTTTTTTTGATTGATGAAAGTGGTCTAGCTAGTGTGTGTAATAAAAGTGTTGTTATGATAAGATTACTATGATTTAATTTAAAGTGAACTAATGTTCAAATCAAGAAATGGATGTAGTTGATTTTAAACCCAAAAGAAATTTTAGTTTAAATTATGAGCATAGATAGAGAGAATAACATATAAATGCATAGAAAACATGAGTACAAACTCTACATCTCACCGGGCATGCCAGAATGTTTCATGTAAATTTTCACTTAAGTTCTCAAAAAGAGAGAAAAGAAACTTGATAAGGGTATGGTGGAAAAACTTGTTTTGTTGTGTGTGTCTTAAATCAAAATATTGTGAAGAGCTCCTCTTTAGCTTGGGAGGAAGACCTATAAATAAGAAATCACTAAAGTAAACTTGTTCATTAGACAAATAGTTGGGTGGATTTCCTAATGATAGCTAGATCCTAGAAGCAAGAGCTTCCTCAATGACTATCAATCCACATGTTCTAAATAGTCATGTTCACAAAACTAGAAATAAGGTACTTGCATCAATAAAATAAGATTAATAAAACTAAACACAAAGATGCTTGCCAATAAAATAGACTTGAAATAATTAAATTGGTGATAAAATAATTAATACTAGTGCTAAGGGGTCAACTTATGCTTTATAAAATATGAAAGGGGTCTATGAGTGGTAAAAAACATAGAAAATTAGATTTGATTGGGTGTAGGTGGGTGAAAATAGGTTGTTTTTTGGTACTATAGGTGACCATTGATGGTTGGGGTGACCATCGGTGGTTATGCCTAATCATAAACAGTTGAGGTCTAACCATCAATGGTTGACTATAGAAGTCTAGGTTTTACAAATAGATGAATGATGGGATCCCATAGATGGATTTTGAGAGTTGGGTAAGGGTTGGGTTGATTGTGCAATGGAATTAAAGCATGTGAATATTGGCAAACAAGTATGTGTCTTACCAAAAGTTGGTTAGGTGGGTGGTTGGTGTAGTTAACCTTTTGGTGGAATCTGGCTTGATTTTGATATAGTAATAGTACCAGAGATCTTAGTTAAGATGATACAATAAGTTGTCTCCCAATAAGATGGATGATAATGCTTGATAATGCTGATGATGTTGATTGACTTGATTGACCTTAAAAATAAAACTCATGAATGCCTAAGCTCTTGAGAATTATTTTAGATGGATTTAACCTCTTAGATCTCTCTCTTATAGGCACAAGCAAGAAGTAGAAGTGAAGGTATAACTAGGCCATCTAAATATAATTCATCCATATAAAGGCTCAAAACTAGAATTAGACAAGTTATTTTTATAAAATTAATGTGGGTGGTTTGCATTTTCTTTGCTAAGAGGTGAATCCTAATGATCGATGGTCAAGGGTTCCCAAGGTTGACTGTTGATGGTCACCCCAACTATCAATGATCAGGGTCTAGAGGAAAAAGGTCATAAAGGTTAGGTTTAGGGGCATTTTTGACATTCAAAATCTTAGGTGTGTGGATTTCTATTGTCTACACCTCCTCTCTTAATTAGTATTCAAATATTAGATATCCAAGTCAAATGTGCTTTAATTGATGAAGGATTAGGCACTTGTGTTACTTATCTTGATTTTATTAAAACACTTAGATATTAATAATTTAATATTAAATCTATGCAAAGTATATGTCAAGGATATGATAGAAGATAAAATCATCCTCGAGATTGTGTTTTAGTTCATATCATTGTTCTTCTCATCACAATCCATGTGAAAGTTGTGATATTTAACTTTCCACTTTCTTTTAATAAATTACTTAGTAGACCTTGGACATATTGCATGAGAGAAGTTGCCTCATCTGCATGCCAATGTAGTAAATTTACCCATAATAGTGCTATATATAATATTTAAGGTGATATGAACCCTTGGAATTTTAAACAATTCAAAGAATAAGGTGTTTAAAAATACCTACCCTTTAACCTTACCTAGCATTACATTTTGTGAATCATAAATTTTTAATTATCCCATCAAATCCACCTAAGATTATCATGGTCATCCTGAATTAATTAGAAAAATTTGTCTTAACCTCCTAGACTTAGATGATGATGAACCAAAAAAGATAAACATAAATATCAAAAAAATTCTCTCTCTCCTAACATCATTACTCAATTACCTCCTCTTTGACCTCACTCCCATAAAAAAAATTATATGAACTATTTATTACCCTAGCTAAAACCACACATTCTATTCACCATGTTTATTCATCTGATAAAATAGTTGACACATGTAATATTGACCTATATATGCCTAATTATGATGACATATATTCTCTATATGACCCATTTTTATCTATATTTATTCACACTAAAAATGAAAAGATGCTTAGATATAATATTTACTTACTACAGTCTATTAGTTCTTTTTCTATCATTCCTTCTCTTATAGTACATGATATTAGTTTTTCCTCTAATTTTCATAGGTTAGAGATGGACTACACAATTACTACACCTCCATTCACTACTAAACCTCTCAAGAGTATGCTTATGGACCATGCCATGACATGACCTTACCATTTTTAAGATACCATGATCCGTACAATTTTCTTCCTCCTAAGATTTTATCCACTCTATGTATACACAAAATATTTTAAAACTTGTTGGACGTCAAATTTTGGCTATGTCTTTTGATAATGTCATATAAGAAGCATGGCATGAAATAATCACAACATGTAAGGATCATGGTGAAAAAGTTATATAGGTGCAAAAGACCATGGAAAAAGAGATCATGGTAAAATAAGACCCAGTTAAAGATGATGTATAATAAATGGATAACCTATGAGTGAAGGGCTTAGAATATTAGTAAAAGACTTGTGTAGCATGAAAGAAGTAGGGTAAAATGAATAATCAATTATTAGGGACAAAAATAACTCAAATCATGCATGATTTTATCATTGGCCCACACAAAGATAGACACTTAAAAATGAGGATTCAACATTGAATGAGAATATAGGGGCATAAAGGATCAGGCCCTAAGGGAATAATGTAGTTGGATGCAATGACTCTTGGTCCACTATAAACCATTGGTAGGTCATTACAAGTTTAATTACTATTATAACTACTTGGTTGAGGAGAATCGAGTATAAATACCCCTATTTAGATGTTTGTAAGGCTGTTGATGATTATTTTAGAAAGATTGATTGATGATGATTGTTACTTCATTGATGTAATTATGGATATTTCTATAAAATTATTGTTGAACTCCAGTTTATATCCAAGTTGTATCACTGAGTTAAACCATATCTAAATTATGTAACTTGTGGATCTATTATGAATATGATGAATAAAATATTTGTTCTCTAGATATTATCATGTGGGTTCTAAAAACAATGGTGTTAGTAATAGTTTTAATCATGTTCATTCATTTAACTAAACTTAGGCTGACAAATGTGTATTTATTTTTTTGGATATTATTCATATAAAGTGAATATTTGAGCATTGGCATATGATAAATAAAATATTTCATGATAAAACCCACAAGAACCAGTCCCTTGCTACATGCTTCTGGGGAGCATGCAATAACATAGTCTCACATGAAATTCTAGTGCACTAGCTTGTTGGGTCTTAGTCACTTCAGTACACTCCTAAATAAAGTTAGTCTTAGATAATAAATTAACCCAATATTTTGGTTTCATTGTTGGGACATGTAGCACTTATTTCATGATGGTGTAAAATGCTTGAGTAATTATCTCTCAAAAATATTGAATGGTGGCTTATCAGTGTCAAAAATAACTTTTCAGTTCCATCTCTTGAACTAGGAGTTTTTTCATGTGTGTGGGTGAAAAAATATCTATATATTTACTTATATTAAATATTTTTGTGGAATTAATTATTCATTTACATTCTTAGATCATAACTTATGCTCAAGACTGGTCAAGAAATCATGGAGAAAAGACATTATTCATAATAGAGATTTAGATGGATTTAGCAAGCTTATGAGCACCATGGACATGAGATGTTGATGTTTGGTAAAGAGGGGTGTTAAATAGTTACATATTGGAGTATGGTGTTTCAACGTATTATTTTCCAAAAGAAGCCAAGTTCTAATTTATCTGATAACCATGTGGTTGATATCTCAAGCATTTCCCATTGGAGGTGAAGAAGTTGTTTAATGATTATGGACTTGAAGTTTCCCCATGGAAGCCTAAACTCTCCCTTACATGAGCAACATGATTGGTAAGGGAATATAGGTGGATTTGTGGTGTATTGTTAGTTTAGTATGTTATATAATCAATAATAATTATGGAAGTAAAAATATGATGAAGTGAAATGAAGGATTATAGGTGGAAGTGATATAAGAAGGGAAGTGTAAGAGAAGGACTCTCAAACTTTAAAACTACAACCAAAACCAACTCTATTATATGTGGGAGAAACAAGCTAGGAAATGGATACTAAAGAACTTAAGTTGAGCCAACCCAACTCACCAACCATAGTATAATCTCATGATTTTGAGTTAGAATAACTAATTATACATAAAAGGGATACATATAGCATAAATTCAGAGGCTAACCTTGTAAGAGAACATTTATTGAAGCAGTTTTTAGACACTAATGTATTGACTCTTTCTTTTCCTTTACAATATAAATTAATGGCCCAACTTGGTATGCCTAGTTGACCTAGCATAAGTAGTGAGTAAAGTACTAGTCCAAATATAGTGAATCTATCTAATTCATTACCCAACATATCATTTATTTTTACTACTACTAGAGATGCAGGAGGTGGATTAGGTGGTGGTTCATTTGGTGAACTAGGAGGAAGTGGTAGACTTCCCCCCAAAGGAATATGAAGACTTGGAAGTTCTTAGCATCCACCTTTGCAAGCACCTCAGCTACCCACTATGTACTATGAAATGATGCTTCATTTTCCATAATATTGAGGTGTGGATAATGCCACTAAACATGTTCACAAGTTTGAACTTATCTAGAGAGCATGTGGCATAACCTCCTCTGAGTGAAAAGACACTCAATTCAAAACCACATTCCTAGAGTGATTCAATAAATGGTATAAAAAATATGATCCTCAACAAGTAGTCATTGATTACAACCAACTTAAGGAAACATTCATTTAGGAATTTGATATTATAGAGTTTGAGAAACAAAGTATTATTGTGTTGAAAGATATAAAACAAGATCTAACTAAGATTGTATGTGAATATGTTGCATGGTTCAAAACTCTTCTCTCTAAGATTTCCTTTGAAATTAATGTTTCTCAATATGATCAGTGGTTTGTGTGAGGATTATTGATTCCCTTTATATGAAAATTGTCTTAAATAATTCTTATCAGCCTACACAAGGCCTTAAAAGCTATCCTTTGCACTAAATCTATTAGAAGAATTGATACCAGAATTGATCCTTTCATGGAGGATCAAATTTTTGCAATGGCATCCCAATTAGAAAATTTGATTTCACATAGTACTCAAAACACTCGTAGTATCCTATGGTGTATCAATTGTGAGATTGAAGGCCATAACAAAAATAGTTGTCCTCGTAAGTCCATATGTAATGTGTGAAAGCAATTATGTGAGATTTTCCAAGATGAACCATGATTTTCAATCTTGTCCTTTGTTTTAATGCACCATGCAGTCAAATATGTTCAATTATTATAAGATATGTGATGCATATACCCATGACACCAGTAACTACCATTTCATCAGTGATATTCATGAGGCACATGTGCATGGTACACATCAATATTCTATTTCAAATAATCAAGATAATGGTGGCTATCATGGGTGAGGTTAAGGTCAAGAATAAGGTGGATTCTTTCCACCACAAACATGTTACAAGTGCGGTTCTCCTTATCACTACCAGTGAGACTACCTAGTCTATCCTACATGTGTTTTCTATAATAATGAGGACCATTTAGAAGAATGTCCTAATTTATACATAGCCATTAAAAATGAAATAAATGAGAAGGGTGTCAATATGATACACATTGAAAAGCCACAATGGTGACTATGTTTATCACTTTAATAGCCCAAAAAGTTAATATTACAATGTGTAATGGTAGATAGTCCCAATCTACTTCAACTCAACCTATTGAAAAGGTATAATATGAAGAGCCTCACATAACTAGGTATCCTAATACTCAATAATAAAAAGAGGTGCTCCAAGATATTATGAATTTAGTTAGGGAATTTCAAAGGGAGATCTGATTTCTTAAGGACCATGATGATACCCAACATATTGATATACAAAATGCCACAAATCATCAAGACATGGCATGGGATGACTTAAAAGAGATCTATAAGTGCCTATTGGATGAGGATATTGTACCCATATCATGTAACTAGATTAAGCATCAGATGAGAAGGCCTAATAAATATTATCAATTAAACCATGGTCAATGACAAGATACTCCTATTCCCCCTAACTTGCAAGAGGATAAAGAAATATTGGTGAACACCACCATCTATGGATAATTACTTCAAGACATTTTAGTTGACACCAACATTGAAGTCAATGTCCTCACAAAGGATGTTTGGTGAAATATGGCTAGCCTAGCCTTAAAAACTTTACTCTATGTATTGTTCATGGATAACACGACCCATGATTTACTAATTGACATCCTTAAATATTCCACTATGGATATCCTTGGTGTTCCTTTTAAAGTAGACTTTAAAGTTCTAGAATTGGCTGATGTTGATGACTTCCTAACCATTCTGAGTCATCTTTGGTTTTATGCTAACAACACTGATTTAATATTCAAGAAGAGATATATCAACTTTGAAAATACTGACTAGTATGTCATCATTACATTAAACCAAGATCATGGTCTCCCATATATTGAAACTATTAAATTTAATGAGTGTATTAATCACATATACAACATCATATCTCTAGGTAGTGAACATCATGACCCCACCCTAGATGGCATACTGTGATGGACATATACAAAATACCTCTTTGATACTATGACTAATGCCTATGATTGTTAGGCACAAGGTGAATATGACCTTAATGGGAGAGTATGGGGTGCTATAGATAATCTTGAATACACTTGAAAAAATATCACAAGTGCCATAGGTTTTTTCATATCATGACTAGGCAAGTCATGCATGGACCAATTATGGTTACACCAATTAAAAGGCTAGATGAAGCTCCAAGGTTCCACTAACAAATGGAAGTCTATGAATTTGTTTAGAAACTGGAGGCCTTCTATGATTTTGATGTTGATCATGTGTGATCACTTATTCATATTATATATGGCAAAGTTTTAAGATGGTGTAAAAATCATCATGACAGTCTTCTTAATTGATACCATATACATTCTACATTACATCATAGCTTTGATCATGAAAACCAAATATGTGGCACTATCAACTATAGTGGTATTTAAGCATTAGAGTCTCATATTGAGGCATGAGAGATAATGTGGGTGGATGATGAAACTTTATTTCTAGAGTATATTTGGGTTCATGAATTCTATGGTACTCTGCACACTTGAGCCAAATCTTGATATGTTCATAAGGAGCACCATCTAGGTACACATTCTTAGCACTTGATAAATGATAATATGGTTTTGGCATTATCATAATCATCCCCAAGGATGTATTTATGCCTTACACTTTAATCAATGCATCAAGAAATCATCAATGATCCTAGTATTATTAAATCCTATATTTGAATCATACATGGCATGGAAAAATAAGTATTGACCATCTTCAATGAGAATATTGAGCAGTCATCTTATTATATACTATAAAATGTAATCAGTCATGCACTCTGAGAAGAAATTTGAAAAGATAATCAAAATTTTGTATTCCAAGTAGATGAAGGTGAGGGATCTGATCTACCTAACCCATTGACCAATAATTTGGAATACACATAGAGTATGTCACTAGAACTATTCATGACATAATTCTAGATACACACCACCCATAATTGGAGCCATTTTAGACCATATGGTGAAATATTGGCATAGAAGATGAATCAAAGATGGCTAGTATGGGAAATTATTGGTCTGATACTAAAATATCAAAAGTGTTTGAGCTACTAAAAGAATGTCAATACATTTTCCCCTAAAACAATAGTGAGATGAAGGGTGTTCAATTGTCTTTAGGTAAAATGCATATCAAACTAGTCGAAGGCACTCACCCAATCATGAAATAGCCTTATCTAATTAATCCTAATTTGTTTTCACTTGTTAAATAATAAATTTATAGTATGTTATGCATAATATTCATTACTCTTATTGATAATTCCAAGTGGGTAGCCCTATGGTGATAATCATTAAAAAAAATGGGTGAATAAAGATTTATGTGGATTATAGGTTATTTACTATTGTTTGCATTACCAATCCTTTCCAAATAACATTCATAAAATAAATATTTAAATATATTATTAGATGTGAAATTTATACCTTCACAGATGGTTTCTCTAGGTACCATTGAGTCTAGATTGTAGAGGAGGATAGACACAAGACTACATTTTCTATTGAATGGATGTCTTTTGCATATACTATCATGTTGTTCATGTTAAATAATGCCCTTATTGTATTCTATAGAATAGTTTTTGAGGCCTTTAAGTACTTTATCCATAAGTTCCTTCAGTTTTATCTAGAAGATTAGATAGTATACAACTTGGTAAATTACCATTTTTTTAATCTTTGACTCATTTTTAAGCACTACAAGATACTTCAAATTTCTCTCAATTTGAATAAGTGTCTTTTTTATACACTATTAAATTCTCTCCTTGGTCACATTATTTGTCAAGATGGACTTGTAGTGGATCCTTAAAATATTTATATTATCCTCTAACTACTAGTGCTAACTACCTAATGAGAGGTTCATGCCTTCCTACTCCATACTGGGTATTATAAGAAATTTATCCATAGATATGCAAGCATTGTAGCACCTCTAGAGGAACTCCTGAAACATAATGAACATTTCATTTGGAATTGTTCATGATAAGAAAATTTTATTTCCTTAAAGGATAATCTTATCACAACATTGATTCTCTAATTCCTTGAATGGACTAAACTATTCCATGTCCATGTCAATCCTTTTAGGAATGAAGTTGGTGCAATACTCACTCAACTTGGTGAGGGTAACCTGGATCAACCTATATAATTTTCAAGTAGAAAGCTTACTTTGGATTAAAATAATTATACTAACATGGAGTGTAAGGCACTCTCTATGGTATATGATCTTCAAAAGTTATGATGATATCTATTGGTAACCCCTTTTATTTTATTCATAGACCATGAAGCATTAAAGTATCTAGTTAATAAATGAGTTTTGCATGGTTGTATTTATAATTGGATCATGTTATTTAAATAATTATAGTTTTATATCATGGTAAAGATTGGTAAGGCTAACTTCAATCCCAACTATCTCTCATAAATTTATTTTGGTGAGCCATCATGTGCCATCGAGGATTACCTACCTAACATGCAGTTTTTCATATCTCATGCAGTCCTAAGGAGTTAGAGGAGATAGTAGCATATTTGAATACTAGATAATATCCAATCCAGTTAATCACTCCAACCAAGAGGCAACTCACTACTCATATTTCTCTATTCAAAATCATCAAAAGAGACCTTTATAAGCTTGGTTGAGATGATGTACTTCAATGATGTGTCATGAAACATGAGTGCACTGATGTGCTCCATGAGGTACATAAAGGTATTTCTAGAGGACATTAAGTTGGAGAAGCTACCACATGAAAAAATCTATTAGCTAATTTATGGTGGCCTACACTTTTTAAAGATGCTAAGCTTTACACATGTGAATGTGACACTAACTAGTGCATGGGGAAGCCCAATAGACAAGATGTAATGACACTTCATCATATTCTCTCATAGGAACCTCGTAAAAAGAGGGCCATTTACTTTGTTTTCCCCATCAATCTAGGAGGATGATGTACTAGTTCATGCCACATTATCACCGCTATTGATTATCTCACTCGCTAGGTTAAATGTATAGTAATAAGAGATTGTATAGCTACTACAGTGGCAAGATTCATCTAGGAGAATATTAGTACAAATTTTGGTTCTAAATTGAGGTTTACTAGTGACCATGGTACTTACTTCCCAAATGAGACTATCCATGTACTATTAGTTGAATTCATGATTGTTTACCATAAGACCATACCATATTATACCTAGTAAAATGACATTACTGAGGCATTCAACAAGATCTTGGGCATGAATTTAAATAATATATTTAATATTGGATGCATTGACTAGGATGATTATGTGTCATTAGTACTTTGGGCATACCACACTACCTAAAATAACTTCACAAAAAAAAACACCTTTCAATCTATTGTTTAATACAAAGGTATTTCTTCTAGTAGAGTTCCTAATTGCTTATCTTTGCTTTACACATGTTGGATAACTAGATGATGATACATCATTGAAAGTGTGCTTAGATGCTTTACAATAATTGGATGAAGATAATTTTATTTCACATTAGAGTCATGACATGGATAAATGAAAATAAAAGGCATGGCATGATCACCACCTAAACCATAAGACTTTTAATCCTAGAATGTATGTCTTAATCTATAACTCTAAGTTCAAATGCCATTTATGGAAGCTTCATGTTCATTAATATGGTATTTTTATTATTCATAGTATCTTTCACACTGGTGCTTATCATTTGAACCATTTAGATTGATAATTTCATCTTGGTCATTATAATGAAAGTCAATTGTAACTGTAATTATATGAATAAGTTTTTCTTGTTTGTACCAATAAGGCATATGCCATAAAATTATGATTTATTTTTTTCAATAACACATTGCCATAGTTTCATGCCCTTTTTTTAGTTTTGTAATCAATTGTAATTTGATACTTATGTTCTCATAGAGGACCAAGAAGCATTATTACTGTAGGTTAAGGGGAGTTACATGCATGGATTGATAGGATATGGTCTATATAGATATGAATGGAAGAAAAGGTGTGAACATGAAAGTCTATAATGTCTTAATCTATGACTCCAAGTTCACATGCCATTGATGGAAGCTTTGTGTTCATTAGGATGGTATTTTTATTATTCATAGTATCCGTCCCATTGGTGTTTTCCATTTGAACCATTTAGATTGATAATTTCATCTTGGTCATTATAATGAAATTAAATTGTAACTATACTTCTTCAAATAAGTGTTTCTTGTTTATACTAATAAGGCATATGCTATTAGATTAGGATTTATTATTTTCAATAACACATTGCCTTCATTACATGCCCTTTTTAATGTTTTGTAATCAGTTGTAATTTCATACTTATGTTATCATGGAGGACAAAGAAGAATTATTAATGTAGGTTAAGGTGTGTTACATGTATGAATTGTTAGGATATGGTCTATATAGATATTTATGGAAGCAAAGGTGTTAACATGAAAGTCTATAATGATAAAGGGTATGCAAGATATGTAATGTAACCATAAGCTCACTAGGTAAATGATGATTCCCACCTTTGATATGAATATTTAAATTTGCCTATAGATGGCATGCATATCAATACAAGTGTAGGATAAGACATGGAATTCATATGAGGAGGTAGTGGTAAAGGAAAGTGTGTCAACATAACATCATGAAAATACCATTGGTTGTATTTATTACATGAAGTGATAGTCAAAGAGGGGGTAGTAAATGCAAGCTACCCACTCAAACATATAAAAGATAAAGTGGTTCATTTCACATTTTACTATTGTTATGATTGATAATTTACAAATGAGAAGGAACAAACTTATGTTATTGAAAAATGAATTTAATGCATTTACTCAAGTGTAGAGTGATGATTTTAAGTTGATTATTGATCATTAAAGTGTGTTTTATATAAAATGATTAGCTAGAGCCAGGTAAATTGAAATAAAAAGTAATATTTCTTCAGTTAGGTTTCATAGGTTGATGTCCACAATCATTGGGCATCAAAGCAAGAGAGCTGAGGTACTTACAACAAAAAAATGTATTCATTTTGGAATATTGAATTGATATGCCTCAACCTTAGGCTCTAAGAATGGTGATGTAACCTAAGAAAACACCCAACAAAGTGAACCACTACTTATCATTTTAGAGGAAGAAGAGCTAAGTATTGGTGGGGAAATTATGTTAATCAAAGAAGAAACACCTTAAGAACAAGGTGTGCATGTAGAAGATGAAAGAATAAGGATGGTACATGAAACAAAGAAGAAAGATTAAGTGCCTCCACCTCCACCCTTGTTTATTTAGGAAATGTAGTACCTAAAGAGGTGTTGTGTACAAAAAAATGGGTATCTAATGTGACCACGTGTAATATATTTGATTACAACCATTGATAACTCAGAAACAAGGTAGAACTACAAATTGATTATAGATTTGAGTGTCATAACACTAGGAGTGATTTGGTCTATGAATTAAAAATTTCAATGCCTTGGATTCTCTTAGCCTCTTCTAATTATTCAATCTCCTCTACTTTGGAAATATTATATAGATGATTAAGTTTTTAATCTCTCATGTGCATGAATAATATATCTACATTATTCGGCACCAGATAAGAATCATAGATGAAAGAATTAGTAAAGTATCAAGGTTATAGTGCTCAGTCATAGACCTTAAATATGATCTAGAGGATATGATGGAGATAGATAAGACAACTATGGCACTTGAATATTAAAAACAAGGACATGTTATACATATAAAAAATCTTTAGGATCTTGCCCTCTAAGTAAAATGCACATTATAATGACAAAGATTTGTAGAGGATATAGATTTAAGGAGGTAGATATATCCCACCTATACATTTCACACCAAGTCACTGAGTGGTTAAAGTATAGTTGGGAAATTTATTTTTCCAATAAAATTATAGAAGATGTAGAGAAAGCTCACTAGATGCCCAACCATAGGTTCCCATGGGGTGTGTTCTTACTACTAATGGTTTTTGATGAAATTGGTGTACCTGATTACACCTCTAGAGAATTGAAAAGGGTGTACTTGATTAAACCTCTTAAGAATTGAAATGGGTGTACCTTTTTGATCATAAGTCCCTTATGGAGTGGTACAAAGCATTCACTTGCCATGATGATATTACTCCATTTTATAATTTTATAATGAAGTCATGGTATGATGGGATGAAGGAAACCTTTGGGAATAAGTGGCACATTCCAAATGACTTGCCTACATAGGTTGGTGATCAAGCCAAGTTTGTTATAAATCAACACTATTCCCTTGCATGCATCAAGATGGACCCATCTAGAGAATTTTATGCTTGGATAAAGCTTCCTTATGATTTCATAGTGTGGTAATTTATGAACTTTGTCAACCAAATATATGGTGTGTATTTGGTGATACTTGAAGCTAAACCAATTAACTTGGAAGCTCATACTCTTCACCAGATTTATGGATACCTTAGGAAGAAATCTTATAGATAAAAGTTTGATTTGGACATAATAAACAGCAAAATGCATCAAAATTTGGTTGGGTATTCCACTCATACTCTTTTCTATATTCTAAAAGCAAAGAAGAAATCATCAAGAAGTGAAAATCTTAATAAAGAGAAAATCCATCTAGTTCCACCATTAAAAAAGAAGTAGAAGTTATCTAGGCATGATGGTAACACAATATCTTAGCCAAAACCTTTGAAAAGGCAAAGGACTACCCAAGCACCACCAAAGTTGGATCCACCAATAAGTCAACTAGAAGTCCCAGTACAAACTACACCAATTACTCCTATATAACATGAGATAAAAGAGCCTATGGATGGTAACAAGGAGGAGATAGGATAACTAATGGGAGGGACCTTGGAAAAAACTAAATCTATATAAGAAGACACTGACTCAAATAAGACACTCTCTTTGGCATGAAAGGAAGATACCACCCTTAAGGAGATGCATATGGAGATTGAGTATCTACTTGATGAAGAAAGGGAAGGTTCTATAGCAAAAGGCCTAAATGACCTTGACATTAGGACCACTTCCTATGATCAAGACACAAATTTCAAGATAATTGAATGGGATCCCATAAAGGTAAAGATATATTTGAATTTATGGTTAGAACATAAAGGTTTGATATAGCCACCAACTTATGTACCCAATACCAAAAATGTGTCCCTGATAAGCTAATATATCTACATTCCTATCTTGATTAAGAGGATACATTTGTTCAAACCTGGAATGAGATGTCATTCTTCCTCAACATGTATAATTAAGAACACTATTTTGAGATTCTTTTTCATAGTCTTGTATTAGATCCATAAATAGTGATGCTTTTCATAATTCTTTGGGTAGATGCTTCTATACTAGATAGCATGACACTCTTTAAAATGGCATATAAGGTTACACGATAGAATGTTTTTGTAGAATCTAATGCATATTAGGTTAAAAAGAAACATACCAAGGTGGTGGAATTATAAAATAAGGAGGTATATGCTCACACCAAATTATAAGAAGAACTGGCTAGGTTGAAGATCCAATTAGAGGTAGAGACAGTCACTAAGGTAGAAACACTAAATATTTGTAAGGCTATTCTGAGACAAAACCTAATGTTCATAGCTATATTCCTTTTAACTAGTGAGGAAACTAACAATTTTGAGACCCTCATGGACCTCTTATTGAAGTGGTGCAAGGATCATCTTGGGCCAATAGATCAAAAAGTATGGGAAACATAATAGTTTGTCAAATTAGTGAAGGTGTGCAAGCATGCCTTTCATAGAGTTGGGGATGTGATTCCAATTCTAAATGAAATTTTTGAGAATTTGGCATGATATAATAAATTGTTATAAACTTAGATTAAAGAAGAATAGCTTTATCACCAAAAATTGGCTATTACAATCCTCTTAATAAAAGACCACACTGAGTGCATGAAGGCATTCAAGGATGTAGAAGCTATAGAAGAGAAAATAAGTGTGCATCGGTAAGAAATAAGTTCTAACTTTGTAAAAATCCAAGGATATGTTGTATCTTAGGTCATTATTGAGGACATTCATAAGTATAATTACACATCCCTTTTAAATTTGGTCAATAAATCAAGTAATTGTCCTAACCAACCTAAAGAGACCAAAAAGATAAAAGCAGCCATTAAATAAATAACAACAAAGCTGCTCAACACCTTATCACATTGGGAAAGTGTCAAGAAGTAGATCAAATAGGTTAGTATTAAATTTTTGGTTGAATCAAAAAATGGTGTTTAGTACAATATAGACTAATAGCATTGTGTGGGGTGATGATGGAACTCAAATTTTGGCTAAGTCTTTTTATAGTGGTGTGGAAGAAGCATGGAACAAAAGAAGCACGACATGGAAAGATCATGGTGAAGAATTTATACAGGTGTATAATACTATGGTGTAATAGATCATGGAATGAGAACACCCATTCAAAGAGGATGCATAATTAATGGAGAAACCAAGAGTGAAGGGCTCAGAATATTAGCAGAAGATTTGAAGAGAACATGGGAAATAGGAGATAGTTAAGGAATGATTCTTAGGGATAAAACACTCTTAAATCATGCATGTTTTTAACATTGAGCTGAAAAAAGATAGACCCTTGGTAATGAGGATCCAACACCAAACAATAATATATGGGCACAAAATCCCAAGTCCTCAAGGAATAATGAAGTTGGCTACCAGGACTCTTAGTCCACTGAAGATCGTTGGCTAGTCACTAAAAGTGTCATTACTATTGTAACTACTTGGTTGGGGAAAACTAAGTAAAAATACCCCTATTTATAGATTTATAAGGCTGTTAATGATTATTATATAATTATTTATTTATGATGACTATTACTCTATTAATCTAATTATGGATACCTCTATAATATTATTGTTGAACTTTAGTTTATAGTTGAGTTGAATCACTACATTACACTATATCTTTGTTAAGTAACTTGTGGATATATTATGATTATAATGAATATAATCTATGTTATCTATAATTATCATCTGGATTCTAGAAAAAATGGTTTTAGTAGTAGTTTTAATCATATTCATTCACTTAACTAAACTTAGGCCCATAAATGTGTATTTATTTTTTAGATAGTCTTCATATAAATTGAATATTTGAGTGCTGACATATGATAAGTACACTATCACATGAAAAAATCCATAATAATTAATCCCTCACTACATTATTTATGTGAGTATGAAAAAACATAGTATAATGTGAAATGTCAGCATGCTATCTTGTTGGGTCTTAGTCACTTCAGCTTGTGCTTATAGAAATTTAGGCCAAGATAGGAAATTAACCCAACAAAACTTTATCAATTACTAATGTTTCTCTCTTTTAATAATCCATTGAGTCTTAATCTCTCCGAGTAAATGTCTTAAAATGTGCACCAAAAAATGGGTGGGTAGACCATTGGTGCTTCACAAGATTATTGTTCCCTATACCACCACTTAGAATCAACATAAGTCTCTTTTATATGTTTTCCTATGTTTTGACATCTTTCTTATATGATCATATAATAAATTAACCACCATAAATATCCCCTACCTAATATAAACTTATTTTTACCTTTCTTTGAACACAGTTGAATGGGTTGAACCTATTCTGAGAATTGAGCATGTTAATTGTTCTATTTCCTAAACAACTAGGTCAATTTAGCCAATTGTGTTGGATAAATTTTTTTAAGGCTATAGTGTTAGATCCATATATATAAACACATAATTAAATTCATTTTAAATATATATAATCATTCATTTTCACTTCTTTATAAGCTTCTCTTTCACTATTTTACTTGAAGAGTCATTATTTAGGGTCTTGTTGACCAAATTTTGACTTAAGTTTAAATTTGGTCACCCCCTTTAGGTTAAAAATTCACAAAATTTTCAAAAACTTATCATGGTATTTTCATTGTATTAAATGGTTTTAAAGAGCTCCATATGGTCATATTTGTCCTTGTCTAGCATTGTCCAAAGTTTGGTCTTGTGTTCACTTGTCTAGTCCTATAGGTCAATTACAAGGTCTTGATGTTGTAAAACATGGTCAAAGGTTTAGTATGATTTAAGTTCATTTTAAAATATTATTTGTGTCATTAATATCATAATATTATGCACTAATATTTTATTTGACTCTCATATGCAAAAATCACATTTTGGCCACATTTTGACTTTTTTGGAGGAATTACATGTACCATTCCAAGAAACAAACATTTAAATAATATTCCAAATGTACCTAATGTCATAAATGGGTTTAAAAATATTTAGGGATGGTAAAAAAACATCTATAGTTAAATGCCTAAACTAAGAAAAAATACACTTTATAAGAACTTTTGTGCACTTGTATGGCCTTGTAAGATCAAATTTTAATTATAAATGGTTTTTAAGTGTCCCTTGGGATACCTAAAATAATTTTCCAAGTTTATATCAATTTTCAAGTTGAACTAACATTTAAAATAGTCTCTCTCCTCTATCATTACCTTCACAAGCTCAAAAAGGCAAATTTAAAGTGAATAGTATGGCTGAGAGAGAGAGAGAGAGAGAGAGAGAGAGAGAGAGAGAGAGAGAGAGAGAGAGAGAGAGAGAGAGAGAGAGAGAGAGAGAGAGAGAGAGAGAGAGGAAATGAAACTTTGGAAATTATTAGGGATAATATTAATATTTAAATAATTGGAAATATTTTTCAAATTTGTGACCTCTTATTTATGAATAATTACTAAGAGTGATAGCAGGTCACTATGTCCTATCCATCTGAGTAGGATTTGTTCTTGCATTTGTTTCACCACTTCAAAATTCAATGGAGAGGAATAGTGTTGATAGATGTTTTTATAGTTTAGGGATATCATTTACATGGTTTCTTAATCATATAACTCATCCTCATGAAGTGTCTTCACTTGGAAGAAAAGTGTCTTGATAGACAAGGTGTTTTAGTGGATCATGCTACAAGTTTTGGTTTGCCTGAGATATTGTTAATATTCAGATGTTACAAATGATTCACCACTCATGAAATATCTATAAAATTCATGGATTTCAAATAAATTATTTGATATTTGATTCTTTTTCATAGTCTTTAAGTGTGCTCTCTTTAGAAACATGGTCTATGTTTGAAATGTCTACTACATGTTTGATGGCCAATTTGGCTCAAATATCAGTGGTATATAATAATAAAAGGTTCTAAAATAAAATTATACTATTAGAAGCATGAAAAAATCAAGAAAGTAATCTAAGTACACCGTCTAATGAGTGCCATCAATGCTTCTTCCATATACAAACATGTATGAACTATAGAATTAGGTTGAAGATTCTTAGAGCCATGGGGGAGACTTGATACATCTCTTCATACATTAATATTTCTATGATTTCCCAACTACCATCACCAAGTGACACAAATTAACTAGATGCTCAAAGAAAACACACAGACCTTATGTATGGGTTGACTATGCCTACAAGTCTATATAGACTGTAAGATTAATTGAAGATGATATGAGGCATTATCATAAGCTTTGAAACACCTTGAAGAGTGATAAATAATTGTGATTGGTTAGCATTATCAAAAGGGTTTTGTTAGAAATACAATCATTGGGGGGTGAATTAGTGATGTAAGATATTTCAAAATTCAAATGTAATCCTTTCAAACTCTTAATCAATGACCACAAGCATTCATAAATCATACACAATGCTCATAACAATGAATAAGAAATATGATTCAAGATAACACACATAACATAAGATCTACATGGGAAACACTCTTGGGGAATAAAACCCACAATCAATCCTGCAAACACATGGACTACTTGTCCTCACAAATATGAGACCCTTTAGTGAAGCACCCACTTCATAAGGAGCACCCACCACTAAATATTAAAAAACACCCACTTGTTTTAGATGTTGATCACTTACACAACACCTATGAAATCAACACCTCTAGAACTCTAATTACATTTCAATTTGATTGGAGAAACTATGTATAACATCTCTATTTCAACTCATCACATATACTCAAACTTGATCATACAATAAATGCATCCAAATATCCCTTTTAGATCACTATATACTTCTTTGGTCATCCTTAATATACTTTTTACTTTATTCCATCCATTGACGCACTCCCTCTGATCTCTTTCCTTCATCTCTATCTTCTGCTCTCTCAACACATCAACATCAAGTATGGAAACCATTACCTTGATCTTCACTCTATATAGAGTCTTCATGAATATAAATTTCTAGGTTACCCAAAATACTTTTCTTAATACTTAATACTTTTATCATGCTAAGACATAGCTCAAATTCATTATCACAGGTCAGCCATAGCATCCATGAATCACACTTAAGTAGTTATGCCTTTCAATTAGGCCTTAATAGCCTTTATAGGTCTCCTAGAGAACTATTACCCATTTATCACTTCATCAAGAAAATTAAGAACATAAGATCACTTTAAAATACATGTGTCCACTCCATTTTACCTTTAAGACATCTTTAGGTGATTAATCCTACCAAAATACTTTATTGCTAAGGCACAAATAGCTCAAACATTATTCTATACATACAACCACCAAGAATGAACATACAGTCAACCTTGGAGATCAATATCTACAACTTTACAAACATTTATACCTTCTAATAAACATTTTTGGATGCACCTTGATTGAAGTTCTCTACAATTTTTCCTTTTACACCATTATCAAATTATGCATATATCAAAAGTTATAGTTCAAAAACCCATCACTAGTTTTTCTTCACAAATTTGAATATTCAAATTTGAATGGTTACTATTTAAATACAAAACATATGACACTTGTCATCATATCGTGTCCCATATAAAATTTGAATAAATACACTCTATTGATTTCCTCAAGAGCTTGCTAACTTTAACTCTCTAATGTTCACTATTGATCATTGATCCTTATTTCTAAGATCATGCCACTTGGTAGCTCTGCATGCCTTCTATACACATTAACTATTTGACTCAAACTGTACCATTTATGTCCATCTATATAAACACCCACATGATATTGATCTTATGTCAAATTATCTGATTGAGACACATGTCACAAGCACATGCAATCTTAAGAACTTTTGGAAAATTAACTTCATGTACATCATTGATCTCTATCTAATAAGATTATGTGCTATATTATATCCTTATCTAGTTAGATTAAATTATCACCATTATATCTTTGATCTGATTGAGTACTCACTACATATCTTTGATATCAAAAATTTGGCTAAGTATGGGAACTTATTAAACTATATTAGAGAAGCCAAATTTGTACATTAATAACTTTTTCTCATTCCATGTCTAGACCTAAAAGTTGAACCACATGATCATCTATCATAGGGGAATTCATCCACGTATAAAACTACTCTTTAAAACTTCACACATGTGACATATTATGTCATAAAATATCTTACTTAGCCTTCTCTACCAAAATGACTACTTGAACATAGACACTAATATGACTACTATGATGAATTCATTTCATTTTCATAAGCCCTCCAAGCACTCATAACACCCCATATAGTCTCTAAAACATGTCCATGCCATCAATATCATCCATCAATTACTTAAACAAGAAAAAAATATCCAAACCATCAAACATATCTTCTTTGTCATTCATGTACTAGTACCATATGTTCTCTTTGACATCAATGACAACCTAAGAAATCAATGATAATTCTCAACAATATCCCCCTTTGTCATTGATCTCAAAACACCCTCAGAATGACTTCCTACTCATTTAAACTTCTTCACTCTAATATTTCTCCCTATTTCACATTAATGACAAAGGGTCTCCTTCTCAACATACCAACAATCATTCCTTAGCAATATTTATGCATTCAAATACTATTTAAGATGATCAAAATACTTACATAATTTTAAGAATATGATTAAATTGCTCCCCCTTTGACATGAACCAATATGAACTTGGAATTTTGTAATCCTTGGACCTATCTACCTATATAACTCACAAGATCTCTTTGATAATGTATGAATATTCAATACTTTTTCAAAACACATGACTTGGTTTGATCAAGTCATCGTATCAATATTTTTCAATTCACAATGATAGCATACATCTTCACACTTCTACCATGATTGAATCATATTCACATATGTTCTCCCTCACATCACACAAATATACTTTAAGATACTCAAGCTAACTGATTTAGATCCCCCTTAGCTAATGCATACCTTGCATATTATCAAATTAAAGAGAACATATCTTTGTACTAATTTGCATTTTGATCATTACCTAGAGTACACACACTTTCTTCCACACATGAAAGATGTCTCATAAGAAGCATAGGTAGATACACCCACTTTTCATATAGGTGATAAATATCCTAAAACTCAAAACAATCTCATATCTCCATAGTCTTACTTGATTTTAAATCCTTCTTCATCTTTAGATTGACTTTGAATGAGTTCTAAACCTTATTATTTTCTTTTATCTTAGGATCTTGTCTGATTTCCTTATCCATTTAGGAAGATGAAGCTTGTTATTTTATACTTGAACTTATTACCTATTATATCATGTAAAATAATCCACTTTCATTCTATTTTTCATTTACTTTCTTAGGCCTTTATTCACTATGACTCCTCTTCATGATAGGGGTGGCAATTTTTGAAGTAGAATATTGATCATTCTTACAGAACCTTGCCTCTTTAATGATATTTGAAATAAATGAGGTTTTTTAGATTATACATACCTTTTGATTGAGATATATGATGATTCCTTGAATTTTCATGAATTCATTCATGTACTTGATCATTTGGTCTCCTGATGAAGATATTACAAAACTTGTAATATGACAAAATCCTTGACACTTGTAGTAAAAGATGTCATTCTTTCCTTGTAAACATGTTGATTATATTAAGTGATGATGTTCTTAATTTTTTCCATTGTCTTTCTCATAATTCCATGAAAATTCATTCCTTGAGGATCTTTTAAAATATTTTGACCTATGACCAGACTAATTATAAGAGTAACAATGACCATTGAAATTTACATACCTCATAGCATTTGGTTGTCTGATCTGATTTGTATTCATTCTATCAATACCTTTTTTCATGTAATGATGATTAATCTTGAAATCCTTTATCTTGTCTTCAGTTACATGATTTTTTCTTCTTTGTATCCAAGACCAGATCCATCACTAGCATGATTTTGACTACTCAGAATATTATCAAGATTATTTGAGTTTTTTTCATAGTTCACAAATGACTTTACCTTACAAGATGTCTTATCTAACTCATCTTTTAATGACTCAATTTTAAACACATATCTTAAGCACTAATCTTCTTTGGATTTTAGTCTTGTAGACATAGTTTCTAATTGACTATTGAGATGCTTGACAGTATCTTCATGTTCCATCGTGTCATCATTCATTATTGCTTAAAACATAATGGATTGTTATTCATAGTACTTTATTTTTGACATCATTTTTTTCTTCTCAATATTAAAATCTTCATGAGAATTAATCAAATCATCCTTATTCTCTACATCATCAATTTTATATTTTCTCATAACTTGATTTAGTTTCATCTGCAAATACTCTATCTCTAATTGATGCATGATACACTCTTCATCCTTACTCTTTACGTATTCATTAATAGTACAAACCTAAGTTTCAAGTTGTGTGATCTCATCATGCTCCTTGACTTCATTACTTAACCTTCCTTAAAAAAATTTAATTTTCTCCTCATAGGATTTGATCAAGAAATCTTATTTTCTATTCTTTCTTTTTAATATCTTCATTTCTTCCACATTATCTAGATATTTATCTTCAAGAGTGAATTTCTAATCTTCTTCCTTTGAGCTATCTCTACCAAATAAATCTCTGCTTAAAGAACATTCACCTTCATAATCACTAAAAGCCATGAGCAATGTCTCCATGTCCTCATTATGAAAATAAACATCACTATTATATGTGTTTACTTCTTTTATAGATGATTTACTATCTTATTCATGTTAAAGGAACTTAATTCCTTTGTATGATTCATTATTTCCATTTTTATTACAAAATAACTTTTTGTACTTACTAGGACCCTCATATTTATTATGATCATCCTCATTAGATTCCTTATAAGCTTATGTGAGTTCAAATTTGTTTGGACATTTAACTAAAAAATGACCAACCTTACCACATGAAAAACATTTAAAAGGAATTTTTTCTTCATAATTACTTGATCCTACATTCAATTTTCTTAAAATCATGGCTTCAAGTTGATCTTCATTAAGATCAAATTATTTAAAACTTAACTAGTTCTTCTTAGATTTTATCTCCTTGATCACCTTGAAGTTTAATTCTTTCTTAGGAGGTTTGTCCTCATCCACTCTCATCCCATAGGTAGTAAATATTCCATGTAGTTCATCCATCTTCAACTGAGTGAGATCATGACTTTATTCTACAATAGAGAATTTGAATCAAAATTGAGTGTAAGAGTTCTCAACACCTTTGGTACTATAGTAGCTTCATCAATCACCTCTTCAAGACCTTTAATCATGTTTACTACCTCATCAATCCTTAGAATATAGGATGCCATGATATATTCTTCCTTCATTTTGAGACCTTTAAATTGCCTTTGGTAGGTCTGTAATTTAGCTAGTTTTACCTTTAAGTCTCCTTCATAGATAGTCTATAATTTGTCCCAAACATCCTTGGTATACTTGAAATGGATCACTTTGGTGAACTCAGGCTCAGATAGACCAAAAATGATAGCATTCATAGATTTAGAATTATTCTCACTCAAATTTTTGTCAGCAACACTAGTTAGAGGATTAGTTACTATTGTATAACCATCTATGATAGATTGCAAAGTATCAAACCCTAGAGACATGATGTATGTCCTCATCATTACATTACATAAATCATAATTTGACCCATTGAACAATGGTTATTGATTTATAGAGAAACCCTACTTATAGTGACTTACCATATTACACCTTAGATCACCTTCAAGTGGTTAAAATTATAAGGAAGGTCTAAATCTGATACCAATTATTAGAGGTATAATCACAAATAGGAGGGTGAATTAGTGATGTAATATATTTAAAAATTCAAATGTAATCCTTTAAAAATCTTCATCAATGACCACAATAATTCATAAATCATACAAGATGTTCATCACAATGAATAATAAAGTTGATTGAAGATCACACACGTAACATAAGATCTACATGGGAAACCATTTTGGGGAATAAAAATCACTCTCAAGATTGTAAACACATGGACTAATTATCTTATAAGATGATCATAAACATGAGACTTTTTAGTGAAGCACGCAATTCACAAGGAGCACCCACCCCTCAATATGAATAAGTACCCACCTTTTTTAGATGTTGAGCACCCACACAGCACCTATGAAATCAACACCTCTAGACTCTGATTGCACTTAAATTTGACTAGAGAAACTATGTATAACACATCTCTTTCAACTCATCACATATACTCAAACTTGATCATATAAGAAATGCATCCAAACACCCCTTTTGGATCAGTCTAGACTTCTTTTCTCATCCTCAATCTACTCTATACTTAATTACATCCACTAAGCACACTCCCTTAGATCTCTTTCCTTCATCTCTATCTTCTGCTCTCTTAATACATCAACATCAATTCTAGAAACCATTACCTTGGTCTTCAATCTTTATAGAGTCTTCATGAATTTCAACTTATAAGTCAACCAAAATACTTGTCTTAAACCTTAAGATGTATATCATGCTAAGACATAGCTCAAATTCATTGTCACAAGTCAACAAAAGCATCCATGGGTCACACTTAAGCAGATACACATTTCAATTAGGGCTTAGTAGCCTTTATAGGTTTCATGGAGACCTATTAGCCCTTTATCACTTCATCAAGAAAATTAAGAGCATACAATAAATTTCAAATACATGGGTCCACTCCATATGATCTATAATACATCTTTAGGTGATTAATCCCACCAAAACACTTTTTTTTCTAAACCACAAATTGCCCAAAAATTATTTTGTACATACAACCACTATGAATGAACATATAGTCAACTTTGGATCTCAATATCTACAAATTTACAAACATTCATATATTTTAATAAACTTTGTTCAATGTGCCTTAAAGTTATCTAAAACTTTTCCTTTTAACCATTATAAAATTCTACATATATCAAATTTTATATCTCAAAAACCCATCACTAGTTTTCCTTCACAAATTTGAATATTCAAAATCCAATGGTCACTATGTAAATACAAATCATCTGACACTTGTCATCATCTCACATTCCTTGGTAACTTTAAAAAATAGATTATATCTATCTTTTCATGATCTTCTTGACCTTAAATCTTTAATGCTCATTATTGATCATTGATCCTTGCTTCTTAGATCATGCCACTTAGTAACTATGTATGCCTTCTATGCACATTGACGATTTGACTCAAACTACACCATCGATCTCCATCTGTATGAACACCTACATGCCAGTGATCTTCTATCAAATTATCAAGATTGAGACACATGTCAAAAGTGCTTGCAATCTCAAGAACCTTTGATAAACTAAATTCATGCATGCCATTGATCTCTATCTGAAAAGATCATGCACACTATTAGATCCTTATCTAGTTAGATTAGATGCTCACCATTAGATATTTTATCTGATTGAATTCTTGCCTTAGATATTTGATATCACAAATTTGGATAAGTATGAGAACTTATTGAACTCTGTCTAAGAAGCTAAATTTACACCTTAATAAATTGTGCTATGTTCCATGTCCAGACCTAAAACTTGAAGCACATGATCACCTATCATAGAGGAATCCATCCATGTATCAAACTATTTTTGAAACCTTCACATGTGTTAAATATGACATAATAAAACTACTTACTTATCCTTGTCTAAACAAATGACTACTTGAACCTAGACACTCATATGACTACTCTGATGAATTATTTTTACTTTCATAAACACTCCAAGCACTCATAACACCTCATAGGGTCTTTGTAACATATTCATATAGTTAATCTCATCCATCAATTACTTAAATAAGAAAAAACTCTCTAAACCATCAAACACAACTTATTTTTCATTCATGCACTAGTACCATATGCTATTTTTGACATCAATGACCATGCTCAATAGGTCTAACAGTTCAAGAGGTGATTCTTAAGTAGCCTATGCAAGAAAGGAGACCTATAAGCCCTAATCCTTTAGGGCTTCACTATGGACTGAGAGGTAATTACTCTATAGATAAATTTAGTATAAATAGGAGACTTGACTATAATACAAGATGAGATAGTGTCACCACTCATTAGAGAGAACCTAAGTGATTGGATAGTCAAGAGAAGGGTCTGATTGAGCTAAGATGCTTATGACACACCTATAGTCACCCCTTAATAAGGTTTTCTAGAATAGTGACATTGGTGAGGTATTGATTTTAATACATTTTAAATATCCTAAGCCATCAATCACATGATAGATCCATTGATAAATTTATTGGCATGAATATGGAAAACTAAAAAACCTCTAGATGCAATCAAATGATCCCTAAAATCCACCAACATACTTGCTTGAAGTATCAGTCCATAAAACCTAAGTAGAAAAGATAGAGGGGTTTAAAAGAGCTCTAAGCCTATTTTTTATTTTAAAATTAAATAAATAGTCACTTATAGGATTATTGGTGTGAAATGAAGTCCTAAACATAAAATATAACTAAATACTCTAATAAGCACCTACAAGATACAATGAAGATAGGCTAGTTCCAAGCCTAAAGGGAAGAGAAAATTTATGTGAGAGGATATGAGGTTAACCTTAGTTATAAAATAATATAATAAATCCATTTGAACACCAAAGGAAGCATGATGACATTATTAAAACTGAGCTCAAAGTTTCATACATAGTAAAAAAGGCAACCTATAGGTATACCTACTCCTCAAGAGTGTTTTGGATTGATTTAAGAATGGAAAGTATTATGAGAGGTATAAAGGTATGAAATGAATTTTATTAATGATTTAATAATGTTATCAACACCTCAATCTAACCCTCATACCTGATAATAAAGGAAGAAAAGGTCAAACTCTCATTTAGGCCTATCAGCTTAATACACAATCAAAAGGGCAGACCAAAACATAGTCATGTGCAATTGGCTTATTGAGAATGGTGTAATACTTTGAATTTTTTTAGATTATATACATATTAAAAAATATCCAATATTATTAATGGATATATCAAAGCAAGGAAGTGCTAGTTTTGGCCGAAAAAACCTTCTTCAAATGTCATTCATGCAAGACTACTGTTTCTAACTATTTTTGCTTGTTCACATTCAGAATATGAAAGAAACTATGATAATGGTCAAGGGTTAGATGATACCCAGATGAAGTTTATGCACCATATCTAGACAACTAAAGGAGCTCCTCTTTGGCTGTGGAGGATGACACCTGTAGATAAGAGAGACTTAAACAAGGAAACTGTTAGATAGATAGATGGTGGACTGCCAAGCAAAGCTCGGTCCCAGAAGTACAAAGACTTCTTGGAGGGATGACAGCCCACTAATTGATAAAAAGAATGTTGCTAAGAATAGAAATGGTAAAAGACTGAACAAAATAAATAGAGATAATGCGTACCTATATTTGGAAATCTGTCTTCTACAGTCACTGACGTCAATAGTTCTACCTGTGTCAGCTGGTAAGGTTGCCAACATCAGTTAGTCTACTAATGTTGGTGGGGGAAATGGGGCTTTAGACAAGTCTCAAGTCTATTTGTGGTCAACATAATGGTTTGGTATGTCTGTGGGAGTTTTAATAGTTTGTGTTGGGTTTGTAGGGCAAAGAGTGTGCCCTGAAAGAGGGACTAGATAGAGGATAGGGATGAAAGGGAGGTAAGGATGAGGGAAGGCTTTTCAACCTTTCCAAGAAGAACAAGTTGGGTTATGTCAACAGTGCTTAGAAATGGACAATGGGTTGATTACTAATGTATCCTAAGAGTACTGAAATAAAAAATAGTAGAAATACTTAGCTCTTGGTGGAGAGGCAGAA
Source organism: Torreya grandis (assembly GCA_037957365.1). Classification (NCBI taxonomy): domain Eukaryota; kingdom Viridiplantae; phylum Streptophyta; class Pinopsida; order Cupressales; family Taxaceae; genus Torreya; species Torreya grandis. Next base: position 3,500,529 of record JARHVA010001334.1, read on the forward strand.
GTGTAGAAGCCCTATTTTTGTTATCGCTGATATGGGAGACTTCATGTAACCTTCAATCTAGTGTGGAGTGATGGATGCAAAGTTTTTGAGCCTAGAGAGTGTTGTTGGCATGCTGATGCCTATAAAGAGTTGAGGAGCAATAGACCCTAGAGAAAGAGAATTCACATTCACGAGGGGGGGTCAATAGAAGCTAAAATTTAGTTTTAACAGAACCAACGTCGGCGATATTTCCAGCGTCGGCCAACTACTGACCGACATCAGTGGATAAAAAATGGGAAAAGAGGCTATTTTTCCAACTGCCAGGTCTAATTGTTGTTGGAAAATGGTCCAAATGTGGATTAAATAAGCGTGAGAGGTTAATGGGAGGGTTTAAATAGGGTTTAAGTAATTAAGATCTGGTATGGGGTGATGGAGGTATCTAAGGAGAGGTATCAAAGGTGGGGTGTGAAGGGTGGTGTTATCAATTTAAAATAGTTAATCTATTTTAAATTAATAAGTGTGTGGGTTAGAAATGTTTAGAAGTGGACCAAGGGGACCAAAGGGGGGATGACCAAGGAGTAGACATAATTTTGGTGTCTATAACTACATTAAAGGTAGGTTTTATACTTGTTTTGTAACATTGATATTATGTAGTAAGTATATATTATTTTATGGATGGTATCATGGTCTCCACACAAAATTATTTATAAATCATTCAATGGTTTTGGTCCAAAACCTACATGAATAAAGACTAAGACCATCAACCCCTCATAGAATGTGTATTTGCCACCCAAGGAGTACTTTATCACACTCATAAATTTCATGAATAATTGAATTGGATCTAGTGGTGATTGGAGTTTTTGTATGGGTCCCATAAAAAAGTCTTTTGTCATTAGGAGAGAGAAAGAGGATATGTTTTTGTGAACAATCCTTAAGAAAAAAATCTACTTAAAATCTTAATAGTGGTAGTCAAGACAAATGGATCTCTAAAGCACATTTAATGCCATATTTTTATCCTAAAACCTTTTAGATGTTATTTAGGACTCCAATTATGTTCTCCACATGTAATTATTATATACTTGCAATTGTATAAACTATAATAAATTCTCTATTTTGCATGTTTTTAGTGTTTTCAAGGTGTTTTGATAAAGAGAGAACTTCCCAATCATTGGATGAGGTAATTTGGGATGTTTCATAGTTATTAAAGACCAAAAATTTGTATATAATATCTGGGTGGTGGTAAAAAAATTCTCATTTTTCAAGGCAGTCTCAAATAGGCCTAAAATGAGACTAGGTGGCAAGGTCATTTCATGGTTCTCATACTTATAAAGGGTCTTAGGACCTAAAAATTGATGTATACTTTTTTTATAACCAAGGGAAAGTGTATAAAATTATTTTTTTATTATTTCACATGTGTGTGATAAGTCTAGAGTAGGAAAATAGGGTTCTAGGCAAAGAGGCCTAATTGAAGAGAGAAAAAGGCAAAAACATATACTTCTATTTAGAGTTAAGACATGAAACTTGACATGAATTTGTAAGGAAATAATGGATCCCGTAATTTCCTTGTTTTTAATTACCCTCTATACATTCTCATACATAATTAATTTTATAAGTTTTTAGGGATTACAAGGAAATTACGCTTGGTGAGGGATTGAGGAGCAAAATGAGTTATTAGGAGTTGTTCAAGAGCCAAAATGGTTTGTTTGAAGTATTATAACATATTTTTAGACTATTAATGTAGGTATAGTGTCTTTAAGATGATGAACTTGAGTTTTAGGTGACTTGGACCAAGCTAGGCATGAGAAATGAAGAATTTCAAGACACCTATGCATAAGAATGATGAAATATCAGATAAAAAGAGTTTATTAAGGAATTATATGTGTCCTTGGTTTTTATAATGTCACTCATGGTTAATTTATGATTTATAATCCTATTTATTACTCCTTTTATGTAAGGAAGGGTAGTTTTTAGGAAGTTAGTGAAGGTGTCAAGCTAATTTCTAACTCATACATCACATGGAGGGTTGAAGCATATTCAAGGGTGAGATATATGGATTTGTAAGTCTATCTATATATATTATATAACCCATTTATTATTATAAATCACATGGAAACTTGTCAATCTCCTCATACTATGCCCCTCTCTTTCTTCACAACTCTCTATATAATAAGCCACATTTGGATTTGTAAACAATCCACATCTAGTATGGCAAAGCCCTGATAGTTTGAGTTTTATTTGTTCCTTTGAATAAAATATTTCAAATTTATTTTTATTTCTCAACTTATTTTCTAAGTGTGTGAAGTATCACATAGTTTAATGACAAGTGATAATTATCTATCCTTGTGTTCACCTTACTCTTTCATTTTGTGTGAAAGTAGTCTTCCCTCTAATAGGTCACATGAAGATTAATTACTATCCTTAAATGAATTTAAGTATAAATAAGAGTAATAGTGTTTAAAACATACCTCTTATTCATCCAAATTAACAAGTGAATTGCATCTTACCTTCATGTTGAAATACTTATGTTAGAGAAACTTTGGATGGTGAGATCAATTTTGTGAATCATCCTTCATAGTGAAAGTTCATGGTATTCTTGTGGAGTTAAAATTGGTGCATCACGTCATTAAGATAAGTTTGTTTTATGTTTTCTCTCTCCTTTTCATCCCAAAAATTTAGTAGCATAGGTGATGAGCTTAAATAGATATATCAAGGGAGCTAGCCCTTCAATCTAGTGGTTTAACCCAACTACAAACAATGCACAAGTATAGGGGTAATCCCATTGTTTTACTCAATTTTAGTATGTTTTAAATACCTCTGAAAGGTTACAAAATTGAGTTACAATAGTTTTTTCATGCTTGGTGGGACAATTATCCCAAGCACTTCTTGTCAAGGTGAATGATGAATATGATATGACCACAACTACATAAGTGTTTCCTACTCAATATTTAGTGAATCTAATAAAGGTAATACATCTGGTTTAAGACTAATTTTCCATTATTTTTATTATTCCTATTTGCTACTAGATCAACTTGTAGTTTAATAACCTAAGCCTTTCTTGACACCTGATAATCTTGAATAAGAGCCTAAAGAGAAATAAGGATTTTAAATACAAGAAGAGCAAGAGAGTGAATAATAGGTTAAATGTAAAATGGCTAGGCAACACGCCTTCCTAGCTTTCAATACTAAAAATCCCATAAACCTTATTACCTATGATGATATCCATTCAAATGCCACCAAAAGTGTTCCTTATTTAAATGGGGAAGGTCTTATCACCCCAAGTGTGCATATTAGAGACATATCTAACTTCTATAATTTACATAATATCACTTAGATTAATATAACAATCAGATTTATTACCATGTCTCTTAGTTCAAAATCCCTTGATTGGTATAAAACCTTTCCAATAGTATGTATTGATATGTGGGATGAATTTAGGGAGTTTTTGACTCAAATATTTTAGGATAAGAGTGATCATACATCATTGATCCATCATCTGAATGTCATCCAAAGAGGGCCTAAGGAATCTATGCCTGATTTCAATGAAAGTTTCCAAAGGACATGGAATAGGCTTCCACATCCCATGAGACCCCCTGCATGTTTTATTTTTCCAACCTACCTCAAAAATATTAAGACTGATATAGCTATCATGTTGTAATCCATGAGAGGGTATACCTTGCCTGATGCCTATGATGTGGTTATTAGAGCTAGGAATTGTTTGATTTAATATGGTAAACTCCCTCCAAAGGTATCAATTCCTATATTTCCTAACATGCCAACTACTCCTCCAACAATTGATCTAATTCCAAATCCAAATATAAATTTTAAATCTTCTCTAAATAAATTAGATGATTTAATTGATTGTCAAACAAAATATAAAGCCTTAGAAGCTTCAAATAGGTAATCAAATCAACATGTTGGAGCTTACCAACACTACTAATATTATCCTCCACAAGGAAACATATTTCTACCTCAGCATAATGATCAAGATATGGGACAAGGTTAACTTTATTTTAATAGGCCACCTAATGCTTGCAATATAAATTCTACTCCCACCTTAAGAGCCATGGTTCTAGTCCATAGAAACCTAGTTCAAGGAGAAGAATGGCCAAATTCTTAGTGGTAGCCTCATGTACAATTCATGAATGTTAATGAGGGATAATTTAAAGATTTGGTGGCTTAAGGAGGGACTAATCCTTACTTGACATTAGAATATGATATCTCTATGCTAGCAAAAATAAGTAAAGCTTGTAGTAATCAGGGAATAAGCTTTATGAACTACCAAATGGAGGACAATTTTGTAATAAATTAGAGAACTCAGTTTCAGACAACACAAGGTCAAAGAGGATATCTTTGTATACTATTAGGATGTTGATATATCTCAAAAAAAACCCATTCAAGGAAATAAGGTATGAATGCAAATGTGGTAGCCTCTACAAGTCTTTTAGCACTTCAAAATCAGAACTTGGGAAAGATAGTCAAGCCTTCATTGCCTCAAGCTCAAGGTACTTCATTGCCTCTAAAGATGAAATAAAAATTTATTGTCTCCATTTTGAATATTACTGACTCCTTAAAAAATAAAAAGACAAGAATATCTATTTAAGAGGTACTCCATATGCCTAGTCAAAAAGGGTTACTCCAAGAGTAGTTGTACCAACTCCATATTAGTCCCCAACCATCAAATAATGTTGGTGTAGCCCTAAATAATGCACCTAATCATATTATTGAACATTCCACCAAGTTTGAAAATCCCCCACCTTTATAACTTACCCTCATTGTGGGAGATAAGATAGTCCATAATCTCATTGTGAATAGTGGGGCAACCACTTCAGTCATGCCTAAAATAGTTGTAGATAAGTTGGGCTTGAAGTAAAAAAATTATAAAAAAGGAGTGTTAAAAATTTATGGAATACCAAATAAGTCAATAGGGATCAATAAATCTTTGAAAGTGCTCTTGCATGACTATCCAAGTTTTCCAATTCTAAAGGACATAGTGGTGGTGTATCTAGTGGCACACTTTGCCATTTTCCTATCAAGAGACTTCACTACCAAGATAAGTGGGTATGTTTTTTCTAATTTGTATTTCTTGGATTTTAGAACGAGGTATGTGAATAAAATGACAATAAGAACACAACCATTGGCCAAGTTCCACATTGAACCATATGTGGAAGTTAGTTCCAATCTAAATTACACTATCAATGAGAAAGAGGAACATGCCATAGATGATGGAGCATCTTCCAAAATTGAAGGTATTTATAATCTCTTTTTAGATAAATATGGTGTTGATACATATGATTATGATCCCTATGCTTTCATTAAAGAGACAAATCTTGGCACTTACATCATTCATGATGAGGCTAATGAGAATCCTAAGGTAATTCTTGATTTTTCCATTACATAAGTTGTAATGGGTAACTACTTTATTTACATAGATGATGATGATGAGTTTCAAAGTGTAATATAACATGGTAACGAAGATGGTACAATTCTACCTACCTAAGATGAAAAAGTTCATGAGTGTGATACTCAAGAAGAAAATGATGATCTATGGCAGTCATTTTGTGCCATAATCTAAAAGTTATAGCAAGTGGCCAAACTCTCCTTCCTAAAGAACATGAGCTTGATAGTAAGGTCATTGCTGGACCTAATGAGCATGAAAAGGGGTATTAAATCATTATCAAGTAGGCTACAATCTTGGAAGAGTGTAATTAGACCCAGACAAAATTTTATGTGAGTGAGGAGCATCCTAGGCCTCAATTTAATGTTAAGTCACTTTCAGACTCGTTTAGCCAATAAGAAAGCTAGTATGATGGTCCTAGAAATTAAGCACATCATGGTCTAGATGAAGGTGAAGTTGAGAAAGATTTCATGACTCCCAAGAAGAAAATTGATAAGTATCAAATGATCATGAAGGAGATCAAGTAAGTTAGACTATCAATGACCTAAATGAGAACTAGAAGGACCCTTTAGAGGATTTTTAAGTGGTTCACCTACATTTAGTAGAGGTCCTATGAGTTTTAAGTCCTTTGTTCACCTTCACAAGAAAAATTAATTTGAAAAACATCCATCATATGGTGACTTATTCTTATGGAGCAGTTGTGACTTAAGGAATATTATTTTTTATCTTGGTTGAAGCAATAGGAAGTGTTCTAGCACCTCAAACATGTTTTAAGGTCTATACATAGTAAGTTAGGTGTGTTATTTTGACTATTTTATGTGTGGTTTCCCTAAATTCCTTTGGCATAGTGTGCGTTTACTTCTTGTTGTGTGTTTAGTGTGAGTTTGAAGTATTTATAAGGCATGTCATTTTTATATTATAGAATAAAAGTGACTCCATTTCCCAATGAAAGAACAATGCTACTGGTATATTAGCATTGTAAGCATGTTACCCCTATGAATCACCAAGATTATTGACCAAACTTTGACTTGAGGTCAAAATTGGTCACCCCCTCTAGGTTAAAAATTCATAAGGTTTTTGAAAAAAAATTCATGGTCTTGTTATAGTATTTTTATGATCTTAAATGGTCCTAAATAGTTCCATATGGTCATATTTGTTCTTGTCTAGAATTATCCAAAGTTTGGTCTTATGTTCACTTGTCTAGTCCTATGGGTCAATTATAGTGTCTTGAAGTTTTAAAACATGGTAAAAGGATTTTTATGGTTTAAGGTCATTTTAAAAGTTTATTTAGGTGTCATTTAGATCATAATATTATGCACTAACCTTTTATTTGACTCTCATATGAAAAATCACATTTTGGCCACCTTTTGGCTTATTTTGAATTGCACATACCATTACAAGAAGAAAAAATTTAAAGAAGATTCAGAATGTAATTGATGTCATAAATGGGTTAAATAATGTTTAGGGATGGCCAAAAACTAACAGCTTCTACATTTCAATGCCTAAACTAAGTAAAGGATTCTTTATAAACACTTTTAGGCACTTATACGGTCTTACAAGATCAATTTTCAATTAGAAATGGGGTTTAAGTATCCATAGGGATTCCTCAAATAATTTTATATATGGGGAACAAGTTTTAGTTATAACTAACATTTCAAATAGTCTCTCTCTTCCATCACTACCTTCACAAGCTTAGAAAGCCAAATTTGAAGTAAATGGTATGGACATGAGAGAAAGGATTATGAACTAAAAATATGGAATTTTTTTAGGGATCCTATTAATCTTAAAATAAGTAGCATTAATTTTCATATTAATGGCCTCTTATTTATAAACAATCACTAAGAGTGATAACAAGTCACTATATCCTATCCATATGAGTAGGGTCTATTCTTGCATCTATTTCTCCACTTAAAAATTTTATTGAGAGGAATGGTTTTAATGGATGTTTATATAGGTCAAGGATCTCTTTTCCATGCTGGTTTCATCAGCCAACTCATCTTCATGAAGTGTATTCACTTGGAGGAAAAGTGTCTTGATGTATAAGATGTTTCAGTGGAGCCTACTATAAGTTTTGGTTTGCCTAGGATATTTGAAATTTTTAAAGGTTCCAAATGATTCATCACTCATTAAATATCTATAAAATTCATATAGTTCATTTATACTTCCTTGATATGTTATTTTTGTTCATAGTCTTCAAGTTCTTACTCTTTGGAAACATGGTCTATGTTTGAACAGTCTACTACATGTTTTATGGACAAGTTGGATCAAATATCAGTGATATATCATAGTATAATGTTATGAGATAAAATTTCACTACTAAAATCATTATAAATTCAAGAAATTAGTCTAAGTACACCCTCCAATGAGAGTCACCAATACTTCTTCCATATACAAGCCTACACAGATTGTAGAAGTAGGTTGAAGATGCTCAAATCTAGAAGGGAAACTTAATACATATATTCATAAATTTATGTCTATGAATTCCTCACTACCATCATGAAGTGACACAAATTTACTATATGATCTTAGATAACACATAGACCCTATGTATGGGTTGACTATACCTATAGGTTAGTTTAGACTTTAAGGTGAATTGAATATGATATGAGGCATTGTCATAAGATTTTTAAGACCTTGAAAGAGTGACAAAGAATTGTGACCAAGTTGAAATTTTCAAGAATGTCTAAGAGTTTAATAGGTGCTTCTTAAGTAGCCCATGCAAGAAAGGAGACCTAGAGGCCATAGGCCTATAGGTCTTCATTATTGATAGAGAGGTAATTACTCTCTAGACAAGAGCAATAAAAATAGGAGACTTGACTACAATACAAGATGAGATAGTGTCACCACTCATTGGAAAGAACCTAAGTAATTAGATTGTAGAGAGAAGGGTCTAACTGAGCTAAGATGCCTCAGACACACCTACAACCACCCCTTAAATAATTTATCTTGAATAATGGCATTGGTAAGGTTTTGAGTTTAAATACATTTTTAAGATCCTAAGTTTCCAACCACATGATAGATCCATTTATAAAGTTATTTTCATGAAGATGGAAACCTAAGAAACCTCTAGTTGCATTCAAATGATCCTTAAAGGCCACCTATAGACCTACTTCAAGGATCAATCCATCAGACCTAAGGAGAGGATGTAGAGGGGTTTAAAAGATCTTTCAGCCTATTTTGGATTGTGAAAACAAATATAGTAGTCACTTATGGAATTATTTGTGTGGAATGAAGTACTAAACACATAATACAATCAAATACTATAACAAGCAGCAATAGGTTACAATGGGGATAGGCTAGTTCTAAGCCTAAAAGGAAGAGTAAAGGTATATGAGAGGATATTAGGTCCACCTAAATTAGACAAGATCATAAATACATATTAAAACTAAAGGAAATATGATGACATTAGTCAAACTAAGCTCAAGGTTCCATATATAATCAAAAGGTAACCTACAAGTCTGCATGTTCCTCAAGAGTGTTTTTGATTGATTTAAGAATGAAAAGTCTTGTGAGAGTTATAAATGGATTAAATAAATTTGGTTAATTATTTAATAATGTTATCAATACCTCAATCTAACCCTCATACTAGATAACAAAAGAGGAAAATGTCAAAATCCTATTTAGGCCTGTAGGCCTAATACATAGTCATGTGCAAGTGGCTTGTTGAGAATGGTGTAATTATATAAAGGTTTTTAAGATCTTATATACACATTGTAGATAATCCAAGACCATTCATGGGTATATCAAATCAAATAAATTCTAGTTTTAGCCTTAAAACCCTTCTTCAAATGTCATTCATGCAAGACTGCATTGAAGGTAGGTTTTGTCCTTGTGTTGTAACATTGATATTTTATATGAAGAAGATATTTTTTTAGGGGTGGTATCAAGGTATCCATAGAACACTATTGAGGAATCATTTGATAGTTTTAGTCCATCACCTACATGAACAAAGATTGAAACCATCAACCCCTCATAGAATGCACATTTGCCACATGAGGAGTACTTTCTCACAATCATAACTTTCATGAGGATTTTCATGGGACCCAATGGTGATTGGAGGTGTTTTAGGGGTAACCTAAAGACAAAATTTTGGAATTAGGAGAGATAATGAGGATATATTCATTATGAATAATCCTTAAGAAATAAATGTGCTTAAAACCCTCCTAAAATCCTAATAGTGACCAATTAAGACAAATGGACCTCTAAAGAACATATAATTTTATAATGTTAGAGGTTAAATCACTAGGGGTGAATCAATGAGAGTAAATAATTTCAAATTTTATTCCAATTCCTTCAAAATCTTAATCATTCAATACATACATTCATAAGCTATACATCATTCATAGAAATGAACAAGAAAGACAGTGCAAGATGAAACATGTAAAATGTGTCATACGTGAGAAACCCTCTTGGGGGATAAAACCCACTGGAACCTTCAATTAGACTACTATACTATAATAATATATATTTTAGATCATCTACAGATGATCAAGGAACTACAATACCTATTGAATGAGACTATAATTTGACAAGATGCTACTACACCTATCTAGTTGAGCTACAACAACAATAAGACATTTTAGCAAGTATAACCTTATAAGGAGGCTACAACCACCTTAGATGTTGAGCTACCACAAAAACACCTATGAAAAAATACACCTTTGAATTTATGTTTATAACACCTGATGATAGATAACTACTTATCACACATCACTTTCATAGAAACAAATCTATCACCACATTAATAATTTGAATATATGGTCATGAACACTATCCACACTCTGATAAACCTCTCAGATCAACCACCAAGATCACATAGTATTCACCTTGTCTTCACTCAAATTCAAACAATAAGAGCACTAATCTACCAATAGAATTATGACCAACATGTCATATAAACAATCATCAAACTAATCTACTCATAAACTCATCCATAGGGCACTCTACCCCTCCTTCACTTCACAATTCACACACACAAGCCTCTCTCAAATAACCTCTTGATCATACTCACCCATTCTGCCTCTTCTAGGCTTATTAGGTTCAATGACCTATGTGATCATCTATATTACCTTGCTCAGACTAGCATGTATGATCCTCTTTACTCTCTATTTGTCCTCACTAACATGTACCTTATATTTCAAAGGTTATCTCCTTTGCTTAGATCCACACTCGTACTTCCGCATCCAAGTCTTACAAATCTAGAAACCAATACATTTGGTTTCACTATTTATAGATCAATCACGATCATCACTACCTTAGTCAACCATTAGGTACGCCTTATCCCTTAAGTCATCTCTCACACAAAGACATGCTCTAAATAATCTCCATAAGTCAACCATATCATCTATGGGTCACCCTTAAAGAAATTCACCTTTTAATAAGGCCCTTGTAGTGCTTATAGGTGTCATGTGAACCCATTCACTCCTTTATCACTCCCTTGAGAAAAAAAGAAAACATGACCACTTTAAAATACATGGGTCTACTCCTTATTTACCTTTTGACATCCTCAAATGATCATAGTCAACTTATCTCATCTCTGCATATGCTCAAACACTAACCTAGTGTACATAGTCATCATGAATGAACACATAATCAACTTCTAAAGCATTTTTCATACTCAAGATAGATTGATCACACATTCAAAATCCACATAGATCATCCTCGTGGAGTCTACAACATGTTTCAATTTATAATTCATTGTGAGACATTGAAACAACATCAATACAAGCTTTAATATCCTTCTCAGGTCACTTGTAGAATAAGAATAAACATACAATCAAATTATAGGCTCAATATTTTTGACTGTACTCACTTCTAAATCTTCAAATTTATGTAGCTAGATGCACCTTGGATTTCTCTACCACTTTATTTTTTACTACATGAATAAATATTTCTTCTATCAACAAATATGTATAGAATATAGTGCTCTAGTTTTTCTTGTGTTATTCAAAATTTTAAATGAAAAAAATCACAGTTAAACTTTGAACATTACAATCATATTGTGTCCTTGCTACTCATATCGAATATGCACTATTGATCTTGTCCAAACATTAATGCATTGTTTTCCAAATCTAAACATTAAACATCTATTTAGTTGACTTAATCTCATGCAATCTTGTAACTTTGACTCAACGTGCTTCATCGATCTATATGGATCAACCATGTCTTTAATGATTAATTCTCACCATTCGATCAATCTATATGAATGCACCCTTGCCATTATATCATTATCTTGTATCTTTGCTCAATCATTAAACATTATACACCTATACTCATATTAATACTTCTTTAATCCTTAGAAAAATGTGCAACATCAATCTTTCTCAAGATTTAATGCTTTCAAAAATGACTCAAGTATGGGGACTCTTTCAATATGCTTGAGTAACCATTTTTTATCCTTAATAAATTTTTATGTGATTTGATGCAAGTTCTCAAATTTGAACTAGATGATCTCCTCACATAGGAAAATCCAACCATGTGACACAATTCTCTTAGAACCATTTCATATGTGATATATAATTCCATTAAAATTCCTTCTAAAAACATCTATCATGGATCTAATTATATCAAAACTTGCTTGAGAGGCCATCTTTGAACAATAATAACTTTTTTCATGATTTAGTAGATGATCTCAAATTTAGTGAAAATCGTCTATCCTCAAAATTGAAGAAACCCATATGATCATTTTATCTTTAAACCTTCACACATGAAAGATATAACACCATAAAAAATCTCTCTTGACTCTTTTTTCCACACTAAAAAATTGGCTAAGTATGGGAGAATATAGTCAAACTGCCTAGAAGCCCAACTTCGCATATGCATATATTTTGATGCACTACATCGCATGATCTAAGGATCAGTGTAAATAAATTAGGCACAAAAATTAACAAATCCATATGATAATTTTATCTTGACACCTCCATGCATGCGAATGCTGACCTCATCAACATTCTTACTCAATTTTTTTTAGGCAAATGCAAATTTGACTATGGGAAAATAATGAATTATGTCTGAGAAGCCAACTTTGCACCATCATAAATTTGACCATGCTTTGATGCATGATTTGAGATATGGTGCATATAAAATAGTGACTACTATGATCATAACCATATGACCAACTCCCCTTAACTGATTCCTGCATGGTAATGGTGATGTCATCAAATTACCTACTCATATTTTCTACCACTAGACCCAAAGTGTCTAGATGAAAACTATGATCAACTAGATGAATTTCACTTATGTAAACACTATTTCCAAGCATATATAACATCTTAGGTACATATTTAACATGCTAAAATCACCATACTCATCCATACTTCTCTCTATCTATGTCAATATTGAAGATCAACCAACCATACATAAAGCACATAAGAATGAGCACATCGCACACTTTGTCATTGTCACTTAGGATATCAAATCACTTCATCCACTTAATATGAAATCTCCATTAAACCACTATGACATCATCATGACAATATTCCAATAATATCTCCCTTTGTCATTGATGTCAACACCCATTAGTATAGCAATATATAGCTCACCTTCTCTCTCTTCAAAGTACTCCCACAACATGAACTTTCTCCCCAATAGGAACTTTCTCCCCCTTTGACATAATGACAAAGTGGTTAAAAATTGATCTTGAAGACCTAAAAAGGATATCAAATATAAAAGGACCATCTCAAAAAGATGATACAAACCCCCCTTACCTTGATCCTACTTCAACTTGCTTGGACAACATCTTCTTATTTTATGCCAACACTCTCTTCAATAAAGCATTGAAACCAATGAATAAATAAAACAAAAAACCACATAAATATTGATAAAACACATTAAGAAACATCTGAGAGGGACTCCCCCTAATAACTATAAGAAATTGCACCTTCTGAGCATCTTTAGATCTCCACACACCATGATGAACCACCATGCATGCTTACTATCCTTCTTTCTCAAGATACTTTCTAACCAAAAAATTTGAATCTACACTATAAAAAATAGGAAACATGCACAAAACTAACTTGAGAACAAACCATGAAACACACATGCTTTTCTCTTTTGGAGAAACTGAGCTAAAATTACTCTTTTTCAAACTAGGCATTTCTAGCCTCCTTATAACCCTACCTAGAAATTGCAAAGGCCAAAAATTTTAGTAGAAACATCTTTAGGACCTAAAAATATATATCTATATAATTATCATATTCCCTCTCAAACAAACTAATTTTCAACAACAAGCTCATCTTTTTCAACATATTTCCTTCACAAACCAACTATTCAATTAGGTTTCCAACTTGAGAAAAACTTGAATAACTTGAGAAACACAAACCTTCAAGTCTCTGTGAAGCATTATTTGACCCCCATTTATCCCATTAAACATATTAAGAATCCTTATATCTCAATGAACAATTCAAACCACTTTTCTAGCATAGTCTAAAACCCTAGAATCCTAAAACAAACATAGTCAACAAACCTCCTTGTGGTTAATAAACACTTATGAAATTTATTAAATACCTAGAGACACCCATCACATAATTATAGAATAATATTTGATCCTTCAAAACTTTATGAGACTTGACTTCCTATAACCCATTTAAGGCATGTTTACCCTTAAGCCAAAAACTGAGAAAACTAAGAGCACTAAAAAACTTCAATTGGCACAAAACATACCTTCAGACCACAAAAGCACTTGGATATCATTAAAAATAAATGAAAAGACCTTTTTAAGCACTAAATAGTTATTGACATTGCATCAAACTTAGTATGCCACCTAGAACCATCTATTTTGACCTTGTCCTAAAGATCCTTCATAAACTTTAGAGCAAACTCACAAACTAGTTGCTCCACCTTAACCAGAGACCTTATGATTAGAATTATCGTATTGAGCACATAAAATTGATTTTAAACACCTTCTTACTTAGATTCAGCTACTCAGTCTTCTTATCCTAGGACCTAACTAGTTTTAAAGTTCCCCCTAACTTCATGTGTCATTAGGAACATGACATCTTCAATAAGTTTTCACATACTATCAAAACACGGTCAATACTCATATAGAAATACCTCATCTTTAGAACACTGTGAACTTACATGTCATATAAAATTATTCAACAAACCTTTAATGGGCTTAGCAAGATCCAAAACATAAGTTTATAAGAAAGGCCTTCAACTTATAGTCTTACCTAGAAACTACCACAAACTAATATGTAGATAGATATTTGAAACTCACCTTTATAATAAACATTAAAACCATGATCAACAAGCTAATTCCTTCTCAATATGGGACCAATAATATTTTTCACAAACTTATTTTCACCAACAAATAGATATATAAAAAATTTCACAAACATACATTTTTACCAAACAATATCTGATAGCCACCAAGCTTCCTCTGACTAACAAGTGTCTCCTTCAAGCCTAGATAGAGACACCCCTTTGACATAGAGACATGAAAATTTCCAAAACTTAGGATACTCCCATATCTCCATATATTTATCTAAATTGTATTCCCTCTTGACTTTAACTAAATCCTTGACATCATTTTTTTCTTCAAATTTGTCAATAAAAACTATTGACTCTCCTTCATCTCTGATTATTTTTTCACCTTGGAAAACAATCCATCAACACTCTTGGATATAAGATGATTAGTATTATTAGTCTTTACTACCTCAAGTCTTCATACCATAGTTTGACCCTTCTTGTCATCTGCAACCATCTTACCTAATTGATCTTTGAGCTTATCATGATTTACAACATAGCCTTCTAGAGCATCTTTCTTATCAACCTTTGGACTAGTGTGTTAAACATTGATAAAATTTGATTTCCATACTTGAGTTTTTCATTTATCAATCCTTATAGGAGATATATATCCTTTAACATGCCTTGAAGACCTCTTAACATTATTTGGATAGAATCTAGAAATATGTGCACTCTTATGACAATTGAAACAAATAGCATCTTTTGTACCTTTTGATAGATTTTAATTGTGATAATTATTTGTCCAAAAACTCATTCTATCATATCTCTATGAATGTACATACTTGTATAACTTCATTCTAGAGTCCTTAGCTCTATGACCATATTTATTACATTTATAACAATGATCATGATATAAAATAACATACCTTGAAGCATTTGGTTGTCTAACAAACCTTATTTCATTAATATTGACTTGATCTAACTTATTTTGATCTTATTCAAGCTTGCTTATCTTGACCACAAATTTTTCACTCTCATCCATCAATGAACCTAGCTTGGTTTCCAATTGAATGCTCTCATCCTCTTTAGTTCTTATACTTGAAATTATAGACATTAACTAACCTTTGACAACTTGAATAGTATCTTTATCACTCATAGCTTATTTATCCATGTCATCCTTTATTATACATACTCTATCATACATCCCTCAAGAGAACTAACTTGTACTTAAGGACCTTTGATCACATACCTCATCTTGTGATTCCTCTTCTTCTACTCCTTTACTTCACCAAGTGTACTCATGAGCTCAGATTTTAGAACTTATTCTTCCTTGCTATCATCCTCTATACTATTATGGTAGGCTTTTTTATCCAACATGATGTCCTTTTATTTTGAACACAAACTTGTCTTGACATATACTAGCTAAACCTTGAGATCATTGATAACATTCTTATCTTCTTTGGCATCTTTATTCAAAGTACATATATGTTCTTCAAGTTCCTTGATCATAACCTTCTGCTATTGATTTTTTTTCTTCAACTACTTATCCATATTTGTACCTAATTATTATCTCCTTTAAGAAGTTAGGCTTCCTCTAAAGGAACCACTCTGATACTAATTGTTAGAGGTATAATCATTGAGAGGGGGGGTGAATCAGTGAGCCTAGGTAATTTCAACATTGATTCCGATTCCTTCAAACTCTTAATCATTCAACACATACATTTATGAGGCATACATTATTCATAAAAATTAACAAAAATATAATGCAATATCAAGCGGATAACACATGTCATACATGGGAAAAACTATTGGGAAATAAAACCCATTAGAACCTACAATTGGACTACTATCCTATAATAAAAAGATCCAATTTAGACTATCTACAAATGATCAAGGAACTAAAATCCCTATTTAGTGAGACTAAAATACCATAAGGTGATATCACACCTACCTAGCTAATTTGTAACAAAAAATAGACATTTTATCAAGTATCACCTTATAAGGAGGATATAACCACCTTAGATGTTGAGCTACCATAATAACACCTATAAAAAATTCCACCTTTAAATTTTTGTCTACAAAACTTGATGATAAACCATTGCTTATCACACTTTATCTTTATAGAAACAAATCTATCACCACATTAAAAAATAACTAGATGGCCATGCACATTGCACACTCTAATCTACCTCTAATATCAACCACCAATCTCACACAGTCTTCATCTTGTCTTCACTCACATTCAAAAAATAAGAGCACTTATCTGCCAATAGAATTATGACCAGTAGGTCATACAAATAGTCCTCAAACTAATTTTCTCATCAAATCATCCATAGGGCACTCTACCCCTCCTTCAATTCTCAATTCACACACACAAGCCTCTCTTAAATCTCTCTCAAATATCATCTTGACCATACTCACCCATTTTGATTCTTCTAAGCTTATTAGGTTCAATGCCCTATATGATCATCTATAGCACCTTGCTCAAACTAGCATGTATGATCCTCTTCAATCTCTTTTGGTCTTCACTAAACTATACCTTCTCTTTAAAATTTTATCTCCTTCACTTGGATCCACACTTGCACTTCCTCATCCAAGTCTTATAAATCTAGAAACCAACACATTTAGTTTCACTATTTATAGAAAAGTCTTGATCATCACCACCTTGGTCAACCACTAGGAATGTCTTAGGCCTTAAATCATCTCTCACATGAATACATGGCTCAAAAAAGTCTCCATTGGTTAGCCATAGCATCTATGGGTCACCCTTAAGGAACTACACCTTTTAATAAGGCCCTTGTAGCCCTTACAAGTCTCATTTGAACCCATTCACTCCTTTAGCACTCCATCAATGAAAAAAGAACATTAGACCACTTTAAAATTCATGGTTCCACTCCTTATGTCCTATTATACATCCTCAAATTATTAAATTCAACTTATCTCACCTCTATGTATGATCAAACAACTCAAACACTGACCCAGTGTATATAGTCACCATGAATGAACACACAATAAACTTCTTAAGCATTGTTCGTACTTATGATAGATTAATCACACCTAAAAAATACATACAAGGCATCCTCATGGAGTCTACAACATGTTTAAATAGATAATTGAGAGACATCAAAATAATATCAATATGAGCTCAAATATCCTTCTTGAGTCACTTGAAAAATAAGCATGAACACACAGTCAACTTCTAGGCTTAATATATTTGACTGTACTAGCTTCCAAATCTTTAAATCTATGTATCTATATTCATCTTGGAATCCTCTACCATTTTGATTTTTACTACATGATAAAATTTGTTTTTTATCAAAATATATGGATGAAATATAGAGATCTAGTTTTTCTTGTGTTAAATTTAAATATTTAAATGAAAATGATCATAGTTAAACTTCAACCACTTTGGAATCATCTTGTGTCCTCATTGTTTAGATCAACTATACAACATTAATCTTGTTCAAATTTTAGCACATAGTCTACCAAATCCAAATGTTAAACATCTATCACATTGATTTCATCTCATGTAATATGGGAACATTGACTCAATTCTCTCCATCGATCTCTACAGAACAACTAGGTCTTTAATGATTAATGATCACCATTCAATTAATCTATATGAATGTCTACTCATTGTTGGATAATTATCCCATACATTTTGATCAATTTTTAAACATCATGCACATTTCTTCATCTCATTGCTTCCTAACTCCTTGAATCAATGCACATCATTGATCTTGTTCGAGCTTTAACACTTTCAAAAATGACTATGGGGTCTCTTTCAACATGTTTGAGTAGAAATTTTTATCCCTAACAACTTCTTTTTCACTTCGACACAGGATCTCAAATTTGGACCAAATGATCTCCTCACATAGCAGAATCTAACCATGTGACACACTACTCTTATAACCCTCATGTATGTGAGATATAATTCCATTAAAATGCCTTCTAAAAACCTTGTCACAGATCTAACTATGTTAAAACCTATCCAAGAGGTCATCTTTAAGCAAGCATAACTTTTATCATACTTTAGTGGATGATATCAAATTTAGCACAAATAATCTATTCTAAAAACTAAACAAACCCATATGATCATTTTCTCTTTACACCTTCACACATGCAAGATATAACACCATCAAAAATCTCACTTGACTCTTTTTGCCACATTGCAAAATTGGCAAAGTATGGAAAAATATATTCAAACTATTTGGAAGCCTGACTTTGTATATGTAAATCTTTTGACACACTACATCACATGATCTAAAAATTAGCATAAATAAATTAGGCACAAAAATAAATAAAACCATATGATCATGTTATCCTAACACCTCCATGCGTATGAATTTTGACCTCATCAACATTCTTACTCAACTCTTTCTAGACAAATACAAATTTGGCTATGGGAAATAATGAATTCTAATTAAGAAGCCAACTTTTCACCCTAATAACTTTGACTCCAATTTGACTCATGATTTTAAATTTAATGCATAACAGCTAGGGACTACTATGATCACAATCATATGACCAACTCCCCTTGACTCATTCCCATGTGGTAATGGTTACGCCATCAAACTACCTACACAAATTTTCTATCACTAGACCCGTAGATGAAAACTATGATCAACTAGATGAATTTCACTTATTCACACAAGCTTTTCAAGCATATATAACATCTTAGGGACATCTTGCACATGATAAAATCACCATACTCATCCTTGATCCTCTCTATCCATGTCAATACTGAATATCAGCCAACCATACATAAAACACACAAGAACACACAGATTTCACATTTTGTCATTATCACTTAGGCTATCAAAGCACTTCATCCACTTAATAGGACATCTCCATGACAACACCATGACATCATCATGAAAACTTTCCAACACATAGTTTTTTCCTAAAACCTCTCAGATGTTTTTTATGACTCCAAGGAGGTTCCCTACATGTACTTCTTCCATAATTTTAGTTGTATAGATTATAATTAATGCCCAATTTTGCATGTTTTTGGTATTTTTTAGGTGTTTTGAGAAAGGGATAAATTCATAATAATTAGATGAGGTCATTTGGGATGTTTCCTAATTATTAAATCCAAATTTTTTTCATAAGATACTTTTGAGGTGCTCAAGCAAGGCTCATTTTCCAAGTCAATCTCAAAGAAGCCTAAAATGAGACTAGGTGGCAAGGTCATTTCATGGTTCTTATACTTCCACAGGGCCTCAAGACATCAACATTAATCTGGAGGTTGGTGATAACCTAGATAAAATAAATCACATTCTTTTTAGTCATTCCACACATGTGGGAGAAGTCTGGAGTAGGAAAATAGGGTTCTAGGCAAAGATGCTTAATTGAGGCCAAATTGAAGAGAGAGAAAGGCATAAAAATAAATTTCTACTCAGATTCAAGACATTAAACTTTACATTGATATATAAGATCATAATGGGTACTATAATATTCCCTTAGTTTATTATTACCATTAGTACATTCTCCTTCATAAAGAGGTTTATAGGTTTTTAAAGTTATAGGGAAATTAGGCCCAGTGAGGGGTTGAGGATAAAAATGAGTTATTGAGAGTTGTTCTAGGAACCAAAATGGTTTTTTTAGGTTTAATAACATATTTAAATACTATTCATGGAGATATATTGAATTGAGTAATATGAACTTGAGTTTTAGGCCACTTAGACCAAACTAGGCATGGGAAATGAAGAGTTTTGAGACACCTATACACATGAATGATGAAATTTTAGATTATAGGAGTTTATTAAGGCATGATAATTGTGTAATTAGTTGTTATAAATTCATTCATGGTGAATTCATGATTAGTTATCCCATTTTTCACACCTCTTATATAAGGAAGGACAAATTTTCAAGAAGCTAGTTAAGGTGTCAAGCCAATTTCTAACTCCTACACCACATGGAGGGTTGGAGAATTTTTAGGAGTGAGACACATGTATTTGAAAATTTTTATATGAATTTTTCATAACCCATTTAGTTTTTTAATTCACATGGATACTTGTCAATATCCTCCTACTACACCCTCTCTCTTCACAATTCTATATATAAGCAGCCACTTTTGGATTTGTAAAAAATCCACATCTGGTATGGCAAAGCCCTACTATTTTGAGTACTATTTTTTAATTTTAATAAAATATTTTAAAATAGTTTTTAGTTATCAACTTCTTGTCTAAGTGTGTGAATTAGTGCATAGTTGAATGATAAGCGATAATCATCTATCCTTGTGTTCACCTTATTATTTCATGTTTTGTGCAAATATTCTACCCTCTAACAAGTCACATCAAGTGTAGTTAGTGTTTTTGTATTCATTTACATTTAATTAAGAGTTCTAGTGTATAAAATTAGACCTCTTAGTCATCAAATTTGAGAAGTGCATTGTATCTTACCTTCATGTTGAAATACTTATGTTAGAGAAACCTTAGATGTTGAGATCAGTTTTATGAATCGCCCTTCATAGTTTAAGTTCATTTTAGTATTTTGTAGTTAAACTTGGTACATCACCTCATTAGGATAGTTTATTTCATGTTTTATCTTCTCTTTTTATTCTAATAAGTTAGTAACATAGTTGATGGGCTTAAATCGATATATCAAGGGAGCTAGCCCTTTAATCTCAAAGTTTATCCCCACTACAAACAACCTAAATGTCTAGGGGTAATCCCACTATTCCATTGAATTGGAGTAGGCTTGAAATACCTTTCTAAAGGTGTAAAAGTGAGTGACAATTAGTTTTCATACTTCCTTTGGAGAAGAATCTTTTCTTGTGAGAAAAGTATTTTGGATACATAGGAAAGCCTTGTAGCCTAGATCTAACCTATCTTTATTATCCTTAGAAAGCAAAACCTCTTACAAAGCACCTTATCCAAGGGAGAGATTGAGGCTCGATAGGTTTGTCTTCAAGGTAAACATTTTTAACTCTTATTTTGCTTTTGTTAGTGGATAGATTTGTATGTATAATGGTTTATGAATGTATTTATATCTCCCTACGTAGGATTACCTATACATTCACTTGAGTAGAGTTATTATTTGCATGTTTATTTTTTATGTTTATTATCCCCCTTTTTTATACAAGAATTAGTGAGCACTAGATTATATTTACTTTACATTGGTATAAACCATAAGACCTAGCTAGGGTTATTGGGTGGTATTACTTGACTAGAGGCTTTGAAACCCTCTCTAGTGATGGTGTATGGTAAGAGAATGGCTAATTTGATTTATATTCTCCAAGCTAGGACTGATTTATAAATCAACATCACTTTCTCTTGTATACATTCTGGTGAAACCAATGTGAACATAACCTGTGGAAGTATTCTTTCATGCCTTCATTTATTTTAATTTCTTATTTATTTAATTTTTATAGTATTGTATTGAGTTATCAACTCAACCTAACATTATGTATATAGTTTTTAACACATATTCAATCTAGTTGATTCTATTTAAACTTTATGTAGATCATCTTCAATTATAGACAATTAGATAATTCCGATCGATGCAATTTAATTTTATGCATATAAATTTTTAGACTTAGTCAAATCTATTATTAGGTTAAAAATATTTATTTGGATGACACAATAGAAAAATAAAAAATTAGAATTATAAAATCATCTAGTTAATTCTAACCAGATCAATCATTTCTTTTCTTCATTCTACCCCTATTTTCATAGTTTTTAGTTTTATAAAACTATAACCCTATAATAAACTAATTTTAATGGATCAACTTAGTTTTATATTTGCTTCTTTCCCAAGAGACTTAGTCAACAGGCTTGGCATTGTTTCTTTATCAGTTTTCAATAGATAGAATCAATCAAGTTGATTTTATTCTATATTATTTGCATACTCATTTGACCTAATTGACCTAGTACTCTTCAATAAAGAATATTTAATTCACATTGCTAGTAATTAATTCATATTTCATTTTTTTGTAAGAATTCTTAGATTATCACACATAGTCTAACTAATAAAGTTTAATTTATCAATTTAATCACTTTGATTTTTATTTTATTCACACACTACCAAATCATAAAATGTCAAAAAGAATTAAATATTTTTACCTAAGGTCTACCTACTTATATATTATCACCAAGAATGAAGATGACTCAATTTTATAGTTTAGTATAAATATGTGGTTGATGTTATATATTGACAAATTACCTAACACCCTTATCATTGTGAGATTATGAAGTGAGGGGGTAGGCCCCAATACCAAGTCAATATTATCACCAATACAAATCCCTTTCAGCCTTGATAACCTAAAACCAACTTTAATTAACTATTTTTAGTTTATTTCTAAATCTAAACACCTTATCACATTTATTTTCAAATCCATAATTTTAAACATTTAAGAATGATCAATAAATTAGCATTATATTTTTAGTGTTATTATTTTCTCTTTGTTAATTGCATTTTGTATTACAAAAATTGTATTGACCATCATTAGTATAAGATTTGTGTTAGGAACCTATGCTACCCCTTCTCTTTAATTTATTAGCATATTAGTTGTTATGGATGCATATGCTTTGTAAGTCATCCCATGAGCATTAGTTTTATCCCACATTCATGAGAAGTAGTAGTTGCTTAGATTAGACTTAATATATAAGTAAGTTTTGAGGCCAATGAAGGCATCTATAAATTATATTTAATTGAAATTACTCAAAGGATGTTTCCCCCTTGAAGAGGCCAATGATTCTACAATTCAGCTATTGTAATTTAGTTTTTCTTATTTGAGTTAATATATTACTAATTTTCATAGTTTATTTCATGTATTTACAATTATCTACTAACTTGTTCAGAAAGGATACTCACATCTAATATCAAAGTGCTTTCCAAGGCCAATTTTTTTTCAAAAATTCTAAACTTTGTTTTGTTGCATAATTCATTTAAGTATTTTTCTCAGAAATTCTTAACTATGTTCTACTGCATAATTCATTTTATTATTTTTTTTGTATCACAATAATCTATATTAGATTAGGGTAAGAACATGTCTGTATAACTATGGGAAATACTTGGGTGAAATACCTAAAATTCATGGTGAGGAGTACCACAAGAACCCTAAAGTAGCTGGCCCATTAAGAGGACTTGCCAATTAAAAATGCAATGGCCCCTTCTCAATTGAGTAGTTCCCACCCATGATGAAAACTAGGAGTTATCACTTAGGGGTAAATATATGGACATAAATCTTTTGTAGAGGTACTCACTTAGTCAACATTAGTGGCCAGAAAGATATCTTTAAAACCTTAGGTAGCTACTAAAACTTGGGGCCCTTTTTTATTAGTTTTAGAATATTTATAGCAGACTATCGAAAAAATAATTAGAAGAGTATTAGAATAATCTTAGAGGAATTACATTCAAAGAGTTGATAAAAACTAGAAACTATAAAATTTTCATCCTATCAAGTTTAGAAAACTATTAGTAGAGTATCAAAAAACTCTTAGAGGACTTGTGGATAGACATTTGATAGAAAATAGAAACCATTTGTTTTTCATTTTTATTTTAATATCTCTCCATCTGTATCCTCAAACTTTATTTAGATAGCTACAATTCCATTCTCCACATTTTCTTCTTTGAGGTCCCATATCTGATTCCACTTCTAATTTTTGTAAATCTCAAATTTCCCTTTTTTAGGGTTTTTCCATAAAATCTATATTTGTGTATTTTCCTCAAAAAATTTCCATAGTCTTCATCTCCCTTTTTTGCTTCTTTGTCCCTCTTTGATAAATTTTCAAGTTTTTCTATTTTCACTTCTGAAATTTCCCTTACCTTCATCAATCATGCTCCCACTACAAAGCATTTAGTAAAAGTACCTTTAACCCTTTGGATTTTGCCTAAATTAAAAAATTTACTTACTAAATGTGTCTTAACTTTAGTTTTCCTACCCATTTATTAAATTAAAAAAAAAAATTATTCTGGTCATGGTAGTAACCTGAACATGAGCAAAAAATATGGAGGATGAAATTGCTGCACTCAAAACCCAAATCAAAGATCTTGATGAAAAATTCTTGGCCTCAATCTTCACCATACCACCTTGAAAAATAAATGGCATCCAGAGTCCTCTTCAGACACTGGGTTTTATTATTCTAATAATTTTCATGGGCTAAATCTTGATTTTACTCGATTCAATGGTGCATATATTAATGGATGGATATATCAAGTAGAATAATATTTTAGTCTACATAATAATTTTGATTCTAACAAGGTATCATTTGTCACTTGTGACATGAAGCCCTTTAATGATATAATTGGTATAACAAGGCTCATGATGAGCCCATATGGATGAATTTTTACACCTTCATTTTATAATAGTTTGTCTTGACTGCTTTTGATGACTTCACTAGAGCACTCACTAAACTTCACCAAATATGAGCCATGAGAGAATATCAAATAGAATTTTAAAAAATGGCCAATCACAAAGAGGGATTGTCTGATGAATTTTTTAAGAGTTTTTTATCAGTGGACTGAAGGATGAAATTTGATCTAAGGTCAAATTATTTTATCCCAACATGATGATGGAATCCATAGAGTTAGCTAAGTTGTCAAGGGACAAGATCATAGCTTAGTAATGATTCAAATCCAATTTTTCTCTATTTATAAGTACAAATCCATAATGATATCAAATAATGCCAACAACCATAACCACTCCTATCAAGCATTTGATTGAACCAAAGATGATATCACATAGAGGAAAAAGACTATGTTATAATTGTGATGACAAATTCACTCAAGGAAATTAATGTGTCGAGAAAAATGTATAACTATTGGATGTGGACTCTCCACCTGAAACTAAGGTTTTGGAAGATTCTTAGGATACACTAGATGATCTAGAAGAAGTTCCACCAATTATAGAACCTAATTATTAGGAAGACCAACCATAGATTTCTCTCCATTCCTTAGCAAAAGTCACCACCCCACAAACCATATAGCTCAGGGGTTACTTCAAGAGGATCCCTCTCACAATACTCATTGATTTAGGTAACACTCATAACTATATTGACCCTTAGATCACCAAACAAGTTGATTATTTTATCCATCCTTGCTCCAACTTTAAAGTCATGATTCCCAATGGGGGCATATTACCTTGAAAATGGAAGTGTCTCAATGTGTGTATCTCTATCGGAGATTATAACTTACACTCCAACATGTTTGCCTTTACCTTAAGTAGATGTGATGTTATATTAGGATCCCAACGGTTATGCATACTTGGACCCATCTTATAGGATTTTGATGAACTTTGGATGCAATTTTTAGACAATGGGCAAAAACACACAATGAAAAGATTACACCTAGGGTCTCTTAGCATAAGAAGTTCACATCACATGGAAAATCTTATTAAGAATAATTTACATGGCATCATTTACCAACTCCATTTTATTCAAATACAGCCATAAATGGTCTCTACTACTCCTTTTGATCTACAAACGATTCTACATAGGTATGTAGGTGTCTTTACCAAACTAGTGGGATTGCCACCTTCACAACTAGAGGAACACCATATTCAACTCCTTCCTAGAATCATTCCTCCCAACATCAAGTCCTACCACTACCCATTTTAGAAAAAGATCAAGATTTAGATGCTCATTTGAGACTTATTAAAGCAAGGCATTATTCACCCTAGTGCTACCCCATATTATTTCCTAGTTCTCCTTGTCTAAAACAAATATGGGTCATGGTGCCTCTACATTAACTTTTGTGAACTTAATCACATCACAATCAAGGATAAGTTCTCAATCCTTATTATTGATGAAATTCTTGATGAGCTTCATGGCACTCATTTTTCTCCAAGTTGGATCTTTTCTTTGGATATGAATAGATCTAGTTTCATGAAGATGATATCCCTAAGATGACTTTTCACATGCATGATGACCACTATGAGTTTATGGTTATTCCCTTTGGCCTTACTAATTATCCTTTAAAATTATAGGTATTTATGAATACAATAGTTGTCCCTACCTATGGAAATTCATTCTGAACTTCTTTGATGATATCTTCATCTATAGTAAAACATGGTTTGAGAATATCCAACATCTAGAGCTCACACGACAACTTCACTTTGATCATCATCTCTATGAAAAAAAGTCCAAGTGTGATTTTGGATAGGATGAATTAGAGTATCTAAAGCATATTTTTTCAACCTAAGGTGTTCAAGTGGATCCTAAAAAAATAGTTGCCATGACAAATTGGCCTCATCCTCAAACACTCAAGAGCCTCCATGGCTTTTTGGGGCTGACTAGATACTATCACAATTTTTTCAAAGACTAAAAAAATTTGTATTTCCTTTGATATATATGTTTAATAAGGATGATTTTACATGTACACAAGCTACTAAGTGTGAATTTAAATAATTAAAATAAGCTATGTGTAATACACCTATTCTAACTATGCTATATTTTTCTAAGACCTTCATGATCGAGAGTGATTATTCAAGAAATGTACTTGGTGTAGACACCGAAATCATGTCGACTCCCCTGGTCATTCCCCATCTTATTCTCCTTCGCCTATTTAACCCTTTTCGATCACTTGTTCCACCAACCTTGACCCTGGCAGCATGTAAAAATGAGCACAGAGCTAAAACTAGACTCTATCCCATTGTGCATCTGCCGACGACGGTCTTTACCCGGCTGATGTCGCTGACATCGGTCACTTATCGGCCGACGTCAGCAATCCTGCCGACGTCGGTCACCTTACCATTATCCGTTATCAGTTACCATTCGGTTCCCGATCGGTTTCCCGAAAAGGTTATCGAACCGTCTCTCGAACCGTCCCCTGACCTTCATCAGAATCAACCCGATCAATCATTCAATCTACTCTCCGAACTCCGACATCCACAGACTCTTGCATTCTCGCGATCAACTGACTCCAGCATCCACCAACTCCAGCATCCACCAACTCCAGCGTTCATTTCAATCTGGCACTGCACAGATAACTTCAACTATGGCTTTCATCAAGTCTTCTGATAGGTAAGTATTTTCTGTGTTTATTTTCATTTTCTTTTTGATTATTAGTTGTTCATTATTTCTGTTATCCCGAATCTTCAAACCACAGACCCAAGCCCTGAGTCTCTCCTTTACATCCCTGCCCACTAAAACCCCCAGACTCTATCCAAAACCCGACCTTACTTTCCCCAGACCCTATCCTGACCTTATCCCCATTCCATCAGACCCTATCCTGACCCTGTTAAGATCCTGTCCCGACTCTCCCAGACTTTTTGCAACTCTGTCCAGAACCTGCCCCAACCGACGCCGGTCACTGCCCCGACCGACGACGGCACTTAAACCAACGTCTGCACCTTCCAGACCGACGTCGGCACCACAGAGACCGACGCTGGTGACTGTGTAGAACAGTGCCATTTATCAGGTATGTATTTTTATTTTCTGTCATTTATTTCTATCATTTTATCTTTTATTATCTACTTTCATCCAATATTCCACTTTTTATCAGTGGGTTGATATCCTTCTAGGGAGTCTTCGTACTTCTGGGATCGGGCGTTCGCCTGACAGCCCACCATATCTTTGACTAACATTTTTCCGTGTTTTAGCCTTTTCTTCGCAGGTGTCATTCCTCCACAGCCAAAGAGGAGAATCTTCCAACGTCTGATTTCGATGCGCATAACTTTATCAAGTACTTCTAGCCTTAACCATTTATTTTAGTTTCTTATTTCTTCTTTGAATGTAGAAAGCAATTTTGCATAGAAACATTCTGGCACGCCCGGTGGGATCCTAGGTCCTCCTTGGGTTCTTTCTCTCTTTTTTTCGTTCATTTAGGTGCATTAGGTTCCTTTCTTTTCGCCTCTTCTCGTCTCTTCTTAAACGACATCATAAGCAGGACTAAAATGAACATTTCTTTCTTTCTTGCACTTTTAGACTAGCTAAAACCCATATTCTTTGACTCTTTCTCCATTCATCTTCATACGAACAAACATTTCAACTTGGGCATTAAAACACTTTGCATTCATTTCTGTTTGCCTACATCTCTTAGACCACACATAGTAATTAAACCGCATATTGAATTAATCTAGATCACTTGATGTTACACGACCAAACCACCTGCACAAAATAAACATTTTAACTTACCTGAGACAAGGCCCGACTGGGATTTCATCCCCCAGTGAATACCTTACCCGTCCCGGTGACCCTACTTGGATTTCATCACCAAGGGGGAAGCCCACTCCGTTCTCTGGCGGAGGATAAACTCTAGGCGAGGTATATCTTGGCTAAGCGAGACCAGCTAACCACTAGAATCATGAAGTGAGGGGAGCTTGCTCCTTAGCACCAGGCCACGTACCAGACCCTAACACAGATTTCTTGAGCACCATAACAAAACCCGAAACCATCCATAGACTGCTTCTTCTAGGACCCAACTCACAAAGCCAATCTTCCTCTACACACATTCTAAGGCATAAGCCACTATAATCCTAATAATTTACTTCTAGGGTTTTAGGATCTGTTTGTGTCTTCATCTTTTTGGTTCTTATCTGCTTGTTTGAGCTTGTGAGGACGTTCTTCCTTACCTTGAATGTTTCTGACTCGTAGCCAAGCCAAGGCTCTAGTCGATCACGCGAGGCATCATCCTCTTCCGTCTACCCCGCCTACAACCAGCCCTATAATGGAGTTCAACTCGGAAACTGAAAGAACTCCTACCCGACCATCTCCGACCCAAATGCCTATTATCCCAAAAGGGGACCAAGATTTTGCACGATTCTTGGACCTCAATATCGCAGCCTTGCAATACTATCTCACGAATAGCCGAACGCGAGACTCCTCAGGCAATCCAATCTATGGAATGCTGACTTCTCTCCTCGAAACTGCGGCCGTATCAATGGTATCCATAGTCCAACCCTTAGATACCTAGGCTGTTGCCTCAACCAATGACCAACCTTTTACCAACCATCCAAGTGTGGCCTCTCCTTCCATCGTTGGGCCCACTTTCACTGGGGTTTCGGCCCCTAATCAATCTCAGTCCACTCAACCACTTTCTACCCCCTTTCAAAACCTGGTCGTCTCCATTCTGCCTACCCTTACTCTTATCAACACTAGGGTGGCTACCCATCCATTGGCCCATGTTACCTCTAGCCAACCTCCCATGACCACATCAAACCTAGCCATGCCTTCCATCCAACCATCCTTAGTCACTTCTTCTATCCCTACGACTAGTCATCCGTACGTTGCACCCTTATTGGTACAACCGACTACATCGTATACCTCTTCCAGCCTCTTTCAAGCACCTTACAATCTAGGAGGCGCTCCACCCGCCAATCCGTCAGTAGATATTATCAAGATGCTGATGGATAAAATGTCCAACCTAGAGACCTCTGTTACCGGCTCATGCAACACTCTCTCGTATGAACAAATCTGCAATGAGCCCATCATCCTTCTGTCCCCATCAGACCATATCCCAGCCAGTGGGAACTTCCTAAGTTTTCTCATTTCCAGAGCAAGGAAGACCCACAACAACATTTACGGGCATTTAGACATGCCTGTTACCTTATCGCCCACGATGATGTGTTACTCTTATGCACATTTCCCATGTCTCTCTCGGGTGCTGCACTTGATTGGTACAGCTCTCTTCCTAGCCATTCCATCTTCACATTCACTCAGTTGGCCCAGCTCTTCCTCGATCATTTCTCCATCAATATCACCAAGAAGGTCTCCATCACAGACCTCTATTCTATCCGCCAGTTTGAGGATGAATCTATTGCTGATTTCGTCGCTCGGTGGAGGGGCCTTATCAATCAACTTTCATTTTCCTTACCTCAGCCTGAGCTTATTGAACTTTTCTCTCAAGCCTGCACTAAACATATTTCTTCTACCTTGAGGGTTCAAACCTTCCACACTTTTGACGAAGCCTTCACGATGGCTCGTAAACTTGAGTTACGTGCTGTCGAGGAGAATAAAGTCAAGTTGCGGAGTAAGAATCCCAACTCCAAAACCAATGACCCCTCTTCTAAGCCTTCCTCATCCAATTCTAAATCTAAAGCTTCAACAAATGCTGTGGTTGTTAGATCTTCTTCCTCTTCACCTTTAACTAATCAACCTGAACCATCCACATCTATGAGCGCCACTCGTCAATTTCAGTAGAGATACATGCAGCGACAGTTTACTCCACTTGGAGAATCATACGCATCTGTGCTGGAAAAACTCATCAAACAAGGGGCCATCAATCTCTCTCAGATCCGACCTCCACCACAATTTGATCCCTCATGCACTATCCCTGCGTGGTATAGGGAAAATGACTTCTATAACTACCACCGTGTTAAAGGTCATGACACGGGCAACTGTAAAACCCTTAAAAACATAGTCCAAGACATGTTGGAAAAGGGTGACCTCATCCTCGACAATCCTAATGCCCCTCCTAATCAGGGTATCGATATCTTCAAACAATCGTTTCCTAATCATCCACCAACCCAAAACAACGTCCAGACCTTGACTGACAATACCCATGAACATAATATTCGAACAGTCAATACAGTCTCGCCCCTCATTTCTAACCAACCCCAAGAGGTGAGTTCATCCATCAGTCCATCACATGTGGACAAACCTCTTTCACCGGCTAATTCTCCCTCAACTTCTCTCATTTTGGAGGACGCCTCAACCTTACCAACACCGCCAGTTTCACCATCTTCCTTCTTGCTGCCCATGGAGGACCCAACCTTTCCTACTCCTCGACCATAAGTGGAGGGTACTATCATCCCTGCCCTTTACCCGCTTGAGGAGCTTCATTCTCCAATTTCTTCTCCACCCAGGGAAGAACCTATCTCTCCTTCGTCTCCAACCAAACATGAACCTATCACAACTTCCCCATGCTTTGGGCCCGAGACTACTACACCCGTCTTACCTTCAGTCCCACAACTGTTGACATCTTCTCAAGAGCCCAAACTTCATCCCGCATCTTCTCAGCCATTTTCCCGACTAGTGGAGAGACTCGAACTTCTCCCTTCTAGGAAAGTGGAACATCAGGGATTGTGGGACCATCTCACAGCTCTTCAACAAGCCTGGGCCCTCTCATCTCATGCTGCTGATCCTCCCATGGTAGAACCTCTTAAGACTATCAACAAAAATCTGATCTCCACTTCCAAATCGTCTACATCTTCATCAACTTCATCAAAACCAAAACCCTCATCTACTCTGCCTAAACCTATCAAAACACTTGGCGTTCACCCCGTCTCCAACCTCACTCATCCACAAGTGAAGGTGGACTTAACCCAGACATCAACTAATAGTAGTCTTCAACCTAAATCACAAAAAACTGCCAAACCACAGAGGCGAACGCCTCCTCTTCCGTCACCATTGCCCTCCATTTTGGGCCCGCATCCTTCAACCTTAACTAGAGTCCTTCCCACTCCAACCTCTAACCAAAACCGATTGCCTCCTTTGCTTCCTTTACCGACCACTAGCCTACCCTCTCTCAAAAGGGCGATACCTCTCATGAAGAGTGTACCGTCTTAGCCTGTCATCGCACTATCAACCCAGAAGGTGGTACGAAAACCCCCTCCAACTTTGCCCAAGCAAAAGTCACTGACATTGCATACTTCAATGAGCATGGATCCTTTAGTGGGTTCATACTCTTTGATCTTGCAATGACTTTTGCAAACTTCTAGCATAACTCTTCCACCCATCAAGCCTTTCCAACCTCTCGGGTCTAAACCCTCTTGGTTCGACGATAGGAAGATTTGTTTATATCATCGTACACCAGGACACGACACCGAGACTTGTTGTGCCCTCAAGGTTGTCATTCGCTGTTATCTGGAGAAAGACACTCTTCTCTTTGAGGACACTTTTGACCGCCCCCCAACTCCTTCTCATAACCCTTCTACCTCTTCAAACCCATCTACATCTCATCAACTGGTTACAACCCCTTCATCATCTTCACCTCCCATCTTTGAAATCAATGCCATTCACATCACCACTAGGTCACAGAAGGACAAGGTGAAAGAAAAAGCTGCCATTCCTTGGACCTACCCTTTTGTCAATCCACCTCAACCGCCTAAGCTTAAGATTTCTATCCTTGGCGTGCCTCAACCCTCCTCTTCTTCTTCTTCTTCTGGACCAATCCACGACTCCATGTTGAAACAGCTTCACCAGACGCCTGTGAAGATGTCCCTCTATGATCTCATCCAAACCTCGCCCCAACATCGTCAGGCCCTCATCCAAGCCCTACAGGCAGCAGAGGTCCAACCCAAGGATCCTCAGCCACTTGCTGCCCTTGTCCACTCCTTAGCCCCTATCGCCTCCATCACATTCAGCGATTCTGAGATTCCTACATCCAACACGAAAGATCAAGACGCCACCCTCTTCATCACTGCCTATATCGATCGGACACGCATTAAATGCATTATGATTGACGGGGGTGCTAGCATCAACATCATCTCCACCCATGCCTTTGATCAGTTGGCTCTTCCCAAGAATTGTGTCTCCAAAATTGACGCGATCTTGCGCTCTTTCAATGACACTACTGCCACGACCATTGGCACAGTCATCCTTCATATTCACGTTGGTCCACGCACAGTCCCGGAGCTCTTCTACATCATCAAAGGAGAGTTCTAATACAACTCTTGCTGGGCCGACCCTGGATCCATGCCATGGCCTGTGTCCCCTCCACCCTGCACCATTGTGTGGAGTTTGAGCATGACAGACAAGTCCACACCATTCCTACTGACCCTTCGCCCTTTAAAACATGCAACACCACCTACCGTCCAAATGATTTCCTCATTCCTATCAAGCCATCAACCCCGGCACCGCCTCCATCTGCAGAAGCTTCGACCAGTTCACAACAGGCGATCGCCCTTACACCTCCCCTTCAAGCGACAACCACAGACCCCATGGAAGACGTCTTCCAAAGACTTTCATTAGGAGAGTATCGCTTGCTAGCTTTAGATATGTTCCAAACTCCACAAGAGTATGGACGCCTTCATCACAGCCCCAGCTATGACCATCGGATCGGGATGATCATACCTTAT
Organism: Torreya grandis; assembly: GCA_037957365.1. Lineage (NCBI taxonomy): Eukaryota > Viridiplantae > Streptophyta > Pinopsida > Cupressales > Taxaceae > Torreya > Torreya grandis. Next base: position 3,534,050 of record JARHVA010001334.1, read on the forward strand.
GGTCCCCCTCACCTCTGCACCAACCTCATCTATGGGGGGCTTAATCAAGCTCCTATTGACGGTAATCCTCTTTTTTCACCTCAACCTTTCACATTAGATTTCTCATTTCTTGGCAACCCTGCCTTTGCACACACTTACCTTTACAGGTGTGCATGGAAGGGTTTTGGTTTCGGATGCTATGAGCAAGGCTCCCATCAGCCTATCCAACCGCTCAATGATGATGATGCCAAGAAATGGTATGGTCTGGGATATCATGACCCCACTCAAGACCCTGTAGACCTTTGTCCTGAACCAATCCTTGACCAATCACCTCCACACTCGCCTGTTTCACCACCTTTACCTATGGAGTCAGTGGTTTCCATTCCTCCTAGTTTTTTTTTCCATAAACACCATCCGCCTGGACCCCTTGATTTATCAGCTCAATGGGGTATCCACATCTCTCCCTCTCATTCTTCCCAGCATGATCGAAGATGAGTCGGCAACCATTCACACTGTTCATTGTATTGACGATGATGCCATTCTTTCTTACATGGGCGCTGATGATTCTTTCATCCAGTGCTCCCTCCCTTATGAGACCCAGGTTATGTTAAATGAATTAACCATTGACATCAACCTTCCTTCTTCTGATGTTCCTCATGTCTTAAAGATTGGCCAATCTTTAGACGCTCAAGAGCAGCTTGACTATACCCAGTTCCTCTCCGACCATAGCAAGGCATTTGCTTGGACTTACAGTGATATGCCTGGCATCGACCCCACCATCGTTACCCATAACATTATCACCAAACCAGAGGCTAAGCCTGTTAGGCAAAAGCTTTGAAAGATGCATCCCCACATTGCCCTCCTTGTTAAAGAGGAGCTTCAGCGCCTTCTTTCTGTCTCCTTCATCCAGCCCATCGATTATCCACAGTGGGTCTCTAACATCATCCCAGTCACCAAGGCAACTGGGGGGATTCAGATCTACACAAACTATCGTGACCTTAACCTAGCCTGTCCTAAAGACGACTTTCCTCTTCCTAACATCGACCAGCTTGTTGATCTCACGGCTGGACATGAGATGCTATCGCTCATGGACGGGTTTTCAGGATATAATCAAATCCTAATCGCTCCAGAAGATCAGCACAAGACTACCTTTATTACCCCATGGGGGACTTTCTGCTATCGAGTCATGCCTTTCAGCTTGAAGAACGCAGGCGCCACTTATCAGCATGCCATGACCTAGATTTTCCACGATCTCCTCCACAAAATCATGGAGGACTATGTGGATGACCTTCTCGGCAAGTCCAAGCTTCGCCGTGACCATCTAACCATTCTCAAAATCATCTTTTCTCATCTTCTTCAGTACAATGTTCATCTTAACCCCAAGAAATGTGTCTTTGGGGTCCTCTCTGGCAAGCTTCTCGGCTTCATTGTTTCTTTCCATGGCATCGAGATAGATCCCGCCAAGATTCGCGCTATCCTCGAAATGCCTCCTCTGACCAATCTCGAGCAGCTTCGCAGTTTGCAAGGGAAGCTCCAGTCCATTCGTCGCTTCATCTCACAGCTTTCTGACCGCTGTCAACCTTTTCATCATCTCCTTAAGAAGGACGTCATTTTTACATGGGATAAGGACTATCAAGAGGCTTTTGAAGCCCTCAAAAGCTATCTGGTCTCTCCACCAGTCCTCATTCCACCTAAAGATGACCAACCCTTCTACCTTTATATCTCAGCCACTCACCATTCGTTAGGTGCCATGATCGCGCACCGAGACGAGCATCATCGTGAGCAAGCCGTCTATTACATCAGCCAAACACTGGTCGACTATGAAACTCGGTATACCCATATTGAGAAACTCTATTTGGCATTAGTCTTTGCTACTACTAAGCTTCGCCACTATCTTCTTACTCATAAAACCTTTATCATCACCCACACCGACCCTCTCAAGTATATGCACTCCAAGCCATATCAGAATCAACGTATGGCTCGGTGGCTCATGCTGCTTGCTAAGTTCGATCTCGAATTCATCCAGCAAAAATCTATCAAGGGGCAAACCATCACTGATCAACTAGCAGATGCCCCTCTTCTTGACAATCAACCTTCACAGTCTGAATTCCCTGACGAGTCTATCACTGCGCTTTCCTCCGACGACACCACCTATCAGATGACTATGTTCTTTGACGGTTCCAAATGTCAACTAGGTGGGGGTGCTGGGGTTATTCTCATTCCACTCGAAGGGGAGCCCATGCCTTTGTCTTTTAAACTCGACTTTGATTGTACCAATAATATGGCTGAATACGAGGCCTTAATTTTGGGACTTCAGACCGCCCTCTCTCTCAGCATCAAGTCCATCAACATCTTTGGCGACTCGCAGCTCGTCGTCAATCAGGTTAACGGTTCATACCTCTGTAAAAATGAAATTTTGCAAAGGTACAAAAACTATGTTGACATTCTCCTTGCATCTTTCGACCATTTCCTCCTGCAGACTATTCCTCGATCCACGAATAAATTTGTTGACACCATGGCTTCTCTTGCTTCACATATCCCATCTTCCTCATCTACATCCAGACTTTTTGTCATGGTGCGTCGTGTGTCGTTGCCTTCATATATCTCTTCTCACATTCATCATGTCAACACTATAGACCCTAGTCCACAAGATGCTTGGTATAAGCAACTTGTAGACTTCTTATCTCTCTCTGTCATTCCTCCCAACCTCTCTAGTAATGCACGATGAGCTTTTATCAAGCGTACCGCTCGCTATACCATGCTAGGGGGTCTTCTCTATAAGCGAGGCTTCGACGGCCTCCTTCTTCGCTGTCTCACCTCCACTGAAGCATCTCAAGCCATTCAACAAGTCCACGATGGGATTTGTGGTGGACATTTCAGTGGGAATTCGGTTGCCAAGCACATCCTTCGTCTGGGCTATTATTGGCCTACCCTTCATCAAGACTGTAGCGATTATGTTCGGCATTGCATCAAGTGTCAGCAACACTCTAACTTGCTTCATCTTCCTAGTCATGCCTTACAAATTGCTTGGGATTTTTGGCCTTTTTCTCAATGGGGTTTAGATCTCATCGGTGAGATTAATCCTCATTCGTCTCTTCATCATCAATCCATCATCACAGCCACTGAGTATTTCACCAAGTGGGTGGAAGCCATTCCTCTCGTCTCCACAAAAGCCGACAAGATCGTCGACTTCATCAACACCCACATCATCTGTCGTTTCAGTGTCCCTCATAAAATCATCACTGATAACGGCAAGTCCTTTAAAAACAAAACTGTCCAAAAGCTATGCGACTCCTTCGGCATCAAACTTAGTTTCTCTTCGCCTTACTACCCACAAGCAAATGGGCAGGCCGAGGCTTCCAACAAAATTCTCACCAAAATTCTCATGAAAGTGGTCAGTGACACAGGCAGGGATTGGCACATTCACATTCCCTTCGCTTTGTGGGCCTACCGCACTAGCATCCAAACCTCTATGGGTGCTACCCCTTTTTCTCTCATGTACGGAACAGAGGTTATCTTACCTCTCAAAGTATAGATCCCGTCTCTCCACATTTCTCTACATGATATCCTTTTCAATGATGACTTTCATCAAGATCGCTTAGCTCAACTTGAGTTACTTGACGAACGTCGTCTTACTGCCCTTAATCATCTCCATGTCTATCAACATCACATCAAATGCACCTATGACAAAAATCTGTGAGAATGAGATTTCAACATCAGAGACCTTGTCCTCAAAGAGAATCAACACGTGACCAATATGGAGTGAAGTAAACGAGGCAAGTTTGCTCCTAATTGGCTCGGACCTTTTATTATCATGCACAAGCATGGATCAGGGACTTACCATCTGTCTTCTCTTGATGGACGACCAGAACCTGAGCCTCTTAATGCGTTGCATCTGTGATCGTTCTACTGCTAGTCGAGTACTCGTCCACTTGACACTTAACTTGAGCTCGTCCCTTGAACAATCCCCGTCCTCTTAGTCCTACTTCCTTTCAACCCTATTCCTCTTAACAATTCCTATAACCCTTTTATGTTGTATGGATGCTTTGTCCTAATAAAAGGGAGCCCTTGACCTTCTATAATCTTGTCCATGACTCACATTTCTATAAAAACAAATCAAGATGTCACAATATCCATGGTCACTATATCAATATCATATCAAAATCAAAAAATAGACTGCTCCCTCAAAGGATAGCTATACTATCATTGCTGTAATTAATAAACTACTCCCTCAAAGGACAGCTATTCAAAAGCCCTTTTATTAAACAAAAATCTAGACCACTCCCTTGAAGGATGGCTATGACTCAATCTGGCAATAAACAACACTATTTTAGAAGCTTCCCGCATCGATCAACTTCACAACCTGACCACCAAGCAAATGACATCTCTATGTGGACTTCCTACATTGATCAGTTTGCACAAAAAAAAAAAAAAAAAGTCATGGACTTGACTTATAGTTGTCTCAGGGTCTCCTATAAAAAGGGGCAAAGTTATCTCTACTCTTAAAATGGATTACCCTCTTTCCTCCTCCTATCACCTGCTCAAGGGACTTCGAGCTCACTTTAATGTCGAAGTGATTCGATTACCGCTCTAACATCACTATGGTCAACGACGTCATGCATGAATGGGGCTCTTGGTTCTCATAACCCCTATCTATGCTATCTTTTTGGTCCTTGTCAATGAAAGAGCAATATGCTTTTCACTTCTTCTACACTTTGGTCACATTCACCTTCATCACTTGTCAATTGACTCAACTCAACTCTCTTTTTAGACCACTCCCATAGCCTATTCATCCTAGTTTCTATGGACACCAATACACATGGAAACTATCGACCCGCCACAATTTATGTTCAGCATAAACCAATACTTGCTGAAGCATAAATAAACCTCAATTCATTTTTAGCATACATCCATCACGAATATGGAATATTGCTAGGGATGAAAAACCCCTCAACCAATGTTGCAGAATACACCATTTGGAAAAGGCTGCAACATCTTTTTTCCTCATCATTTCATCATAACCACGACCAATCTATCAACCATTTTAACCACCTGAATCTCTCTGATGGACAAACGTTCCTTCCTTCTTTTAACCATAACCTTATCCTTGGCCACGACCCATTTTATCCCTTTGACCCTCCCTCCCTTCTAGGGAGAACTACATTGGTCTGAGGCCCTATCACCAGGGCTATGTAGGCAGCACTCAGTTGACATGGGGTCTTCTGGGGTTAGCTCGGCCACATCCTTTCGTCCATTCCTCCCCTTGACCACCAACCATTGGAGATAATGCCTATCTCCTCCGACCTCGCCTACTTCCAAGACACTGTTGCCTTGGTTGCTTTTGCCTGCATGCTACCTCATGACTAGTTAGCAAAATTATGCGCAGACCTTTTTGGACCCTCACAAGTATAGGATCGTAAACCGGTTGATCCGCCCTACTTGTGACTTTTTTGTGATTCTAGGAGCACTTCCTGATCTTGGGATACCTGGAACATGACGACCCATTTGGAGCTTCAGCTTAGATTGAGTGACCCGATTAGCAGACGACTAATTGATGGGGCCTGGTTACTTTGATTTTGGCACTCCTCGACCCTTGACCTGCGACACTTTTGACCTGACCATCTCATGCAGTGGTATGCGCGTAATCATGACTTTTTCAGCATTCACCCTCACCCCTTTTTTCATCCACTCTTTGTCAAATCAGCAACCGATTCTCAGTTCCCTTCCCTCGACTCCTGCTTTGAGGGGGAATACCTCATCCATAATCGGGGCAACCTATCTTTTTCCTATTTTTGTCTTGCAGTTCATTCGGACAACCAACAAGATGAAATCAACCTTATCCCACACCTGGGGCAATCACTCCTATTTTTGTCTTGTAGTTCGTCTAGAACAACCAACAAGACAAAAAGGGGCAAATGTAGACACCAAAATCGTGTCGACTCCCCTAGTCATTCCCCGTCTTATTCTTCTTCGCCTATTTAACCCTTGTCGATCACTTGTTCCACCAACCTTGACCCTGGCAGCATGTAAAAATGAGCACAGAGTTAAAACTAGACTCTATCCCATTGTGCATCTGTCGACGACGGACTTTACCCGGCCGATGTCGCCGACGTCGGTCACTTATTGGCCGATGTCGGCAATCCTGCCGACATCGGTCACCTTACCATTATCCATTATCAGTTACCATTCAGTTCCCGATCGGTTTCCTAAAATGGTTATCGAACCGTCTCTCAAACCGTCCCCTGACCTTCATCAGAATCAACCCGCTCAATCGTTCAATCTCCTCTCCAAACTTTGACATCCACAGACTCTTGCATTCTTGCGATCAACTGACTCCAGCATCCACCAACTCCAGCATCCACCAACTCCAGCGTTCATTTCAATCTGGCACTGCACAGACAACTTCAACTATGGCTTTCATCAAGTCTTCTGACAGGTAAGTATTTTCTGTGTTTATTTTCATTTTCTTTCTGATTATTAGTTGTTCATTATTTCTGTTATCCCGAATCTTCAAACCACAGACCCAAGCCCTGAGTCTCTCCTTTACATCCCTGCCCACTAAAACCCCCAGACTCTGTCCAAAACCCGACCTTACTTTCCCTAGACCCTATCCTGACCTTATCCCGATTCCATCAGACCCTATCCCGACCCTCTCAAGATCCTGTCCCGACTCTCCCAGACTTTCTACAACTCTGTCCAGAACCTACCCCGACCGATGTTGGTCACTGCCCCGATCGATGATGGCACTTAAACCGACGTCGGCACCTTCCAGACTGACGCTAACACCACAGAGACTGACGTCGGTGACTGTGCAGAACAGTGTCGTTTATCAGGTACGTATTTTTATTTTCTGTCATTTATTTCTATCATTTTATCTTTTATTATCTACTTTCGTCCAATATTCTACTTTTTTATCAGTGGGTTAATATCCTTCTAGGGAGTCTTCATACTTCCAGGATCAGGCGTTCGCCTGACAGCCCACCATATCTTTGACTAACATTTTTCTGTGTTTTAGCCTTTTCTTCGCAGGTGTCATTCCTCCACAGCCAAAGAGGAGAATCTTCCAACGTCTGATTTCAGTGCGCATAACTTTATCAGGTACTTCTAGCCTTAACCATTTATTTTAGTTTCTTATTTCTTCTTTGAATGTAGAAAGCAATTTTGCATAGAAACACTTGGTGTTGTTATCCTCTAAGAAGTATGCCCCATTACATTCACCAAAAAATCCCTTTTTGGAAATAATTTAGTACTCTCTACTTATGAGAAGGAAATGATGGACGTTTTACATGTAGTACAAAAATGGTAGTCATACCTACTAGGGAATCATTTTTGCATCAAAATTGATCACTAGAGTCTAAAATATTTCTTGGAATAATGTGTATCGACCACATCACAATATAAATGGGTCAAAAAATTCATGGGTTATGACTATGAAATCACTTACAAGAAGGGTAAGGACAATATTGTGGTTAATGCTCTATCTCACACATTTACAGACTAAGCTTCCCTTTGAGCTATTTCTATGCCTATTTTGAATTAGTTGGACACTATAAAATATGGGTATGTCAATGAATCCTCATTATACAAAATCATTCAATAGTTGGCCACTAACCCCTCTACTATACCACATTATTCTTGGGATGGTGCTTATTTGTGATATAAGGGCTATTTGGTGGTTCCCTGAAGAATATATATTCAATAGGCTATATTTTATGAACTCCATGCTTCTCCATCCACAAGGAACTTAGGGTTTCTCAAAAATTATGAATGGGCATGATTTAATTTATTTTAGAATGGAATAAAAAGGTAATTCAATAGATAGTGGTTGAATGTGATACCTATCGATGCAACAAGGTTGAAACAACACTCATTATTAGGTTGCTCTAACCCTTGCCCATCCCTACTTTAAATATAGTTATTTTTGTGCCCTCAGCCATCCCTATACCACTTCCACAATTACACAATTTTTTTTGGGCCATATTTTCATTCTTCATGGCATTATTTATTCCATTATCTTACATTTTGATACAACCTTCACTGAACAAACCTATTTTGATGCACCAACACCCAACTAAAGATGAGTTCCACGTATCATCCATAAATGGATGGATAGACTAAAATTATAAACAAATGCATGGAAAATTTCCTTTTTTACTTCACCTCATAACAACAACATCAGAAGGTAAAGTGGATCCCTTTCACTAAATGGTGTTACAATACCTCCTACCACACTTCAGATAAAATGAATCTATATGAAGTATTATATGGTCAAGCACCACCAGTGATCCTTCTATACACCCTTAATAGTTCACTAGTTTAAGCGGTCGACATGATTCTCCAAATTTGGGAACATATTCTGAGCACCCTATGCAAAAATATTCATATGGAACAAAATAGAATGACATAACAAGGTGTAAACACCATTCTGAGAATAATTTCAGATTAGGTGATATGATTTTTCTTTGTCTATAACCTTATAAGCAATCCTCCCTAAAACTCAAAGGGTATCATAATCTATCTCTCAAGTTCTATAGGCCATATAAGGTTATCCAAAAGATTGGGTTTATTGATTATAATTTATACCTCCCACCTTTTTCCTATGTTCACTAAGTATTTCATGTCTCTTATCTAAAGAAATTTCTTGGCACAAACATCAGATTGAAAACTATTTTACCATAACTTGATAATGAAGGATCCATCTTTCTTAAGTCAAAGGTAGTCCTAGATAGGTACACATGCCAAATTTTCTCCCACTCCATCATAGAGGTATTAATTTAGTATTGTAGAATGAAACTAAAGGATGCAATATGGGAACCCCTATTTCAAATTCAACACCAATTCCCACATCTGAAGCTTTGAGAACAAATATTTTTCTAAGAGGGAGGGGATGTTAGGAACCCATGCTACCCATCTATTTACTTTGTTAGTATATTAGTTTCTATGGATGCATATGCTTTATAAGTCATCCTATGATCATTTTGTTTTATCCCAAATTCATGGGAAGTAGTAGTTATTTATATTAGACTTAGTCTATAAGTGTTGAGGCTAATGAAGGCATCCATGAATTGTATTGAATTGAGTTTGCTCAAAGGAGGTTTTCCCCTCAAAGAAGCCAATGATTCTATAATTCAGCTATTCTAATTCAATTTTACTTATTTGAGTTAATATATTATTGATTTTCATAGTTTATTTTATTTATTTGGAATTATCCGCTAACTTGTTTAGGAAGGATCCTCAAATTTTTTGATGTGTGTCGTAAGTAGTTCAACTAGGTTGACCTACTTACCTATGTGTTTATATCAATTTCTCTACTAGTTAACACTAGATCATCTAGATTCATAACTATGAAAACTATATTTATCCTCAAAACACAATCAACCCTATTAGAATATTTTTGGACAACCATAATCTATTTAGACAATACATGGGGTATTATTTCCTTCCTACCTTCATTACCTAAGAGGATACTCACTCTTGGTACACTTTCTCTCACCCTTAATTTATAGACTATAATATGGTTTAAACTACCCAAAATGACAACACTAATGGATCATATCCATTTCACACTTTTGAAGACACTTCTCTCTCCAAACTATGTTATTACATTGTAGTGTAAATTAACATAAGCTTAACCAATAACCCTATAGGAAATATTTTAAACAACAACAATCCTCCACCCAAAACCCATCCCTTAATACCAATATAGGGAGTGCCCCTCCTACCAACCCTAATAATCCACCTTTTAACACTAATAATACAAATCTACCAATTGACACCACTCAAATTCTTACACAAATAGTTCAAAAAATGAATATCATGAAAATGTCTAATACTTTTGAAATGATGTAAATGCAACATTATTTATTAAACATGACTATTCAACCTCTTATTCTCCTATCTCAAAATAACCAAAAATTTATCCCTCCACCTCTTAGAGATGCCATGGGAAATATCATTCCTCAACCCCTTATTCATAATAGGATGTTTTAAAATAATCAAAATGAACCTTTATCCCACTTCATTATTTCTATTGATATTGAAAATATCTCTCCAACTATTAAATATGATGGGACTAAATACCCTGAATCTTTTATTTAAGCATTTGGTAATCTCTAAAAAGAGTGGATTAAAAAAAATACCTTTTATACCACCAAACTTCTAGTCAAAACATTTACAGGATTTATATTATAATGGTATAATCATCTTCCTCAACATTTCATATGGAAATTATAATATGTTGTCAATCCTCTTATAGATGCTAGATTTATACACCCTTGTGTATTAACATAGTGCATCATCAAATTATCATTTCATCTCTAACATAATGCCCCCCATTCATAATTATTTGAAATAATTACATTCACCTCCCCATTTAATTTTACCATACATGTTAATTAAGCTATTACTATACTCAAATATTAATTAATCCTATTTACCATCTTTAACCACAAATTCTTAAAAATAAAATAAAAACAAAACCCATCAAACCTCCAAACAAACTCATCCCATGGTTAAAACAACTCAACAACTTTGAAGTTGATTAAAACCATTTTTTACCCCAATAAGCAACCCTTTTAAATGGTGTAAGGATTAACTTCACCCATTTTAGGAAAATTGACATCAATTCTTTGAGATTGACATCAATCTACCTGAAATGGTGTCGATCCATAAATATACAGTGAGCCTCCATGGCTTGGGATGATATTTTTGGACTTCAAAAATATGTTAGAATTATCTTGGAACCTACATACAGACCTTATCAACATTCTACTACCTTGTGGACCCTTTTTTCATGAGATCACAAAAATATTTTGAAGGTTTCTAAGCCTACTTTTGTAGTATTCTTTATTTATGTGTTTTCAACCCTGCAAGGTTAGTATTGCATGTTAATTTACTCACATTTAAATTATAAAGTTTTTTGCACATATGTGTCATTGTTTGCATTCAATTTTCATCATTTTATCAATATTTTAAGTCATTATTATCTTTTATTTTCATAGTTTAGCATTTTATTTAGAATTGACGTCAATCTGACAGGATTACCATCAATCTTTGTTTAACTATTAAAATAGCCTTGAAGTCTATTTTCATAAGATTCACAATCCTCAAAAATTTTTAAAATCTACATTCTAATTTCTAAAAATATATCTTTTACATATAGATGACTCTGCCTAGATTAGCGCATGATATTGTTAGCATATTTGATCTCCCCATTATCCAACAACCTTTATTCACTAATCAAAATAAAATTGCATTTGAATTAGGTTTTTTTAATATGGTTTTCACACCTAATCAAGAAAGCATTAATGAAAAATTAACTATAATTCAAGAGGATGTTGATATAGCTATATCATTCTAAGATGTTACTTTGATCACATCAATCTTGTTATGGATTAGATATCTTTGGTTTTGTCTATTCGCATCCTATCCATATATATCTTTGTAATTTCATGTTTATTTATAAACTTGAATGTTAAACATGGCTTGACATCCACCTAAGGAAGCATATCACTTCTTGGGACTAGTTTTTTACCAGGTAGCCCATTCATCTTTCTATTAATCCATTTTTTTATGAGTTAGTGTGATTTATAGGTCATTACTCCCCAACCAAAGAGGAGTTTCCACAAGCTTGATCAATAGTGTGAAATTGATCTCCATCTCTAGGTAATCTTTAAAACCTTGCATTTAATTTTTTTTAGTAGCTAATTAGACAACACTAAAAAATAATAAAACATTTTGGCACACCTAGTGGGACTAGTCAGGTCTCATATTTCTTATTAAAATTCAATTTTTTTGAAATTACTCTCTTTCCATTTCTTTGCATAAATTCATCCAAAGAACATCAAGTTTACATTTTATTTCCTTTTTAATGTTAAAATAAAATTGCATTCATTTTTTCTTTTTTAAGTAATTCAAATAGAATAATATAAGTAGTAAATTCATCTAAGTCATCACTCTTTTACATATAAGCCAAATCATAGTCACAACAAACTCATCTAAACACTTGACATAAGGAAACTGATGGGTATTTCATCACCTTGTAGCAACCTTCTTTGTGATGATCCCATTTGGATTTCACCACCAAGGGGAAGACCAACTTAGTTCTCTGGCTAAGTATAATCTCTGGACTATCTTATATCTTGGTTAAGAACCTATACTGGCTATGGTATTATGATGTGAGGGGAGCAAGCCCTAAGTACCAAGCCATGTACCTATACCAATACATATTTACTTTGATCACCAAAATAAAATACTCGAAACCATCCTTAGATTACCATTTCTTATGACCCTCATTATCCTATTTCTTTATTACATTTCACATCTTAAAATTTAAAAAAAAGAGATAAAAAACTTTTTGGAATGACTTTAGTTTGTGCATCTTTCATCCAAAATTTAAAGTGAGATAATTCAAAAAGAAATTGTTGTTTTGTTTTTTATTTTCTTTTTCATCTCTTGGTTTTGACTAGGAAATAGTCAAAGAAAGAATTTGAAGTGGGTGTCACATCCTCAGCTATGTAACATACACCTAGTCCCTCCTTTACCCCTGAGTCCTTTGAGAATCCTTTGTTCCTACACTTTTATTCTTAAGGATATCCTTCCATTATAGAACTATTATACAATAACCCTATTGCTCTTAATTACTACCTTAGTAATTAAGAAATACACATTCATCCTTCCCCCATACCCAAGATTCTTAATAGTTATATAGGATGCCTTTTGAGGGAACTGAGAAAATTGAAGGATTTATACCAGCCATTGTATACTTTTCCACTGACTCTATTCCATCTAGTTCTAAAACCTAAATGACATAACCTTTAGAAATCCAACCATCCATAGTATCTACCAATTCTCTAACCCCCATTACTCAAGCTCAAAATGCTTGTACCACTCAACCTATATCCACTATTTCTCGCTAAATGTTAGTGGTGTCAATCTCTGTAATTCTCCCACCTATTAAAATGAGTCTAGCATATAATTCTCAAGCTATACAACATATAAAACAAATACCTCTAACATAACAAATCCATCTAATGTAACCTCCCTAGTAGTATGTCTCCTCAGCTACTCAACACATGGCTCCATCATAGCCATTAGTGACCACTTACTTACAATCTTCCACATAACAGAATATTCCACTATAGATCCCATAATACATGGTAGCATCCCAACCCATTATGTCCACTATGGTTGGATACCCGTCCTCATAACCCCTATCTATTCCCTTTCAAAATTATCAAAATATTCAGCAAGGTATCTTAAGGAATGTGACTCAAAATAACATCTAAGTACACCTCATAAACATCCTTATAAATAAGATGGCTAATTCAAAAGCCTCCACCTCTAGACACAATATTATGGTCACATATGAGTAAGTTTATAATGAACCTATCCACCTATTTACTCTTATATAACCATATCCTTCACAATGGGAACTTCCTAAGTTTTAGAACAAGGAAGATCCCCAATAGCATCTTAGAGCCTTTTGACACATGTGTTACCTTATAACACATGATGATGAATTACTTCTTAGGATATTTCCCATGTCGCTAGTAGGGGCTACATTAGATTGGTATATATCCATCCCTTATCATTCACTCTTTTCCTTTGGGAAAATTTTCTTAGAGCACTTCTTAATCAACATTTCTCAAAAAGTGACTATTATATATTTATACACCATTTGATAATTTGAAGATGAAATAATATCAGACTTTATAGCTCATTAACATAGCCTAATCAACTAGTTAACCTTTTCCTTAACACAAGCTAAATTAATTGAATTTTTTCATGCTCTTGTGAAAAACATATCTCATCCATATTACAAATTAAAACCTTTAAAACTTTTAATGAAGCCTTTACCATGGCACGTAAACTCAAAATTTGTGGCATTGAAGATGGAAAAGTTAAATTACGTAATAAAAACTTCAAATCTAACCCCTAAAAAAGAGATAACAATAATCCTAAACCAAAAGGGGTATAAAATGATATTATTCTAAAAATTTCTCCCCCTCCAACACCGAATCAAGCAAGGCCATCCACTTCTCAAACATAGCCACCTAGGGGCCCTACTCATTTCCCCCTAGGAAATATAATCCTCTAGGAGATCCTTACACTTTTGTATTGGATAAACTCCTAATAAAAAACATTCTTGATCTCCTTTCAATTAGATCAATCGATGATATGCATCCTAAACCCACTTAGTATAAATATGATGAGTTTTGTGCCTATCATAGGGTAATAAGACATGCTATAAAATAATGTTGATCCTTTAAATGATTGGTATAAAACCTCATCAAAAAGGGGGAACTTTAGTTAGACAATCCAAATGCTCCTCCCAACCAATCTTTAGATATTTTGAGATTGCCATTTCCAAAGCATCTGCCCACATTAAACACAACCCAAGCAACCCTAAATAAACACAAAATTAGGCTACACATATGATTGATATAATTTATGACCAGTTATTGCGTAAAGAACCTTCAAGGAAATTTCTAGTCTTATATCTCCTCACAAGAGATGATTTTAATGTAATTCAAATTGAAATTATTTAGACAACTCCCAAAACCTCTATAGAGCTCCTTGATCTCATTACATGGGGTAATTCACATGATCTATCCCATTTATCTTCCCAAAATAAATCTCGTAAAGTGTAAAATGAAACCACTCCTTAGGATGTCATAGATAACCATCTTGATACTTCTACAGTCAAACATTCCACCCCTTTGGTCCCTGGCAAACATATTCATGGTATGCACCTAAATCACAATATAATAGGATCCTATAAAATTGATTGATATTAAGACCCTTTAGAATCATCCTATATCACAACATCTCCTTACCTTGAATCTACTAAGGGAAAGGGTAAAGCTCCTATCATCAATAGTTAGGACAATTATCTTAGTATTCCACTAAAGAAAGCCTTATCCCATCCTCAAGTCAAGGTCAATATTTTTTAGACATAAAAAAAACCTTAGTTTGAATACCCCCTCTATTCTTAACACATGAAAGAATAAAGGGATAGCCCCTTTTGTATAATCTCTGTCACCCATTTTAGGTCTTCATCCATCTTATAGAGTGATTGTCTCTATCATAGGTTCTTCCATTCAAACATGTGGAAAAATACAAAGTCTCCTTCCATTATTAACCACACCTCCATCTTGATATCCATCATCTTATACTAAAGGCCCATTAAATAAATTTAAATAAAAGGTGCCTAAGGTCATCCCTATAATAAAATCTAAATGTCAAAACCAAATAAATGATCAATACTTTACCAAAAGAGATTGCACAACCTATTATAAGACTACAAAATGACCCTTTGAAAGGACCTTATGCTATAATCTTAAAAACATTATTTGATACATCCCTCATTATGCTACCACCTATATGCACCATTAACCCTCACCTCGAAAGACTTGCTTGTATAGGATTTGAGAGATATGCACATATTATAGAGTAGCTAGACATGATACAAAAAATTGTAATATCTTTAAGGCCATGATCCAATAGCTTGTCTAGGATGATGATCTAAATAATAAAACTCTTAAGCAAAAAGTCACCATCCCAAATATTCCACCTACCCATAATCTTGCTAATCTTATAAGTGATGAAGAGTTAGTGGCTTCTTCAGACCCTCCATTATTACACATCGGTGTTGTCTATGTAGCACCCACTCTCAAAATCAAAACCCTAATAAAAATGTTTTAATTATATGAGCCTCTACCCCTAATAAACCTAAAACATCTAGATAAAAGCCTAAAGTCTCTATTATAGTAACTACTCTGACCAAAGCCAAGGAGTTGGTACAAATCTCCATATTAAAAAAATTCCACCAAATGCCTGTAAAAATGTCATTTTATGAACTTACCAAAAAATCTCCACATCATCAACAAGCAATGATAGAAGCTATCTAAGCTATTAAAGTCTAGCCAAAAGAGCATCAACCATTGTCAACATTTATAGGGGCCCTCTAAATGGTGTATACTATTAGTTTCAATAATTCTAAGGTCATTCCATTATCACCTAAATATTAAGATCCCCCACTTTTCATCATATCTCAAATAAATCAAGCTCAGTATAAAATATTTATGGTTGATAATGGGGCTAATATCAATATTATTTCTTCACACACTTTCCAATAGCTATATCTATCAAAAACTATTATTTCCCAATCCCTCAAAATTCTTCATGCATTCAATAACATAGTATCACCCACAGTAGGAATGATCATCCTTCCCATTTATTTTGGTTCTCACACCCTCCATAAATATTTTATATCATAGAAGGGAAATTCTAATATAACATTTTATTAGTACATCTGTGGATTCATACAATGTGATGTATCCCATCCACCATCCATTGGTGCCTCAATTTTGAACATGAAGTCTAGGTCCACATCATCCCCACCAATCCTCAACCCTTTAAATCATGCAACTTCACTTTTTGACCAAGTGATGTCATAATACCCTCACCTAAAACAATCCCATCTTCATCTTATAATCATGTTTCAACTAGCATGACTATTCCTATTTTGAAACTACTAGCTCAAGAGTCTATTAATTCCATGATGTAGCATCTTTTAATGGGGGAATGTTAGATATTAACCCTTAACACATTACCCACCCCCAGCGAATATAATCATCCCAACAAATAACCAATTTTTCCACCCAACCTAGGTGAGCTCATCCCATTTGGGCCATCTTTCTTACGTACCCACTTGATATATGGTGGAATCAATCAAACCATCCCAAGGCTTAACAAAAACACCTATGCTAAACCCTTTATCTCTAATTTCTCATTTCTCAATAAACCCCAGTTCACATAAACCTACCTTTATCATTATGCCTGGAAGGGCTTTGACATGGGTAGATATGAGTACGGTCCCCACAAAGTTGCATTAGGAGATTTAAAAAAACCACATGAAAAGCATGGCTTAGGATTTGAGAAAGATTATAAATCCTCTCCCAAATGCATTATTCTACCATTTTTGGAAGAGGAAGTGCAATCTTCATCATTTGATACCTCTTCCTCGACTAGTGACACTATATCCATCCCTTCTTTTTTTTTTAGTCAATTCAATCTCCATAGAACCCCTCATTTTTCATTCATGGTAGTGAGAACCTAAATATCCCTTTAAAATATCCTAGCTTAATAAGACATGATATGATAACCATCCCTATTATTCAAACTCAAGATGATGAGTCAATCTTTACTCATTTGGGTGTTGAAAACTCTTATTTAGGCAATTCTCTTCCATCTAAAACATCTAGTTTATTAAATGAATCCACTTATGATATTAATATTAGTTCTTAGGAAACCCCAAGGATTATTAAAATTAGAAAATCCTTATATCCTCAAAAAAATTAGGATTTTAACACTTTTTTGTTAAACCATAGTGAATTTTTGCCTAGTCTTATAGTGATATGACTGGTATTGACCCTGTAATTGTTGTCCATAATATCATCACCTTTCTTGATCCTAAGCTAGTAAAATAAAATATCTATAAAATATATCCCCACATTGTACTCCTGGTAAAAGAGGAACTATAGTGCCTCTTATCTACTAACTTTATTCAATCCATTGATTATCCTCAATGGATGTCCAACATCATTCTAGTCACTAATCCTATAGGGGGACTTTGAATCTGTATTGACTTTTGTGATTTACATCTTGCTTGTCCAAAAGATGATTTCCCTCTCCCTATCATTGGCCAATTAGTAGACCTGATAGTTGGCCATGAAATGTTATCCCTTATGGATGGTTTTTGTAGTTACAATCAAATACTTGTACTAAAAGATCAACATAAGACTACATTTATTACTCTTTGGGGGACCTTCTACTATCGTGTTATGCTTTTGTCCTAAATAATGTAGGAGCTACCTATCAATAGGCCATGACTTATATATTTCATGACATAATCCACAAATTTTTTGAAGACTATATAGATAACCTCCTTGGGAAGTCAAAATTATACAAGGATCACCTATCTATACTTAAGGTTATCTTCAATCATATACTCAAGTATCATGTGCGTCTAAATCTAAAAAAGTGCATTTTTGTTGTCTTGATGGGATTAATTGTTTCTAATCAAAGAATAAAAGTGGATCCCACTAAAATCAAGGATATTATAGAAATGCCTCCTCCATCCAAACTTAAGTAGTTTCATAGTTTACAAGGAAAGATCCAGTCTATCCATCATTTTATCTCCCAGCTCTCTGATTAATGTCAACCTTTCCACCATCTATTAAAGAAGGATAGTCACTTGATATGGGATTCTTCTATGGGATTATAACTATTAAGAATCCTTTAATGCACTCAAAGACTATCTTCTATCACCTCCAGTCCTCACTCCACCTAAGAAGGGTCAACCTTTCTTCCTTTTTATCTCAGCTATAGACCATGCTTGAGGTGTTATGTTTACCCATTAAGACAAGCATCACAAAGAACAAGCTATTTATTAGATAAGTCATACCCTTATAGAATATGAAACACATTATATGCATACCAAAAAACTATGCCTATAATTGGTCCTTGTAGCCTGTAAGCTTCATCATTACATACTTAACCACAATATGTATGTAATTATGACTACTAACCCACTTAAGTTCATGAATTCTAAGCCTTATAAAAATCAATGAATGACCAAGTGGATTATGCTTCTAGCTGAGTTTGATCTAGAATTTCTCCATCAAAAGTCTATTAAAGGATAGATTATTATTGATCAGCTAGTTAAATGACCTCTTAGTGATAATTGAATGATCAATTGTGAATTTATTGATGAATTTATCACATCCACTTCTCAATTAGTCCCAAAATATCAAATGACTCTATTCTTTGATGGGTCTAAATGTGAGCATGGAGGTGGCACAAAAATTATATTAATACCTCCTCAAGGTATTACCCTACCGTTATCTTTTAAATTAGACTTTGATTTCACCAATAACATGGTTGAATATGAAGTGTTGATCACAGGCCTCCAAATTTCCATTGCACTAGGAGTTAGATCCCTTAATATCTATGGCAATTCTCAGCTAGTGGTCAATCAAATTACTAGTATTTATCAATACAAGAATGATATCCTTCAAAGATATAAGACCTTATTTGATCATCTCTTATCCACTTGTGAACATTATGCCATCCAAACTACTCTTAGATCAACTAGTAAGTTCACTGATACTATGACATCTCTTCCCTCTTTTATCCCATCCTCATCTTAGGAGTCCAAGCTATTTTCCCTTATCCTCAAGTTAACCAGCTTTCCTACATGAGAACTAATCTTTCATATATAAAAAATATCCAAAAAAACCCATATGAGCCATGGTATGCATAAATATTTACCTATTTGTCTACAATACTATCTTCTCCCCATCTATCCAAAAGTGCTAGGTGTGTCTTCCAATAGAAAGTTGCCCGCTATACTATACTGGGGATGTTATCTATAAGTATGGTTTTTATGGCATTCTTCTTCATTGTTTCCAAAATCATGAAGCTACATTAGCTATCCATGAAGTACATAATGGTTTATGTGTTGGACACTTTAGTGGTCATGAAATCAGTAAAAAAATACTACATCTAGGTTACAATTATCCCACTCTAAATCAAGATTGTTGCACATACATTAGGAGGTGTGTAAAATGTAAAAAACATGCAAACTTATCCCATGTCCCTAGTAAAGCATTATAAGCAACAAAGGACTTCTAGCCATTCTCCCAATGAGGGCTCGATCTTATAGGGTAAATCAAACCTAAGTCCTCTTAGTGTCATGACTTCATCATTACCACTACAGAATACTTCACCAAGTGGGTGGAAGTTGTGTTGCTTATCTCAACCAAGGTAGAAAAGATTGTGGATTTTTTCCATCATCACATTATCTATTATTTTTGAATTCCATATAAAATAATAATAGATAATGGAAAATATTTCAAGAATAAGAAAGTCCAGGTAATATGTGACTCATTTAAAATTAAATTAAGTTTTTCCTTGCCTTACTATCCTCAAGCCAATGGTGAAGTAGAAACATCTAATAAAACCCTAGTCAAAATCCTAACCAAAGTCATCAATGAATCTGGGTAGGATTGGAATCTTGATATCCCTTTTGCCTTATGGGCATATTGAACTAGTATTCAAACCCCTATAGGTGCTACTCCCTTTTCTCTAGTCTATGTTATGAAAGCTATACTTAATTTAGAAGTCCAGATTCCCTCTCTTTGTGTCTCCCTTAAAGACATCATTTTTTATGAGGATTTTTATCAAGATCATTTATCATAGCTCAAACTCTTAGATGAGCATTGTATGACAACCCTCGATCACCTTTGTATATATCAAGAATGGCTAAAATGAGCATATAATCAACACATAAGATAATGATAGTTTAACATTGGAGACTTTGTACTTAAACAAAATCAACATTTCAGTAATACAAAATGAAATAAAAGGGGTAAATTTTCACTTAATTGGCTTGGACCATATGTTATAACCCATAAATATAGATCTGGAGCATATCATTTAGCCTCTCTTAATGATAACCTAGAATGAGAACCTCTTAATGCATTACATCTGCATCCTTTCTATAGTTAATAGATCTTGGCTCATCTTGGTTAGCTTAGCTCAAGTACTATCATATCCCCTTATCCCAAAATACCAAATAATGATATGAGAGTTATGTGGTTATCCAATAATCACTATAACCTCAACCTTGAATATGAATACCCTAGCTCTATACTTAGCATTCTCTCATGGATAAGTTTCACTTGTAAGGGCAGAAACCCCAAATCATTATTTCGCTAATTTTTTAAAGGTTTTTAATTTTCCAAGATAACACAATCACCTCATGTAATGAACTCAAGGAAACTATCCTAAGGTATCTTTCTATGCCAACTCACATTACTATCTTTGGGATCTAAAATCAAGTAAGCAATGAAAATCAAAAATGTCAAAATGGGATAAATAAATAGATTGATCCCTTAAAGGATAGTTGTAATCAAATAAATAAAGAAAATAATAAATTGACCCCTTGAAGGATAGCTATGTAAAAACATCAGAATGTAGACCACTCCCTTGAAATATGGATACCAAGTAGAAAGCTTCCTACATTGCTCAGTTTTCAAATTATGCCACTTAAAAGCTTTAAAAAGAAAAATAAAATAAAATAAATTATCAAAAGCAATATCCCAAGATAGCTTCTTATACTTTTGATATTTATAATTATAGGCTTCCCATATTGATTATTCTACCCATTGGCATAAAAATGATCCCTAAAAGATAAATCTTGATTTCAAAATATGGTGTGAAAATTTTTATCTCTAAATTATTCCATCCCCCATCCCACAAAAAAGCATATATTCCTAATAAATGACCAAGGTTGAAACTCTAGCAAACCAAGGTTATGTCAATATTTATTATCATCTAGCTAAGGATGCATAGGCCATGTGTATGAGAGATTCTCTTTTGGTTATGATCCAAATCAATGCTGAGTAAATACATTATCTATAATCGCTAAAATCCATAAATACATAGCCATAAAGCATTAAAAGCTATCTATAACCCATAATCATCATTAAGCATAAATCCATAATCTATTTATATTAAATCATCTAAGAGATCATAAACATCCATAAGGTTAATAATGGTCTATATCAAAAACTAGCATAATCCATAATCATAATCCATTAGTAAAAACCCATCTCATGATATAACATGTAAAATCCATAATCCATAATCCATAATCATTTATAACATATATAATATAAATGATTAGAATTAAAATACATAACATCTAAATCTATAATCTATCACATCAATAATCCATAAAATCACTACATATCCACATGTATCAGTAAATCCATAAACAAACTTACATAATCCACCCATAAATATAAGCAATGTATCTCTCTCTCTCTCTCTCTCTCTCTCTCTCTCTCTCTCTCTCTCTCTCTCTCTCTCTCTCTCTCTCTCTCTCTCTCTCTCTCTCTCTCTCTCTTTCTCCCTCTCTCTCTCTCTCTCTCTATATATATATATATATAAACACACACACACATATTAAGTGTCTATATAAATGTCATAACATGAATGAGGTGGGGCTCTCAGCCTATATAATACAATCTACTCAGTAAAATTGATCCTAATAAGGTGAATACTATCACCTCTCCCATCATCCCATCCTCCTCTTGCTATGCTCCTTGTATTAGTAGTCCCCATATGGGTCCTCCATGATTTGTTATGGCTAGCCACATATGGAGTAAACCAAGGAACATATACTAACTTCCTCTATACTATTTTCTCATAATATCCCATCTCAATAATCAAATATATGTACCTTTGTAGTAGTACCATATTTTAAGGAGTAATACTGGATCTTATAATATCTAAGGCTGGTCTCTCTACCAAAGTAGATCTCATACACCCTATCTCTACTAGGTACCTATCTTGCTCCAGTACATCTTGGTCACACTAACCTCTCAAGCTATCAAGATCACCTTATAATATGGTAATATGATCCTATAAAGTATCATGGGTTGAACATGCCTCTTATATCTCTACCCTTAGACTAGTGCACTCACCCCTTAGTGTGTCTCTCTCATTGAAAACTATAAAAATATCTATAGGATCATGTGTAAGGACATCCTATAATGATACCTCCTCTATGTATGCAAAGGGCCATCCTACTTAGTCTCTCCTCTATCTTCACCCTCCTCCCTCATCTCCTTAATGAATACCTCCTATCGAGGTCTCACTACTCTATCTTGTCTCTTTGCTATCTCAACTACAAACCAAGATACATAGTCATCAGTGTAGCCAACATCATCTAGGTTAATAACAACAGGGTCCTCCTATGGTCCCATCAAAACCATTATAGTATCAGGGGTAGGCTAGTCTATCTCTATATCATCTTGCCTATATAAGCGTGGGGATAATGGAAAATACTGTAATATCCCAAACTGATGATGGACCTTGTCAAAATATAATAGCTTGATGTGCTCAAGCCATCATCTATTTACCCATATCTCCTACAAAACATCCCCTATCTACACATATGAACAAAAACATGCCGGGAAGTGTACATAAGGCCTTGAAATAACATCCCCCATCTATAAGCTATTAAAAACTATATATATATTGTGATATATCATGCACTACCTTATCTGTATAAGGTATAACTAGGTCTTCCTTCCACCAAAGGAAGCCTATGTTGTATACCATGTCTCTAAATTGGATCCATAGGGTCCCTATGGGGTGAATCAAATGAATATGCTCATATGCCCATCAATGTAATATAAATGTGATATCAAGACCTGACTGATGTTCAGTGTACCAACCCCACAACTCCCTGTATATCTTCCCCACTAGTGTGGGTACCCAAGAAAACTAATCATAAAATCAATCATGTATACTATAACACTAGTGAAACTCCATGGTAGTCATCCTCCCATATAATTAGGTAGCACATAATAGGTCAATGCCATCATCATCATCATCATAATCACTAGTCTCTCCTTAGGGTCCTAGTCATACAATGGTTGGAATGAGAAACCACCAGTAAAGAATTTGATATCTAATACATCCTCACCATATAGTCATGTCAATGCTATCACTCACCTAGCCTTGTCAATAGTATACAAAGGGGCTCCCAAAATTGATAGTCATAAAATTTAATGGATGTCCTCTATTATAATAGTCATCTCACCAATTGGTAATGAAAAAGTGTTGGTGGTATAATCTCACTACTCTATCAAAGTCACTATCATACTAATGTCCTAATGGACATAATGGTAATGGTGAATCCCTCTAAATCCTACAGCCTCTAGATGGGTGTAGTCCTTATCACTCATAAACTCCTATAACTACTCTAACAGTGGAGGGACCCTATCCCTCATTGTTAGTAGCTCTCATGCCTATTAGAAACATCTTTTTGGTAAATCAAAATTCTATGGTTTTTGTTATGAAACCTTAATTATTGATTTTTATCGATCTTCTAAGGATCAATGACAATTTAAACAAATCAACAATGATATTTATGGATCGTGGTCGATCCACATGAAACACGTTGATCCTATTAGATCATCAATAATTCCCTGCCCTAAAAAATTCCCACTTTGGCCAAACATTTTTAACCTACCCTCCCTCCTTCCCATAAATTTAAAAAACCAAATATCTTAATAAAAAATAAAAACATCAAATTTTGTTAAAAATGCATTATGCCTACCTCATAGTGGAGTCATCGTCATCCACTCCCACTCACTTCCATCATCCCTCACATATGATTGAAAGGTTGAAACACATCAATTTTTTCTCCTATGATATTATTCAATCGATATCTAAATGATCCTTATGCCACATCAATTTCCTATTTATAGTCTTTTTAGTGGTCAACCTTAATTAATTTAATTGATTTTGATTACTACAAATTGACATTGATTGTTTTAGATCAATGTTGATTACCATGACTTGTTTAGATTTTTACACTTGTGGACCATTTTACATGCTTCCAGTCTAGGTCCAAATCCCCATCTTATTGTCTTTGCTATATCTATCCCATTTTTATGTCATATTACCCTTTAGATTTGAGGATTTTGACCTTTGTCAATTCCCCAATCTCCTTAAGGTGTACCCTTTTTTTGGGTATCTTGCCATTTTAAGATCCTAAGGGTATATTTTATCTCAATAATATTCATCTATAGGTAATGCATACACCCATACACACTAGATTTTATGGTCCACCATTCTTATCTTTTGTTCTCTTTCTAGCTTATAATTAGGCCCACCTATTTTAGTTATGGCATTTTGTTACTCGATTAGGTCTTTCAGGCATTACTACTTACATCACTTTTTTTCCCATTAAGTGAAACCTTGGAACTTCCTTGAGCCATCCACACTTCTAATTTTCCTTTATTATCTTCTACTTGTCCATTTACACTCACCCAAGTTTGTTTTTACCTTTCATATTTTTTTAAACCTATCATCCTTCCATCTCACTTCTCAATGCTTGGTTTGAGGGGGGATACCTCCTCAAAATAAACTTAGGGAATTAGGCACCTTATAGTTTTTATCTCACAACACACTATTGCATGCCACTCCATAAAAAGTGGAAAATGTAGATTCTAGTTTTATACACCCTTGTGTATTAATGTGGTACATCGTCATGTTATCATTTCATCTCTAACATAATGGCCCCCATTCATAATTATTTGAAATAATTACATTTGCCTCACCCATTTACTTTTACCATATGAGTTAATTAAGATATTACTATATTCAAATAGTAATTAATCCTATTTATCATCCCTTATCACAAATTAATAAAAAAACAAACAAAAACAAAACCCATCCAACCTCTAAATAAACTCATCCCATGGTTAAAATAACTTGACAAATTTGAAGTTGATTAAAACCATTTTTACCCCTGTAAGCAACCCTTTTGAATAGACTAAGGATTAACTTCACCCATTTTGGGAAAATTGATGTTGATTCTTTTAGATTGATGCCAATCTACCTAGAATGACATTGATCCATAAATATATAGCGAGCCTCCATTTCTCGAGATGGTATTTTTGGACTTCAAAACTTTACTAGAATTATCTTGGAACCTACATACAGACTTTATCAACAATTTTCTACCATGTAGAACCTCTGTTCATGAGATCACAAAAATATTTTGAAGCTTTCTAAGCCTAATTTTATACCATTCTTTATCTATGTGTTTTCAACCATCCAAGGTTAGTATTGCATGTTAATTGACTCACATTTAAACTTAAAAATATTATGGACCTTTGTGTCATTGTTTACATTCAATTTTCATCATTTTATCAATATTTTAAGTCATTATTATCTTCTATTTTCATAATTTAGCATTTCACTTAGAATTGACATTGATCCATCTGAATTAACATCGATCTGGCAAGTTTTCTATCGATCACTGCTTAACTTTTAAAATAGCCTTGAAGTTTGTTTTCATAAGATTCACAATCCTCAAAATTTGTTAAAATACACATTTTATTTTTTTAAAATCTATCTTTTATATGTAGATGACTCTACCTAGAGTAGCACATGATATTTTTAGCATATTTGATCTCCACATTATCCAACAACCTTTATTCATTGATCAAAGTGACACTACATTTGAATTAAGTCTTTGTACTATGGTTTTCACACCTAATCAAGAAAACATTAATGAATAATTAGTTATAATTCAACAGGATGTCAATTTAACTACAAACTTTTGGGATGATTACTTTGATCACATCAATCTTGTTATAGATTAGATATATTTGGTGTTGTCTATTTGCATCTTATTCATATATATCTTTGTAATTTCATGTTTATTTATAAAATTGAATGTTAAGAGTGGGCTGACATCCACTTAAGGAAGCATATCACTTCTTAGGACTAGTTTCTTACCAGGTATCCCATTCATATTTCTATTAATCCATTTTTTTATGAGTTAGTGTGATTATAGGTCATTCCTCCCTATCTAAAGATAATTTCCCACAAGCTTGAACAACGGTGCATAACTAATCTCCATCTGTAGGTAATCTTTAAAACCCTACATTTACTTCATTTTTAGTAGTTAATTAGACCACATTGAAAAATACTATAACTCCTCTAGTATAAAAATTTCAACATGATGATCTTCCTTAAAATTAACTTAGTCATTTTATCAATTCTAAATAATGCCCTTCTAAATCAACTCATGACTTCATTAAATGATGGAAATCTTTGGATCACAAAGTCAATCATAAAATGATTGATGATAACTTATTTAAAATATTTATAACTAACTTAACACCTTATCTAAAATATAAGGTTTGAATTTTTTCTCCACAAAATATAAATGATGTAATTGATCAAGCTAAAAGATAAGATTTTCTCATGAAACAATTTGCACCAAATCATTAATACATCAAAGGATCTTTAAAAAATTCCACTAATGTGATTAATAGTAATCCTCCTCAAATAAAAACATGATTAGTCAAAGTGGATAACCCCCAAGATTACCATACACCATTAAAGGTTCAAAAAATGAAGAAACTATTATTTCCTTCTAAACCTTTCACCTATCGTAATAATACACCTTCATGGTATGACCTTAACAAATTATGTTGGTTCCATGCTGATGTGGGTAATTCTCATTAAACATGTCCTGGGCTCCTCAAAAAATGTATTTATTTTATGTTAGGAGATATATTCAACCATGGCACTATAATAAAAATGCATCATCATGATAATGCCAAAGCCTCTCAAAAGAATCGAGTTACCAATCCTTCATCATCTAAAGCTTAAAATTATTTTTATAATTATAATCCATAACATTAAAATGAAGATATATGTGAAATTAATGTTAATTATGAACACTATTATAATAATTATAAATATATAAACAAAACCAAATTCAATTATAGATGCAAACCTGCCCACAAAGATCCTACCACTAAACTAAAAAAATCACCAACTGAATAACAACTTATTAAAGACACCATAACTACCACTACCATACCTTCTAAACCAAATGAGGAAACACTCCCACAAAAAAAATCCAAATCCACCTCTCCTATTATTACAAAACACATTGTACCTCCCAAGCCTCATGTTGGTTCTTAATCTTCCAAATCAAATTGGAATTTATTGAAAGAACTCAACTCAATGCCTTGTAAAATACACCTCATGGAGTTAGTTCATACTTCTCCATATCATCATAAATTTCTAATGCAACAATTAAAATAAATCGAATAACTACCATCTATTGATGTGGAAAAACCTCATAGAGACCCTTCCCCCATAGAAGTACATACTATTGAGACTATTTGTACCTATTTTAAACCTTCCATAGATTTATTTGAAGATGACATGATTAAAGATGAAATTATTTATCAAGCTCATGATATACCTCTCTTCATTAAAATTGTAATTAATAACACCCTTATCTGAAAAGTCTTAGTAGATGGATGGGGAATTGGTATTACCTACCTTTGGATAATTCAAAAAATTGGATATAACAAAGACCACCTTCAACAAATTCATCTCACATGTCAAGGACTTGATAAAACAAATCAAAAACCACTTGGTTATATTTGGATACCCCTGACTATTAGACACAAGACCATAGATATAGAGATCATGGTCCTTGATTTACCACTATCTTACAACATAATCCTAGGTCACCCATGGACACATCCTATGAGGTATATTACCTCTTTAGGTAATCATTATATTAAGTTCATCCATGATGGAAAATGCTAAAAACATGAGGCTGATCCTAATCCATGGAGTATAAAATAACTAAACCCTAAATCCTAATATAAAATTCAAAACACTCCATGCATTAAAAGTGCACATCTACCTAAATTTGTTAAAATGAATCTAGATTTACAGGTCACTCTTGCCGATTATAATTATTGTTGACCAAATTTGACTTTTAGGTCAAATTGTGGCACCTCTAGGTAAAAACATGGTTTTATAAATGTTTTTTGAGGCATAATATCTTTTCATGAGATGTTTCATAGGTAATTTAATGTTATTCAATGATATATTAGCCTTTGTCATAAATCTCATTAGCCAACATGTCCTTTTGAGTCATTTTAGGGGTTAAAAAGGTAAATTTAATGCTTTGTATGGGTTTTTGGGAAATTTTAATGTTATAAAATATTATTTCATGACCCATGTGTCTTTATAGGTCTTAATTATATGACATAACTAAAATATGGTAGGTTATGTAGAAGAAAGGGCAATTTTCTTGAAGAAAAAGAAGAGTTTGGCACTTGTATGACCTCATTGGGAAGTGTTATAGATAAGAAATGGTTAGGAAATGACTATTTATATTCCAAAGCTCATTTACACAATTTTTATTTATTTAAAATTGATCTTTATTAATCAAAACCATTCTACTCCCTTTTCACCCTTCTTGGCAAACAAAAGTAACTTACATGTTTTTTCTTGGTACAGATAGCTTAGGAAGTTTTAGGTAAAATTATTTTGGGAGGTTGTTTTACACTCAAATAAATTCATTTAAATCTAAAGGTTTTTTAAAATTGTGGCCTTTTCTTCATGAACCATCCTCATGAAGTTGACCTTTCAAATCTGCTTCCTAGTCTATGTACCCTGCATATTTTTCTCTCATTTGGGAAGGTATGTACAATTCACTTGATGAGTTTGGTTCTAGATCACATTGGTTTCCTCCTCATATAATTTTTTTCATGATCATTTTCATATTTAAATTTTATTTGATAAGTTCAATAGATCACTTTGTAATAATCTACCACCATGAGCAGTTTCAATCAATTCCCCACTTGTAGATGTTTAAATTACATACAAAGGCTTCATATGAATGACAAATGGTGTCTTACATGTTTCAATGCCATAGGGTCCACCTCATTATATATTTTTGTCTCATAAATCCATATTTTTATCAAACACCCTTTTCTTGACCACATGAAATATTCATAAGATAGTTTTGCCCACTCTATTCACATGTGCAAGTGGTTTTCACATTGAAGGAGAAGTATTGGATCTTGTTTCAAGTTTCCTTGGTGTAAATTATGTATTTTAAATTTTGAATTTTATTTTGAGTTATTTTTAAGACCTTTCATCCACATTTTTCTTGATTTCATATTTACTATCCATATATACAGTCAACAGCCACCTAAAGGTGGTCTTGATAGAGAGTCAAAAGACCATGTTAAAATATTAGAGTTAGAATTTAAACCTTATTAATATCATAAAAGGTTAAAAACATAATGATAAACCTTTTAATATTTACAGGTTTATCAGTAAGTTGAGAACCATGTTCAAGGTGTAATAATTATGTTCAGGCCCACAGTCCCTAAAAATCCAAAATAAAGGTCTATCAAGGTTTTGAGAATATCATATGACACGGTACATGAGCTATTGGGGCATCCAAATGGTTTAGAGTTGTAACCTATAGCATGTAGAAGTAATTAATAAAAAATTTGAGGCCAAATGAGATATAGAAGCTAATTTTTAAAGGGTTCTAATATGGCATTTGTTCACTAAAACTCATTAGTCAAATCTACAGGCTTTAGCTCCCAAACTTGACCCTTTACCCAATGTCACATTCCAAAGCCATGCCTTCATGTTGAAATGGATTTTATGGTGAATAAAATACATGTATAAACTAAAAATAACCATTATAGGAAGTTTTTATACAATGATTGAGTTTCTTGGCACCTACAGGTACCCCCTTTACAAGGAAACACCCACTTACAACTATAAGGTAAAGGGTGTTTTGGAATAAACATTGAGGAAGGTGGAAGGTTTGAAGACAAATTTGAGTGTTTTAAGAGAGTATAGGGTTTAATTCTGATATAATTACCACCAAAACATGTGAATTTTTATTGTGTTTACTTCCCATACTCGTCCTTAGTCTCTACACTATGAAAACAAGCACCTATAGTATGGTACATGTAGTGACCTAAAGTTGATGCTCAAAGTGGTGTATTAAGATCTAAAAGGAGGATAATAATTCAAGTATACACTCTATCACCTAAATAGATCCAATTAAAAACAATGATCATCATGTAAAAGTGTAATGGAGCAATGCAAATTGCAGGTAGGGTTCTAAGGGTAGGGTTTTCATAGTCAAGAAAAGAGAACCCAATTGAGTGAGTCCAAAGTGTGTATGAAGGAACTGAGAAATTTATATTAATGAAATAAAATTTTAAAACTTCCATTAAGATACTTATCACCTCCATAATCCATTGGAAACATGAAATCAACCTACATAAGGCCTGATGGACACCTATAGTTATCTATAATGGTGGTTGACAATGAGCAGTTTGCTTGATGTGAAAGGGTATAAGGTGGAATATAGAGGATTGGGTGCTGAAATAACTTTAGGATATTTATTTAAGTATGTTATTAAATAAATTAACCCTCATAAATGGAGATATAATCAAAGGAAGGGCTATAAACTAGCCTAACACAGTCCTTATGAAATCCTGCATACACAATTCTCCTTTGCATGGCCTATTTTTAATTTTAGGTCCTATTGGAGGGTCAAATTACCTAATTTAAGTCTAAATTTTGGTATATTATATCATTAAAACTTTAAAATGGCCCTTAAATAATCCTTTTATTTATAGATTAGGGGAAGTACCCCCTATTTTGTCTCAAGCCATGTAGTTTTGCAGTTTGGAAGAAAAAGAGTGAATGAAAGGTTGGTTAGACACCATAAATATATTTTTATAGTTTTATAGCATCCATAAAAATATGTAAAAAACTTCACAAAATAAAGAGATCCAATAGAGAGGTCAAAAATGTAAAGGTTGCAGTTAAGCATAAAGAGAGGGATTAGGCCTAGTGACTAGATGTGAGACCATTTCCACTTTTAGACCTAAGTGAGAATTATATTATATTGGAATATTTTTTGGGGGTATATACATAGGTTTTTAATCTTTTTAAATTTAGGGGAGACAACAAAAGGTCATTTTGGGCTTAAGCTTGCAGATAGACCTATTGGACATGGCTAGACCTAGCATTCAAATGGAGGTCCATCACACTTATAACATGAGATATGTTTTTATACATATAGGATCATGTTATTGGGTTCATTAAATTTTATTAAAATATTATAAAGTGTAAATAAAACCAAAATAAGCCTTTTTGGCTAAAAAATCAATTCAAGCTTATTGGAATAGAGAAAGGAGCTCGAATAGGTAGTTTCAAATGCTCACATATTATTTAAGGCTTTGAATTGAGGTAAGATAAATTTGAAAGAGTTATATGGGGTCCTAAGGATCACATTTTTGGAATTATTTTGAATATAAAATTCCCAAAATTTATGAAACATCACTAAAGGTCAACATTGCTTAGAAACCCTCCAAAACCCTTACAAGAACTAGTTTGGGGAAACGGATCTATAAATATGATAAAGTGGAATATTTTGGATATTAAACCTATTATAATTTTCATATGACTCTCTCAATATCCATCCCATTCCCTTTGGTTGTACATAATTGTATGGATGGGGTGACAAGTAGGCTATCTTTTACCATTTTTTGTGTTGTGCAGGCTATAGGAAGAGTCTGAAGATGAAATAAAGTTTTGAGGGAATATTTATAATTTTTATAAATACATATCTTAATTTAATTCCTTTAGTAAAATTTTAAGTGTCCAAACCAGGTGTTTCAACTTAACTAGTCAAAACTAGCCTATTGGATAAACTAGTGAGAATGGTGGAAAAATTCAAGTGAGGTATTTTAACGTGTTAATAATGATTCAAAGGAAATTAAGGGTATTTAAAATTTTCATCCACTCCCTACCATGTATTTTAATGATAAAATTATGCCAATTTTGATGATGAGTGTGTAGGGTGCATGGAAGAGGTGTTCTTTGGGCTGCAGATGATTATAGTTCCTTTCCAGGTGATTTTAGAGGACCAAGCATGAAACCAATGCATGAATATGAATATATGATCTAATTAACCTTCATCCCAATCAGTTATAAGGTTTTAAAATAGGGTCAATCATGGGGGAAGTTTTTTGAGCCAGTTTTGAGGAATCTAATACCACTTTTCATGAGGTTTATGACTTGGATTGACATTTTTGATTCTTGGCCTTACATTATTCATCCCATACCATATTATCATACACAAGTAACTAATTCTATCATATTTAATTTTTTTTTGTGATCCTTATAATTATATTTTCTTCTCTCTCTCTCAAGTTATATAAGAATGAGCCTTTTCGGCATTGTAATGGATGCTCCACCTAAGTATGGCAAATACCTGCTCAAATTTATAACTTTTTATCAATAATACTAATGATTTTTACTTCTTACATGAATATTATTAGTGTGTTCCAATGGAATGTTTGATTTAACATAAGTGAATAATATGGATTCCTTAGCATGTTATTTCATTCTATCATCTATTTATAGTTATAAAGTTTCTTCTTACATGGCATGTGAAGTGTTCTAAGAGATGTCAAGCATTGAGAGAGTTAGTATACTCGTTAGTTTCATCATATGCCTATTTTATAGTCCTCCTAACTTTTCACATTCATCCATAACCTCATAATGTAACATTGATATGAAAATATGATGATTCGGGAAGTGTATTTTCAGTTTGTCCCTTGATTTCAAGTGTAATATGCATATGGTTGGAAGTCATCACTCATTTTGGTGTATCACATCCCTTAGTTTAGTATTATTTCAGTTATATCTCTCCATTTTCACCCCCCCCAAGTTAAGTGTAGTTACAATCCAAAGTGGTAAATCAAGGGAGCTAGCCCTATCTATAGATTCACCTCATTCCCTAGGCTAACCACAAGCCTAGAGGTGATTCCATTGTGCCACTTGGATGAGGAGAGATTTGACATCTACTCAAAGAATGAAAATCCAAGTGGCAATAATTTTTAGCATGCCTTGTGGGACTCTTGGTCTAAGAGGTTGGAATATTTTTGTTTTTGTCTTTCAGTAATCAACATTTGGAGGCATCTATTCAAGCATCAATGATAACTTTGAAGATATATCAACTGGTCAAGCAACCCAAGTTATCCTTTGAATATTTTTAGAAATGTTTTCTTTAGGTTCTTTCTTTTAATGAAGTTTCATATTTGAATTTGGTGTTAAATTTTATTCTCTAAAAATTGGTGAGACATTGCAAGCTTGTGAAATTCCATATCAATATAAACAAGTCCTTGGTTAATCTTTTCATGATCCTTACTAGCCTCAATATGAATTTCATCATCTCCAATATGGTCCTTTTCATCCCATTCATGAATTATATCAATCCTAAAATATGAATTTAATTATCTCCAATATTATCTTTATCATCCCACAGATGAAGTATATCAGTCCTACAATCAGCCTTCTCCATGTCTTACTCCTAGTCAACCTAGCCACTACACAAGCCAACCCATCTCAACCTTTAAGAAGGAACTCTTGGGATATGAAAGTTATATGTTTGATCTTTATATTCAAATGGGATGTGATCTAGATATTCCTATTCATATTATTTATAGGGTGAAAGAATAATTAGAGTTGATCAAAAGAGAGTGAGTACCTATTGAGATGACTAATTGGCAAAGGCTCATAAGTGAGATGATTGATGTGAGTGGAATATTTTTTCCTTAGAGGATAGGTTAGTATTTCATGAAAGGAAACCTCACCATATCTATCAAACTTCATACTCACTTCTGCAAGTTCCCTATCAATCATATATGACCCCTACTCATGAGCGAAATCAAAGATATCAAAGTCATCCTCTTCCCAACTAGTTAGAGGAGAGAGTTGAGAGAAAAAATATTGTGTTTGAAGCTAATATTGATAGGCAAATTGAGCTGGGTAATATGAATTTGTAGCAGTCCATTTTAGCAGCCAAAAAGTGGAGTTCATGCCCTCATTCCCCTCTCATATTTCATCCCCACCACCTCAAAAAAGAGACCTCTAATCCTAGCATCCTAAGCTGGAATAAGATAGTAAAGTCTTGGGAAAAGAAAGAGGATAAAATTATGAATAAAGAGTGTGAAGTTGAGAAGACTCTTCATCCTATACAAACCCCTCTAACCCTTCCTCAAGCAAAGATTTCTAATCCTAACATCCTAAGTTGAAGTAAGATAGTAGAGTCATGGGGAAATAAAGAGGATGGAAGTTTGGTTGATAAGGAGTGTGAAGTGGTGAGTGAATTTGAGCCTTTTCAAGTTCCTCATACTTTTCCTCAAGAAATTTACTGTGTCCCATGTCAACCCTCATGTATTCATTATGCTCATGATGTTTCCTATTAAATTGAAGAAAAACTTTTCCAAGAAAACCTAGCCAAGAAAATTGAGGAGTTAGAGTCAAAGATGAGGTTGTTAATTCAAGGTGTGATGGAAGGTTTAAACCCAATAGAAGATCATATGCCTAAACACACCCCATAAACCCTTCTTCAAGAGAGACCTCAAGCTAAATCAGATGTGAATGAAGTGGTTTCTAATTGTATGGAATAAAATCAATTTGTCTTATCCCAAGGTCTACCTCCCCTTCTTTAAGACCACCTAAAAGATTTCCCAACTTTGTATTCTCAATCTGATTTTGAGCCCTATTTTCCACTTTCAACAACTAGTTATTTTTATCCTCATCCCATCACCATTTTACTTGATGGGCCTATGGTATGTTAACCTAAATAGGAGCATCTATTTGATAAATAAAGAGAAATATTGCTTGAATAAGACATACCTCCTTAGCAGACTCATTGGACTAGGTCACATGACTTCAAGATGCCTAAACTTAGCATCACCATGATGGAGAAAGAGATGGAAGATCTTACAACCCTTAAAGAATAATCTACATCAGATAAAAATACTATGGATTATCACCTCCAACATGAATATGAATGTGCTATTAAGGATGAAGAATAGTTTCAATTCATCCCCAAAGAGGTGGTAGTCCTAGAACAATCTCTTAAGACTAATGTGAGAGTTGTTGCTCTTGAAGATGATCCAATACCTTAGATTTATATTAAATCACCATTAGATGAATTGTATATTGAATAACATCATCTTGATGACATCATACATCAAGAATAGAAGATTGAAGAGGTAGTGGTTCTAGAGGATGAAGAGTACAAACATGATTAGCAGCTATAAATGAGGCTCTTTCAAGAGTTTGAAGATCTTTGCCAAGTTGAGGGTAAAGTACATGACAAGGTGAATAATTAATTCTCCATGTAGGATAACGATCAAGATTTGATAGAGTATTCAAATATCCTTGATGAGTTAGAATAAATTGTAGTTGAAAAGAAACCCAATCTTATTGAGATCTCTATGAAAATCAAGGATGAGGTTGAAATTGAGGATCCATATGAGAAGGTTGAGGTTGATTGGATGAAAGAAGAGTTAATTTATATAGAAACAATGTTTTAATATACTTTTTTTCAATGAACATCATGCCAATGGAGTTGGAAAACATCATGAGAAAGTTAGAGGCATCAATGCCAAGGATAAAAAGGCAACATGTCTCACTAAATCCTTTATGCTTGGATACAAGAAGAGTTTCAAACTTTCCCTTTGATCCAGGAGGGATTTCTCATCTCAAGTTAGTTAGTGTTTGAGTTAGTTTATTCATTTTAGTGTGTGTATTCCATAAGCACTCATGAAACACTTGGTTATTGTCTTGTTTTGTGTGTCTCCTTGGTTTGAGTGGTTGAGGTGATTAGTGGTATTGTTTTGATCAAAGTCAATGGCCAAAGGTTTACTTTTTTGTCTCATACTTTAGATGAATTATAATCCTAATG
The DNA here is from genome assembly GCA_037957365.1 of Torreya grandis. Taxonomy (NCBI): domain Eukaryota; kingdom Viridiplantae; phylum Streptophyta; class Pinopsida; order Cupressales; family Taxaceae; genus Torreya; species Torreya grandis. Next base: position 3,570,249 of record JARHVA010001334.1, read on the forward strand.
GATTGATAAGGCTATTGGTCTAGTTAGTATAGGAGGCATACTCCCCCTATGAGGCACTAATTTGTTAACCAAATTTGACTTTTAGGTCAAATTGGGGCACCCCTTGGTAAAAACTTGGTTTTATAGATGTTTTGGGGGGAATAATATCTTGTCATGACATGTTTCATAGGTCATTTAGTGTTATTAAATGATATATTAGCCTTGGTCATAAATTTAATTAGCCAACATATCCTTTTGAGTCATTTTAGAGGTCAAAAATGTGCATTTAATGCTTTGTACATGTTTTTCAAAAAATTAGAAGGTTAAAAAAGATGAGGTCATGCCCCATGTTTCATTATAGGTCTTAATCAACTAAATTAACTAAAATATGGTAGGTTATACAAAATAAAAGGTAATTTTGTTAAAGGAAAAGAAGAGTTTGGCATTTGTATGACATCCTTGGGAAGTGTGCCACATGGTAAATGGTCAAGATGTACCTCTTCAGCTTCCAAATCTTAGTTCCACACTTTTATTGATTTGAAAGTGCCATTTCTTGATCAAAACCATTCTACTCCCTTTTCACCCTTATTTAAAAATAAAAGTGACTTCCAAGTTTTTTCTTGGTATCCAATGATTGAGTTTCTTGGCACCTACAAGTACCCCATTTACAAGGAAACACCCACCTACATCAACAAGAAGGTAAAGGGTGTTTTGGAATAAACATTGAGGAAGGTGGAAGGTTTTAAGACACATTTGAGTGTTTGGAGATATTATAGGGTTTCATTATGATATAAGGACCACCAAAACATATGAATTTGTAATGTTTTTACCTCCCATACTCACCCTTAACTTGTACACTATGAAAATAAGTACTTACAGTAGGGTACATGCAGTGACCTATAGTTGATGATCAAAGTGGTGTATTAAGATCTCCACAGAGAATACTAATACAAGTATATTCTCTATCACCTAAATATATCCAATTAAAACCCATGATCATCATGAATAAGTGTAGTGGAGCAATGTAAACTATAGGTAGGTTTATGAGGGTAGGGTTTCATAGTTAGGACAAGAGAAGCCAATTGAGTGAGTTCCAAGTGTGTATGAAGGGACCAAATAAGTTAGATTGATGAAATAAACCTATAACATTTACATTAAAACCCTTATAACCTATATAATCAATTTTAAACATGAAATAAAACTACATAAGCCCTGATAGACACCTACAATCAGTTGTGATGGTGGTTATCAGTGAGTAGTTTGCTTGATGTGAAAGGGTATAAGGTGGCATATAGAGGATTGGCTAATGAAATGACTTGATGAGGTTTATTAAAGGATGTTATGGAATTAACACACCCTCATAAATGAAAAAATAATTAAATTAAGGGATATAAACTAGTATAACATAGTCTTTGTGAAATCTTGCATACATAGTTCTCATTTACATGGCCTATTTTGGGTTTTAAGTCCTGTTGGAGGGTCAAATGAACTAATGGAAGACTAAATTTTGGTATGGGAGATAATTAAAAATTGAAAATGTCCCTCAAATAATCCTTTTTCCTTGGAGATTAGGGTAATTACCCTCTATTTTTTCTCAGATAGGGGGTATTTTCCCCATACATAAGCCCTCCAGTTTGGAAGTTTGGAAGAAAAAGAGTGAATGAAAGGTTGGTTGGACACTATAAATGGTTTTGTACAATTGTAAAAAATCCCTATAAATATTAAAAATGATTAAAAAAATAAATATATCCAATAGAGAGGTCTAAAATTAAAAGGTTGTAGGCAAGCATAAAGAGAGGGTTAGGCCTACTGACCAGATGTAAACCCATTTCCACTTTTGAACCTAAGTGAGATTTATATTAGATTAGAATATGTTTTTGGCATGTCTAAATAGGTTTTTGATATTTTTTAATGTATGGGAGACAATAAAAGTTCATTTTTGGCTTAATCTTGTAGATATACCTAAAGGACATGGCTAGACCTATCATCCAAATGGTTAAAGACATGCTTTTCCCAAGAACACCTTAAAACATGAGATATGATTTTATAACTATTGTATAATTTTATTTGGTTTAGTATAGAAGTTTAAAAACTTTTACAATGCAAATAAAACCAAAATGAGCCTTTTTAACTAAAAAAACTAATTTAGGCTTGTTGGAAAGAGAAAGAAGCTCAAATATGTAGTTTCAAATGCTCACATCTTACATAATCATTTGTATGGAGGTTAGATAACTTTGGAAGAGTTATAAGGGGTACTCAGTCTCACATTTTTGGAAATTTTTTGAAGATCCAATGTCTAACTTTTATGAAACATCTCTAAAGGTGAACACTACTTAGGAACCTTCCAAAACCCTTGCAAGAACTAGTTTGGGGAAATGGAGCTATAAATATTATCAAATGGAATATTTTGGATATTAAAAATATTTTAAGTTTTAGAGGACTCTCTCAATCTACCTCCCATGCCCTTTGGTTGTACGAAATTGTATGAATGGGGTGAGAAATAAAATATTTTGACCATTTTTTGTGTTTTTTAGGCTATAAGAAGAGTCTAAAGATTAAATAAATTTTGGAGGGAATATTTATACTTTTTATAAATCCCTATGGTTATTTAATTCCTTTAGGAAAATTAAAAGTGTCCAAACTAGGTGCTTCAACTTAGCCAGTCGAAACTAGCCTAGTGGACAAGCTTGTTAATCAAAAGATATACTAAGAGGGGGGTGAATCAGTATATCATATATCTTATAAAACATTCCCTTAACCAAATTACACTTAATCAAACATTAAATATATGCAATAAAACTCAAACAATAAGTGCCACACGAGATAGAGAGACACACCAAATATAACGTGGACACCCAATGTGGGAAAAACCATGGAGAATAATCTCAAGTATATGAATGAGCACCAACCCAAAAAATATTTGAAAGAACCAACTTGTAAGAGCACTAACCCCTTTGCTGAGCACCAACCCAAAAACTATTCATGAGCACCAACCCATAGGAGCACCAACCCCTTTACTGAGCACCAACCCAAGAACTATTCATGAGCACCAACCCACAGGAGCATCAACCCCTTTGTCGAGCACCAACCCAACAATAATTCATGAGCACCAACCCACAAGATCACTAACCCATTTGCCAAGCACCAACCCAGTAACAATTCGTGAGTACCAACCCATAAGAGCACCAACCCCTTTGTCAAGCACCAACCCAACAACTATTCATGAGCACCAACCCACAGGAGCACCAACCCCTTTGTGTATCCACACAACTATCTCTCAATGTTGTTATCTCAATAAATGATATTTCATTACAACATCTCTTTCCTCTCTCTCACCTTTGCTCTTCTAAGCTAGATATAAAAAATACAAATCATATTATTCTCTCTCAAATGCTCTTGTAAGCTAGATATTACAATATCAAATCAACCTCTCTCAGACATGTTACAAATGGCTTCTCAAGCCTTTATTTATATCTTTCCAAATGACCTTTGGCCTTCCCCCTTTGTGACCCTTCAATCCTCATGGAAAATGGTGCCAAACTTGTATGACCCTTCATATCGTTACCTTTGAAAAGTCATGTGGTGACCCTTCATGAGTAAAAAGTCCTTCCCTCTTTTGTCCTTATCTTGGTGACTTTTTGTATTCCTCAAAGTGTCCCTTCATGAGAAATTGTACCCTTCCTCTTTTGTCTTCACTTGGTGACTCTTGGAATTCCCCAAGATGACTCTTCATGGGAAAATGCGTCCCATCCTTCATTTGTCTTTACCCTGTGGCTCTTTGACTTTTTCATGGGCCCTTCTTTTGTCGCATATGCAACCAAAAATATATTTGTTAATATTAAATAAATATTAACTCATATTAGCCAAGATATATCTATTACAAACAACATTAAATGAAATGGGGCCTTTATCACCAATAATGCTAGACCTTTGATATCAATGACAATATTTCCAACAATCTCCCCCTTTGTCATTAATGGCAATCTCAATCCTAAAACTACCACATCCTATCACCTACAAATACTATCATCCAAAAACATATAGTAACTCCCCCTTATTGTAGTAACCTGTACCTATTCCCTATACCTATTTTTGCACATGTACCTATACCTATTATTCTCCCCTTTTGACATCAATGGCAAAGGGCCTACCTAGAGCTAACACTTAACTCCCCCTTAATTGATGCTGAACATCAATGGTAGGAAGTAATAGAAATTACTCCCAACTCCCCTTGCATATCTTCAAATGTATCCTTTGATCATGCCTTTGAGAAGATATCTGATAATACATACACATTATTCCCTATCTTTTGAGCATTTGCAGTCAACTCATTTGAAACTTTTCTTCTAATCTAAAAACCTTCAGCATGAAACTTTAATTTGTATCCTTGATCACATATTTGACTAACACTCAATATATTATGCTTAAGATCTTGTACATACAAAACATTTTTAGTCTTAGTTCTACCATAATCCAAAATCAAAGTACCTTTTCTAGCTATCCTAGTAGTGGTTTTATCTCCAAATCTCACTGTGCCACCATTGATCTTCTTTAGAGTTATGAACTTACTTTTATCTCCTATCATATGCCTCAAACATTTGCTATCAATTAACCATGGCTGATATTTATTTCTTACATGCAAATATATTTAAACCATCATATAATCTTCAAGTTATTTCTTCTACCATGAACATATCTGAACCTTCTTCTTAATGAATGGAGCTTTGAAACTCTGATCCTTCTTAATTGACTCGAACATGCTTCTACAGTACTAAGCTATGTGTCCAAAGTTATTGCACTTATAGCATACTATAATCTTTTCATCAAAGCTTGATAGAGGAACAAAAGAGTTGTGGCTTCTACTTGACTCTACTTGACTTTCCTTCTCCTTATTTCTAAAATTGTTAGTTTTTTTCTACATTCTAATTTCTTGTGACCATATCCATTACAATAAAAACAATAGCCATAAAAATAAGACCTATCTATATATCTCTAACTTGATTGCCTTTTGTAGCTTTGTTCCTTCCAGCCTTCTTTATTTGAAATGTCCTCTATATTCTTCACTTATCCCCTTTTTGTTTCCTCTTTTGTAAGAGCTTTAGCATAGCTCTTTTTCTTTTCAAATCTGATCCCTGTCTTATCTAAATTTGATGTTTGACTTTTCAATATCTTATTCAATATATTAGTGCTATCCTCAAATTTTGAGTCACTAACTACTTTATCATTGACTGCTTTCTTAATATCTTCTTTTAAAGAGGCAATTTCAATAACATACCTTTCACATTCTTTTCTTGCTATTTCCAACTGTGTTGTTAGATCTTATTCATTCTTCTTGGCTTCTTCAAAGTGTGCTTGTAGATCTTCAATCATTTCCTTTGACTCCTATTCATTTTTTTTGATCTAACACTTTAATCTTTGATTCTTCTTCTCAATATCTTTTAACTCTTTTAGGGCACAAATGAGTTCTCCTTCCATATTCACTTCAGCTTCTTCCTCTTCTTCTTGTTGATCATCTTCATGTATGGACATGAATAGAATCTCTTCTTCTTCTGAATCACTGACTCCACTATCTTTGACTGAGCTAGGATCCTTAGAATACAGGCTCTTCTTCTCGAATCCCTTCTTAGATTTGCCTTTGAAATTCTTCTTGTATGTAGGCTTTTCTTCATCATCATTACCCTTATTTGGGCATCTATCTAAAAAATGTCCAATATTTCCATAATCAAAACATTTAAAAGGTAATTTTCTTTGATATTTACATATTCCCCTTTTTGTCTTGCGAATGAAAAGTGCTCCATTGTCATCTTCATCATCATTGGAACTATCACTTGATTCTTCAATATTAGCTTTCTCTTTATTTGGTGTCTTGAAAGATGCTTCTCTCTTTGAGGGTTTATCTTGTTCTGTCCACATCTCATATGCCATGAGAATACCATGAAGCTCATCCATCTTTAGCTTGGCTAAATTCTTGATCTCCTCGATTACTGAAACCTTTGCATCATATCTCATTGGTAGAGATCTCAAAAACTTTTGCACCAATATTGACTCATCCAACATTTCTCCAAGACCTTGAATCTGATTTATAATTTGATCAATTCTCAAAATATAACTTGCTATATCTTCTTCTTCTTCCATCTTCAAACTTTCAAACTATCTTCTAAAAGTCTGAAGATTAGCTTGTTAAACCTTTCCATCACCTTTGTGAATATTCTCAAGTTTACCCAAGTTTCATGAGTAGATTTACATTGCATAACTTTACCAAATTTAGATTCACATAAACCACATAAAATAACATTTAAAGCTTTAGCATTACATTCACTTGCCTTCTTTTCTGTTGGAGTAATTGCAAATGTCTATGGCTCTTCATATTCCTCCACCACTACTTTCCATATGTCAAATCTAAGGGCCATCAAATAATTCCTAATTCTTATGCTCCAAAAAGCATAATTCATCCCATCAAATAAAGGTGCCTTATTTGTATAAAATCCTTCATGTGACCTAGCCATCGTGCTTTCCTGATCTACCTTCAAGCTGTAAAACTTTTCAAAAAGGAACCTACTCTGATACCAATTATTAAGCATGAAATATACTAAGAGGGGTAGTGAATTAGTATATCATATATCTTATAAAAATTTCCCTTAACCAAATTTCACTTAATCAAACATTCAAGATATGTAATAAAACTCAAATAATAAACACCACACAAGATAGAGAGAGACACCAGATATAATGTGGAACCCCAATGTGGGAAAAACCATGGAGAACAATCTCAAGTATATGAATGATCACCAACCCAAACAATATTCACAAGCACCAACTTGTAGGAGCACCAACCCCTTTGCTAAGCACCAACCCAACAAGTATTCATGAGCACCAACCCACAGGAGCACCAACCCATAGGAGCACTAACAACTTTGCCAAGCACCAACCTAGCAACAATTCATGAGCACCAACCCACAAGATCACCAATCACTTTGTTGAGCACCAACCCAACAACAATTCGTGAGCACCAACCCATAGGAGCACCAACCCCTTTGCCAAGCACCAACCCAACAACTATTCATGAGCACCAACCCATAGGAGCACCAACCCATTTATGTATACCACACAACTATCTCTTAATGTTGCTATCTAAACAAATGATAGTTCATTACAACATCTCTTTCCTCTCTCTCACCTTTGCTCTTCTAAGCTAGATATAACAAGTACAAATCATATTCTTCTCTCTCAAATCCTCTTCTAAGCTAGATATTACAATATCAAATCAACCTCTCTCAGACATGTTACAAATGGCTTCTCAATCCTTTATTTATAGCTTTCCAAATTACCTTTGGACTTCCTCCTTTGTGACCCTTCAATCCTCATGGAAAATGGTGCCAAAATTGTATGACCCTTCATATCCTTACCTTTGAAAAGTCATGTGGTGACCCTTCATGAGCAAAAATGTCCTTCCCTCTTTTATCCTTATCTTGGTGACTTTTCATATTCCTCAAAGTTTCCCTTCATGAAAAATTTCACCCTTCCTCTTTTTTCTTCACTTGGTGACTATTGGAATTCCCCAAGATGACTCTTCATGGGAAAATGCGTCCCATCCTTCTTTTGTCTTTACCCTATGGCTCTTTGACTTCTTCACGGGCCCTTATTTTGTCTCATATGCAACAAAAATATATTAGTTAATATTAAATAAATATTAACTCATATTAGCCAAGATATATCTATTACAAACAACATTAAATGCAATGGGGCCTTTATCACCAATAATGCTAGACCTTTGACATCAATGACAATATTTCCAACAAAGCTAGTGAAAAGGGTGTAAAAATTCAAGGGAGGTAATTTTAAGGTGTTAATAATGATTCCAATGACATTAAGGGTATTTAAAATTGAAATCCACTCTATCCCATATATTTTAATGAGAAACTAATGCTAATTTTGAGGACAAGTGTATAGGGTGCATAGAAGAGGTATTCTTTAGGCTGTAGATGATGATATCTCCTTTCTAAGTGATTTCAAAGGACTATGCATGAAAAAAATGCATGGATAGGAATTTATGATATAATTAAAATTCATAACAATAATTTTATATGGTTCTAATTAGTTATAAGATGTTTAAATAGGGTCAATCACGAAGGCAATTTTTTGAGCCAATTTTGTGGAATCTTATGCCATTTTTTCATGAGGTTTATGACTTGGATTGAAAATTTTACTTCTTTTCCTTGAATTTTTCATGCCATAACCTATTATCATTCATAATTAACTAATTATCTTAGCTTGAAAATTGTCTTTGTGACCCTTAGAATTCTCTTTTCTTCTCTCTCTCTCAAGTTCTATAAAAACTATCTTTTTTGGTATTATAATGGATGTTCCACCTGAGTATGGTGAAGTGATACTCAAATTTATAAATTTTTATCAATAAGACTGCTTATTTTTACCTAATCCATAAACATTTTTAGTTTGTTTATCTATAATGTTTAGTTTTGCATAAGTGAAGACTATGGATTCCTTAGCATGTTATTTCATTCTATCGTCTATTTGTAGTTGGAAAGCTTCTTCTTGAAAGGCATGTGAAGTGTTATAGGATATTTCAAAGATTGAATGAGATAGTATATTAATTATTTCCCTCATATTACTCTTGTCTATTCCTCATAAATTTTCACATTCATCTATAACCTCACAATGTAACATTGATGTGAGAAGATGAAGATTGGAGAAGTGTATTTTTAGTTTGTCCCTTGATTTCAAGTGTAATATGCATGTGGTTGGAAGTCATCAATAATTTTTTTGTATCACCTCCATTAGGTTATTTTTATTTCAATTATATCTCTCCCTTTTCACTCCCCCAAGTTAAGTGTAGTTGAAATCCAAAATGGTAAATCAAGGGAGCTAGCCCTATCTAGAGATTCACCTCATTTCTTAGGCTACCCACAAGCTTAGAGATGATTCCATTATTCCAATTGTATGAGGAGATTTTTTAAATCTCCTCAAAGGGTGAAAAACCAAGTGAAAATAATTGTGATGAACCTAATGAATTATAAAATAATTTTAATACCTCTAAATTACCTTTGTATATTTCAAAATGGCTCTCTGCTTATCTACCTTCACATGATCTTACCATCCCTATAATTGGTGATATCACTAAAATTCCTCCTCCATGTAACACACATGAAGCTTCTTACATATAATATGATTTCACATGTGATTATTATGGAGTGGCCAAATTATTTCAAGATCTTTTAACAATGTATCAACAATTATTTAGTGATATAGGTCCATCCACTTTTGATTCTTCCTTAGAAACAAATACGTGCACTATTTCCCACACATACATGATGATAATTATTATATACATATAACTTTTCTCTATTTGTCAATAACATCATTAATTTAATCTAATTTATCATAAAATAATATTATCTTAGATTGGATCTAATATTTATAGTATATATCTTATCCTACACTAACTTTATAACATCCCATACATAACTAATGTACCTATGTCCCCATTACCTATTTAAATCCATGACTTCCTCCATTTCAAAAAATTAGAATTCAAATTAATAAATCTCATGAGCCTTTATGCCAATCTATTAATATTTAATCCATTAGTTTTGTGTCAAAAAATCATCCAATCTAAGTCTTGAATCAAGTCAATATCATGCTACAATTATGAGTCTAAAGATAATCCAAAACCCATACATCACTTAGTATTTTTATTTTTTTGATCTTGATTTAGAGCACTTATAATTAAGATTAAAATATTGGTTTTGAATGTTCATTTATCTTTGCATTTTTTTAATCCTATTGGCTCTATATTTTACTTGTATATTAGTATTTTGAATAGATTTTGATATAATTAGCATAATCTAATCAATTGCTCAAAAAATTTATCTCATATTTAGTGACCACAGTGGGAGCCCTCCTTTTGAGATGACCTAATGTGTTTGAAACATGTGAATTCAGCTTGTAGGTCAGATTTAGGAAGAATTTCGACTCAAATTTTTAAACATCTCATGTTCTAGGTGAAAAGTGACTTTGATATATATATAACAATTTTGCACAAGCGGTTTTGACCTCAATAATCACAATTCTGAGATTAATCATGACAACTAACCACTAGACATTTGCTTACTTAGAAACATCATTTTGTTTAGTTAAATCACTTCTATGCATAAGCGATTTTGATTTTTAATTAAAATTTTGAATATGCAAAAGTGATTTTGAATTCTAGTTGTGATTTTGAATATATAGAAGTGATTTTGATTTCCTATTTATTATTTTGACAATTGAGTTGTGATTTTGCTCATAAACTAATTTTAGTCAAAGTATTAGAAATTTATAACTAGCTTTTTTTAAGCATTTTAAATTTTTGTCTAACCTATTTATTTTTAATAATAGGGGTAAAACTTTGATGATCTAAAAATATAAAGATCCTAAGTTATGTGAAATATCTCTTATTTGTAGTTATAATTTTGATTTCCGATTGTGACTTTGACTCTATCATTTATGGTTTTTAATAGTTAAACATTTTGTGGATTTATGGCCTAAAATCTATACATATTACTAACTACACATATTTTTATATCTCTATATATTAGTATCTATTTATAACTTTTGTTTTGCAAGACTGGACCAATAATATACTCTAATGTAATACCACAATTGATCTTAAATCAAACTCAATATAATCATTCTTTAGTCCTATAAACTTCTATAAATAATCACATTCTAATAAAATTATGTCCAAACACATTCTTTAAATTCTTCAATATTTTTTAAATTTGTAAATATATCTATTTTGTTGAATCTATAAAATCACTTATATTCGGTCATGATTTTGATTTTAAGTTGTGATTTTGCCTTTGGTAGTCACAATTTTGACCTAATTTCTCATAGTCTATCTAACCATTTTGGCAAAATCACTTGTCTGCACTTGCATTTTTTTACATGTTATCTATAATTTTGAGTCCCTATAAGTAACTTTTTATATCACTAACTATGTATCTAAAATTTTGATTACTCCAGTAGTGATTTTCCATAAATTAAATTTTAGATCTACCATTTGTTTGCCTCAAAAAATTTCTCTTTTGAGTGCATTTTTGATCATTTTGGGTGAATTTTGAGTCATTCTCAAAATCCTATAAGTCTCAAATTGATTTGGTGAATTGCACCAAAACTTACAAATGGCACTTCCCCTTAACCCCATAAGGTTTTCTTCTCCTTAACCCTACAAGGGGTGATACCCCTTAACCTAGTTGGTGGTTTCCACCCCCAGACCCCCACATCATGGCCCATCATTCAAAGAGTTATAGTATAAACGCACAATTTTTTTAAATTTTTTTATTAAGTTTTATTGGACTAAAATTTTCATAGGGAATAATTTAGTGTTAGTTTTGTCTCTCCTAATTTGACTAAACTAACCACTTGTCTTACAGGTCACATTTTAACACATTTTTATTTTTGACTAACATCTTGTGTTGTAGGTTGCCCCCGTAAGATTGCCAAATTGAAACTACTAATCACTTTATTTATAAGACACTTATCAAACATTTTGACATTTTAAAAATCATCTTTTATATATCTATGTATATATCACACTTGATTAACCAATTAATCAAGTTTTTATTTTCTTGTTTATACATGAGGGTTATAATGGTGTATGCTCTCTTCCCTACGTACTAGTGGCAAGTCTTAGAGGTTAAAAACCACTAACAAACCCTCATATTTTATTTTTTTAGGGGTAACATGATGTGGAAGTGATTCCCACACACTTGTCATAGTATTAGGGGTTGGTGATGTAGATTTCATCATCATTCATTCAACCACACTTTGTGTTCTAGTAGAGTATTAAAATTAGGGAAAACTATCATTAGGCAAAGCGATTGACCCCATATAGGTATTCTATGAAGGGAAAAAGTTAAATATTTGACCCAAGCATTACACAACACCTTACATAAATTTGGGTCCCACATACCTAGTGTATATTAAGGACATACCTAGTGAGCTCGTATAACCTAGAATAGGACCCGGTGACTAACTATTGGAGTCAGTATTATCTCCCAAATGACTATTATGTGAAAATGGGGTTGAGAAGGATTAGGGGATTACATAATAGGTCACCATCCTATAGCCTCAACATGAAGCCATTAGATGGTGTTGTCATTGAGTTATACCCCTAAATCAATTTACTAGTGATATGTTTGTGGTTTACTTGATTTGGTGAGCGTTTTGTTAAACCATTATTATTTATAAGCTAACTTAACTTTTTATCCAAGCTTGTACACACCTATATAGGCCTATTTCATATATCATTATCTTTTATATCCTTGTCTCATCATCATATCATCTTTTACATCTGATCATGCATATTTGATTTTTACATGTGTGTACATCCTTTAAGCTTGTCTCATCTTGCATCTTGGCCTATCTATCATCACCCCTCTCATCTTAGTCACATCCTAGTCTAGTCTCATCTATCTATCACTAGTTATATCCCCATCACTTACATACCTTAATTCACTCTTGACATCCTTCCATCACATCTTATCATAGTCTAATCTCACACTCTTCACTTAGCCTTATCATTAAATTTCCTTAGTTTCAAATTTATCACATCCTAATCCTTTTTATCACCATATCCTCATATCATCTTTTCTTGTCTTAATCAACATTAGGGTTCTAATCTAAAATGGTCAATTGTTTTAACCTTATATTACCTAATAACCTTATCCCTTGTATATATAATCTAGCCTAGTCATAGTCTAACCTATCCTTACCTTATCATCCCTTTGACAATGCTAGTCATCATATCAAGTTTGATGTTATATGCTAGTCTTCATCTATGTTAGAAAATAACTATTTCCACATCAAGGTCCTAATTTTAAGATTTTTTGTGTCTAATCAAGTTTGACTCATACATATAATCCAATATTATCAATCTTTCTATGTTATATGTCAAGTCACACTAATTCAAATTGAATCATCTTAGTCTTGAGCTAGTCTTAATATAACAAATCCTTAGTTGAAATCAAGTCTCTTAAGTTAATATATCCCTATGTCAGACCTTAGAGATTTGTGTATCTCACCTATTTAAATCCAATAAGAATCATTGAATTCAAGATCACATCCTATTTTATTCTACTTGATATTGTCTTACCTAGTCGAACATCATATCATGTCAAACATCTAGTCAAACTTGAGATCAGACTAAAGCAAGACTTTGTCCAAATTTGATCCACACATTCCATCTTCATCCCTCAATATTTCCATTTAATACCCCAAACCTTTCAACTAGGTATGGTGAACCACTTCATGCATACCTTCTCCCATCTTGATCCATGGCATCAAAAATAGATTTGGTCAACACCTTGATTAAATAATGCCTCATGGCCAATAGGGATGTAATCCTTTTCTACCTCCTCAAGATGAGCATTCCAAATCATATAGACTTTGACCCTATTCACCCAACATTACCTCCAATCTCCATCCATCCACATTAGTCTGATCCTACCCCTATTCTAAACTATCAAAGTTAATCTCTTTAACTACTAATTATAGCTAGTCATTTACCCCTTCATAAATTAGAAAAGGGAATCCTACCCTAAAAAACCTTCTAATACTAGTTCACCCACCTAGACATATCTAAACCTATTTGACCTAAATTATAATGCTTCCACATCTAAGTCATGAAGTGAAGAGAGGCCCTATAATCCTCTTTTTATATCTTTAGAAGCCATCTTCCATAAACTTATTACCATTGACATGGTGGTTTATCCACCCATACAAAATATTAATCCCACCAAACCTAATCCCTCTTTGCAGAAATATAACCACTACTACATTTATCACTGAACATAGGGGCATACCATTAATCAATGTCGTAATTTTCAAAACTCTATCCAATACCTCATTGACTATGTTGAACTTAAAATAAAGAATGAATCAAATAGGTATATATCCAAGATTGAATAATAAGATATATGTCAATAATCCTTTTATAATCATGATCAATCCCTTCCATTTTTTATCCAAGGTCAAGAGGTCCACCTATATTCAAAAAATCCTCCATTGATTACAAGTCTATTTTCCATGAACTTGGTCCTCCCTTCTATCATGAGTCCTTCTTCCATGGGTCTATATTTTTTCAATACATTGTCCCTCCATAATCTTCCTCTCACCCATAATATTAAAGACCCTACATTGAGAGGTCACTTGCAAGCAATACATATCTACTAGTAACATCACATCATGTATATCAGAGTCAACATTTGAGTTAACACAAGTCTTCTCTGCATTAGGATCATGTTCAATAGTAGCATATAAATTAGATCTTTTGTCAAAATAATCATCCTTGATTGATATTTTAGATCATAAATATAGCTATTTTTTAAGGACACCTCCAATCTAGATGTCAAACAATCATAAGGCATATATTATGGTCCCAATTCGGATGATGAAGTCATAATATATTTGTTACAAAATTTATCAGTTAGTGAATCTCATAGTGATACTCCATAATTTGTGTATTATAGCTAGTCTTGGTGATCATTTTATTGATCTTGATGATATTTTATTTGATTTCAAAACTAGGTCTCCTAAGAACCCCTATGAGGACCATGTTTCCCCACCACCACTCATTGATCTCACCATACCATCTTCCCCCACCTTCAACCATCATATATCATTTTATTCTCTTCAATGATCATTCAATCACCTCCCTCCATAGGGATGAACATGATCATACATCATTGGACTCTTCCTTGAGCAACATAATATGTGCCATAAATACAAAGGTCTAATAAAATATTCAAAAGTTAATACATAATGATCAAATAATATTTGATCCAATAATTCATAATAATAAAAAGTTAAATCATTATATTAATTAAAAAATTTCTTCCCCCACAAAGTTAAAATAATCATCATTTAAGTCAAAGATCATTCTCCTCTAGTCAATCTCAAAGTTATTCACCAAGGGAAATCAAGATATAATCAAGTCTGAAGATCAAAACAATGTCAAAAGTAATATCAGTATGACTAATGATCTTTCAAATAATAAAAAAAAATATAAATCAAAAATTCAAAGTGTCTTGGATCTCTTAAAGTTATTTATCATATGGAACCAATCAAATATTGAATGTCCACAATATCCAATCACTATTCCTAATCCTTAAATACCCACCACACCTCCATTTAATGATCCTATTATTCATTGAAGTCCTATACCTCATAATTACATTCAAACCCTAAATATATCCATTACACACCTTACAAACTCAAGAATCATTGTCTTCTGTAGAGATTATGAAGGCACATGGTCTATATGTCTTGAGGGGTCTCAATCAAGAGTCAATGAAGGTCACAAGGACATAAATACATCCAAAATCAATAACATGATCCTAGTATCACATATTTATCTAAGAGGTGCTAGATGAAAATCATGAAAATGTTTACATCCTGCATCTCAACCATATCTAATAAATCAGGATTCCCAAAACAAAAATCATTTGCCCAATGGTGAAAACCAATCTTCTAGCAACTTGGCCAAGTACCATGATGAAAATTGGTTTTTAACATCATGGTAAAATAGTATAATTTTCCACATTTTACCTCAGCACTTGGGGAAAAATCCATTTCATCCACATAATTTCCTTTATAAATCCCATCCATGTCATCCTTGTCTATGTGATCCTTTTATCCATTGCTCCTACCCATCATCGCCCATCATATCCAACATCTTATTATGTCCATTTTTATTCTAATCCTTACCTCCATAAAGGAGTGGAAGATGTATTGAGACATGTTCGAGAATCATCTTGGCATATCCTCTAATGGACACTTAGGAAACATAATATTTGATTCCTTCATGATGTGCTTATTGGCAATCCCTAGTACATTTTTGCTTGGTACTCATCCCCTTTTCAAGCATCACCCTCATCCCTTTTTCATCCCATCCATTATTCCATATATCCTTATCCTAATTTGTATACTTGTTATTCCCATTGTTAGTAACCCCCCTTTGTATAGTGTACATACATATTATGGAAAACCCTAAAAATTGAAATATTCTAAAAAACCTAAAAATTATAAAATCCATAAAATGTTAAAACCTCTAAAATGTCTTGCCTTATGTCTTGAGTATCCTATTCATCTTATCCTATGTCCTAAATATCCTAGTCATCATATCTTATGTCTTATTCATTTTATCATCTTATAAACCAAGTCCTTATCCATAACTTGATCTTAATCCAAGTCACTAGTCTTCTCCAAGTATATAACCTTAATCCAAATTAACATCATGATCATCATGATTTACTTGGTCCAAATCATCACCTGATCACTCATCTCATTAACTCTCATCAATATAATTAGATAAGACACCATGAAATTACATGTAGATACTTGTGTGTTACTTATATGCTCTATGTTATTTGACATGTTTTCATGTATTTTATCATGTATATGTTTGTTTGATTATCTATATTTATCTTACTTTAATTAGTTTTGCATCATGTCTCTTTTATCAAGAGTGAAATGAATGAAGATTATATGATGACACTTTAATATACAATTATTCTTTTAGGTTCCCTCTATGATCTAGAGTTTATTATTTCCCCCTTTTATCCTTATGCACTTTGGCACAACATCCTCTTGGTCATGCTTATATCATGAGACATACTACCTGCTACTATATTTAAAATCAGATTGATTAGACTATTATGAAAATTATTACAACAATGATGGATTTATAATGGATACACTCATCATTTATCCTATCATGTATCACCTATCACAAAGTCTAACATCCCATATCCAATCATTTATATGAGTCCTTTATTTTCAATCCAATCATCCAATTCCACTTGTCTAGTATCCAAGTCCTTTATCATCACATCTATATCCTTTAGTAAATTATTTATAATCTCTCTAGTGTACATGTTTCCACTTTCATATGAACCCCTTTAGGATATTCCAAGGTTATCTTCATCCAAGTGGCATAATGGAATCATCTCTAGGCTTATAGGTAGCTTAAAGAATGAGGTGAGTCTCTAGATAGGGCTAGCTCTCTTGATGTACCACTTAGGATTGAAACTAAAGCTAAATTTTGGGGGTGAAAAGGGAGAAATAAAATAAAATAAAATATAAAATAATGGATGTGATACACCAAATATATTGATGATATCCAACCATATGTATGTGACACTTAAGACCAAGAAACGAACCAAACATACACTTTCCCAATCTACAACTTCTCACATCAATGTTATATTGTGAGGTCAAGATGAATATATAGGATAGGAGTACTAGAAAATATTAATTTAATGAAACTAATGAATATAAAAACTCACTTAATTCCTGACATATCTCAATAACACTTCACATGCCCTGCAAGAAGTTTTCCAACTATGAATAGGTTGCAAGAATGAGCTAACATGTTAAGGAAACAAGAGTGTCCCTTAAGAAAAATAAAAAAATTCAAGTAAAAACACTAATTATAGTCATGTAAGAGGTAAAAATTATTCATTTTATTTATAAAAAGGTGTAAAATAAATTAGGTCTTTGCCATACTCAAGTGGAGCATATAATACAATGCCAAAATGGCCAATTCTTATAGAGTTTAAGAGAGAGAGAAAGACAAGTCCAAGAGTCACAAGGAAATTTTTAAATATGATCCAAGGATTTAATTATTCATGTGATAATTAAATGGTATGAACCATGTAATTTATAGAAGTCCAAGTGTCCATACAAGTCATCAAAGTTATGCAATGTGGCATAAAACTCCTTTTCTTGTCTAAAAAACTACCTTCATTATTAGGCTTGTTTGATTAAATTATAGATAATATAGGGTAGGTAAAATTATTTTAATGAAAGAGGAGGATCTTATAAATTCCTCTCCATGTATTTTTTGCATGCATGGTCTTCTAGAATCACTTGGAAGAGAGCCATCATCACCTGCACTCTAGGAAAGTTCCTTCTCATGCACCTAACATACTTGTCCTAAAATTTGTCATCATTTTACAATGAAAATATATGGGAGAGGTTTATTTAAAAGTTTTAATACCCTCCATGTCCTTATAAGCATCAATAAAACTTTAAAATTAGTCCAAATGAAGGCTTTTATCTCTCTCACTAGATTGTGTAATATGCCAGATTTGATTGGATGAGTTAAAACACCTAATTAGGGCACTTATAATTTCTATCATCACATGAAATAAATATTAGGAGTTATTATAAGTGTCAATATTTATTCCAAACTTATTTTCATTTCCCAAATCCTCTTGTAACCTACACAATACACCAAATAATTAAATAAAAATATTTCCCCCCATCTGCACAAGTCTGTATAACTAATCATAGTTTAGAGAAGAATTAAGAAGTACTATATAATTTAAAATATGTATTATGGTCAAAATATTTCATTTTGGTAGCTATCTAACTCCATTTTCCAATACTAGTCCTTAGCAAGGGTTTAATAGGGGTTTAGGCCTATTTTTGGTCTTAACAATTGTTCATAAAGTTTAGACATCCAACCTAAAAATTAAAAAAAAAATATGGAATAAAATATCCATAATAACACCCATTAACTCCTTTTTCTCCCATACAAACTGTCATTAATGATGTGAGCATCACAACTTGACCTATCGTGCTTGTTTTCTTATTTCCTACAAGTCTGAGTTATTCATGAGCTAAAAGTGGATTATCCAAAGTTTCCTCTAAAATATGAAAGATGAAACATATTTTTAGTGTCCCAAATAAAATTCTATAATAGGTTATATATCTCATCTCATGTTATAATTATGGAAGGCTTTGTATTTGGACACTAGGTCCTTGTGTGTCTAATATGCTTATTTGTATTTCAAGGTCCAAAAATGACTCCCTAAAGCTTTATCTACTTATTATGAGCTAAAAAACATCAAATTGTATCTTATAAACATTATTCAATAAGTTAAAACACATATAACTTGCTAAAATGGGGATTGACCTCTCATTAAGCCTTAGGCATGACCCTTTACATAATAAGCTTGACTATAGCTCTTGGTGTCTAGACCACCCTATTGGGTTTCAGCCCATAATTATTAATTTTCCATATTATTATAGGTATATTAAAACTTCACAAACTCTCTTGTATGGTTCCCTTGGCCTTTGGTCTACCATCTTTTCTCCTTTGTCAAGAATGCAAGGGTTTATGTAAGGGAAAATGCCCCATATCTACTCCTCCAAATTAGTAATTGGAAAGGGTTCTCAAATTTTAAATGATTCCCTTTTAAAAAAACCATCCACTGGTCTATCCATTTGACCTTCAAACTCCTCAAGTTTCCAACTAGCTCCTCCATATGTAGACAGTGCATAAGCAATGCATAAGGACTATATGTTCTCCAACTTGGAGATTTCCTAACTTTGTTTACATGTTCAAAGGGTATCTAAATAATTTAATCCCTCTGATGGAGGTGTTTCAAATTATACTCATCACTTCAACCCTACTCTTGTTCATCATATGCATGTTGAGAACATCAAACTAGGGTCTATAACACAAGACTAAGACACCCTTATCTCCTTTGCCTGTAGGTTATATTGAATTATTAGACCTTGTGCTAGATATATTATGATTTTTTATGAACTCTTCTTGGTCTAAATGTGTTTTATTGGACTAAATTTCCTCAAGAAGAAACCTAGACACCAACTTGCATCATGTCTTTAGGTTATTGTCTAAGATAATCATAACTAACTATGTGAGAGATCCTTTAGGGTATTTTAGATCATCATTAACCTTAAACAAGTCTTTTTTTTATGATTGAGGACTTTCATAACCCTATATAGGTTTAAAAATTCATCTAAGAATCATCAAACATCAAGAATTTCCTATCTACCCTATCTGTGTAGACTGAGACAATCCTTATTTAGTTGACCCCTATTTTACCTTTGACTGTAGGTGTATGTAGTTTCATGAGACCTTGATATGGTGAAGAGACTCTTAAAAAATCATTAGGATCATTAAAATATCTCATCCATTGAGTTTAAATCTTTAAACTTAAATCATTCCTGGATACCCTGCTAGCTACCAACATAGTCATCAAGTTGGTTGTAGATGTTCATGGATCCTTTGAGAAGTATGTGCTAATTTGATTTATATATTTAGAGCTTAATGGGTATATCATATTTATAGAGAAGGTGGTCATAATTTTTTTCTCCATCTTAACTTTCCTTAGTTCTTCCCATACACATGGATTCCTAACTAATTTCTCTTTAGTTCTAACTGAGACTCAGCTTTAGTAACCTTTGTAAGTGAGCATTTACTTACCTAGACTCTGATCAGGGTGCTTAAGTATTATTTGAAAACATTTTGAGGTCAAAAAATGTATCCTTACACTAAAATTCACCTTGAATTCTCCTTAAGCATAATCAAATACATGTTCATATCTTACTACCATTTATCTTGATGTAGGTGCACCTTTATGATATGTGTACAAAATCGTAAAATATATGAGAGATAAACAATAGTCCATTCCTTTGTATAATTATACTTAGGATTAAAAAGTTTCTTTCAATCATTAATAATCATTAAATATAGAGACAAGGTATATATAATAAACTTTGGAACTAAAATTCAAATTGAGCTCTTTCTTGTAGACATTACTACATACTCTCAGTGGTTTTAGAAGCAACTTGAGACCTTCCAATAATGATCATATCTCCATCATTTGATCTTAATATTTGGCATGGATCTATTCCATACTAAGTATTAAAAAACTTATCAATGTATATGTTTGAAACACCTTATGATCATGTTTTAGGAGGTCTATAAAAACCTTATGGGCCTTTATTTTCTACTTTTATGGATTAAATACCTAAGAACACAATCACTTCTTTGAAAGTGATCCTTACCTCATTTTCCATTATAGTGTTTATAAAAGGTATGAAAATACCTCCTTCAACATATTATGACTCTGAATGGGTTCCATCACTTTTTTAAAATATCCAAACAAGTATTCTTAGGTCTCTATAAATACCACCTGTAGATGGCTGTTGACTACACACATAGGTAGTGAGTATGAGATCAAGAAGAAATGTAGATGAAATGATATTAAGGAAACTAAAAATCAAGGTTTGATTTTAAAATTCATAATATCCACCAATGTAAACTTGAAACAAGTTCCAACACCTTTAATTCAATGTGTTAAAACTCCATGAAAACATTTGAAGGTGTCCATTAATGGTAGAATTGTGTGCAAGTATGGTATATGACTACAAATCAAGAATCATGCTTAGAAAGTGAGATTTTAATGTTAAAATGAGGTCAAAATAACTTCTAAAACAATTAAATGAACCTATAATAACCATATTAAATCATTAAAAAGAATGGAATCCTTGAAAAAAGAGGAAAACTGTTAATCAACTTGAATAGACCAGTTTCTAAAATTAAGGGTATTAGCTCGTCAAAACAACTTTAAAATTGAAACAAATCATGGAAAGTGTTATATAAGGATGAAAACATAAATTTTAATCAATATCAACATTTGAATCATATGGAATTGTTTGAACCAAGGCAAAACTTGAAGGGTACATGGATAAGCAGGTAGTTTTGCATAATCCACTTAAAATAGATGGTTCATGAAGTATAGTTGACCATTTCTCAAAATTATTATTTGTATTTTAATTTATCATAGTTTATAAGAACATATCAAAATAATTCTACATGAAAATACTTATGCTCGATGTACCAAGTAACAACCTACAAGTCACTTTTCTATGCCAAAAAAGGTGAAAAAGAGAGAATAGTTTTGAGATATAAATATCAGTTTCAAATTTAAAAAATGTTTATTTGAGTATGGAAAAGATTAATATTCACATTTACACATTTTCCAAGTGGCACACTTCTCAAAGGGGGTGTAAAAATGCCACTTTCTCCTTTTTGGCTAAGAAAACTACCTTTTCTATGAACAATCTATCATATATTAAATATTATTAGTTATATAAGACTTATAATGACACATGGGTCATGACATCACGCATTAACACTTTCACATTTCTAAATAATCCATATAAAGCATTAAATGCACTATTTTTTACCCCTAAAATGACTTAGAATGATAAATGGACCTAAAAACTAATTGAACAAAGGTAGTACAATATTAATTGACTTAAAATTACATATAAAACACCTCATGAAAATAAATTACACCACCTCATAGGCCTAAAAATCAAGTTTTTTACTAGGGGTACCCTAATTTGACCTAAAAGTCAAATTTGGTCAACAAATTGGTGACTCATAGGGGTAGTATGCCTTCTATACTAACTAGACTAGTAGCCTTATTAGTCCATTAGGATTATGATTCATCTAAGGACTAAGAAAAACAATAAAACCTTTTACCATTGACTTTACTTTGATCAAAATAGGACAACTAAGACTACCACAACCACACAAAGGAAAAGGACACACACAAGAAACAAAGCAAACAAACAAAATACACATGTGCATAAGAACTTAGGGGAATTAGGAAATAACCTATTATTAAAAAATATCAAATAAACATACCTCCTTTCTAGGATCAAAAGGAAAACCTCTTGAATCATCCTCATGGTGATATGAAACATAGTGCCAAACATGCTTCGCTTTAGATTGAGTGCTTTGTGGATCAGACCTCTTCCTTGGCACTTCATTTGATATGATCTAAAGTAGGTCATGCTTAAAAAAGTCTCCAATGTAGATATATTCCTCTTGACCATATTCATACACTTCATGTTGTTTCCTACTCTTCATTTTATAGTCAACTTGTATCCCCTTAGTAGGCATGTCTCCAAGAGGATTGATTTCTTATTCTTTAGAAGATTGAAGCCAATAGGAGTTTGTTCCATCCTTAAATAGTTGATATGTTTCTCCAAAATAATTTATAATATGATATCCTATCTTTATGAATTTAGACATGTCATAATCAAATTCATATGTTTCTTGAAAGGAAATATTTGATAAAATGCTTTTCCTTTGCATAATTACTTGTGTACCAATGATACCTTCTCCATCTTTGACCAAACCATAGCCTCCCTGAAAAGGGGTATAACCTCATCTCATTACTTCACAAAATTAATCCAAAGGTTGATTAAGAACCTCTCTTAGTCTATTCATGGTATCTTTCAAATTGAGAAAAGAATCAATGATAATTTCTGCCTCATCAAATATAGAGGCAAAATCTTGTAAATTGTCCTTTTGTTCAACAAAGGGAGTCCCTATGGTTATTTATTCCTCATAAACAATCATGAGGTATTATTTATCAACCATGAATTTGGCATGTTCCTCTTCATTTTCCTCTCTCAAGATAGGTTCCTCAACACAAAGAAAACATACTTCATCATCATCCAAACAAAGAGATTCAACATAAAGATTTACCTCTTTTTCAACACTTAGGACCTCTTGAGGACTCTCAAGTTTTATCTTAGCTACTAAAAAATTATTTTTATTTTCAAAATATTCAAGATATTTAACCTCTTTCAAGGTGATGTGAAGACTAGGCATCTTGAAATCATGCGATCTAGCGCAATGAGGCTGCCGAAGAGGTAAGTTTTCTTCAAGAAAGAGTTATATTTTTTTATCAACTAGCTGATCCTCCTTTAGTTCCCACACCATATGTACATCAAGGAAAAGGTTAATAGGATAAGGGAAAGAAGAAGTATTTGGTGGAGTTGGAACATATTTCTTGAAATCAGATTAGGAATGGAATGTAAGAGACTCTTTGGGAATCTCTTGATGGAGGGTTGATGGGATGTGTTTAGGCATATGATCTTATCTTGGGTCTAAACCTTCCATATGACCTTTATTTAACACTCTCATATTTTATTATAATTCCTCTATTTACTTGGCTAGGTTCTCTTGGAAATTCTTCTTTTGAAGTTGATAGGAATCATCACGAGGATAAGGAGTGAATGAAGGCTACCATAGAATAGAAGAAGTTTCTTGAGGAAGGGTAAGAGGGAATTGATAAGGATCAACTCCTTTCTTCACATCAAACTCTTGGACAATGATTCTATATTCTTTATTACCCCATAACTCTACTATCTTTCTCCAACTTAGGATGTTAGGATTAGATGTCTTATCAATTTCACACTCTTGGTCAAGACATTTCTCCTCCTTATTTCCCCATCATTCCACTATCTTGTTCCACCTTAGGAAATTGGTATTATGAGTCTCTTTTTTAGGTGGTGGGGATGTAATGTGAGAAGGAAATGAAGGCTTGAAATCCACTTCATTTACTACCAACATAGACTAATGCATATACATGTTAGCTAACTCAGTCTACCTATTGATATTAGCCTCAAAC
This sequence comes from Torreya grandis, assembly GCA_037957365.1. NCBI lineage: Eukaryota > Viridiplantae > Streptophyta > Pinopsida > Cupressales > Taxaceae > Torreya > Torreya grandis. The sequence goes on from JARHVA010001334.1 coordinate 3,594,536, forward strand.
ACAAGACTTTTTGTTTCAATACTCTCCTCCAACTGATTAGGAAGAAGATGACCTTAATAGGCTTTATTTTTCTCATTATTAGGGGTCATATATGGATGATATGGAACTTTGGGTAGTGGGTATAAATTCTAATAGGTTTGGTAAGATTTCCTTTAATGGGATCCTAGATTATCCTCTAAGGAAGACACTAAGCCACTCACATTAAACATCTCACTTGTGAGCCTTTACCAATTGGCTCTCTCAATAGGTGCCCACTCTTTTTTAACTAACTCTAGTTCATTTCTCACTCTATGGATGGAATGATTAAGGATCCTTTGACCACATCCCCTTCAAGTATCAAGCTCCAATGTATATCTCTCTTATCCCAAAAGTGTTTACTTGAAGGTGGAAATGAGCTCATTAAAGGAAGGACTAGGTTGACTAGGAGGGGTTAAAGATTGAAAGGATTGGTTATAAGATTGATACAACTCTTGACATGGCTAAATATGATCATACTGGGATTGATACTGATCAAAATAAGATTTACCAAGAACTTGTTTATATTGATAGGGAATGGGACCAGATGGATATGTCTCACCAACTTGTAACGAAAAAAACTCAAATTCAAGGTCAGACATAAAACTTGATTGAAAACAAGGACACAAATAAATATGTTACCATAAATATTAAAAGGAAAACTTGGGATACTTGATCAGATGATATGTCTTCAAAGTCTCTATTGATGCTTGAAAAGATGCCTCTAAAGGTTGATGTGTTAAAGGATAACTCCAAAAATCCTTCAACTTTTGGAACAAGAGTCCCACTAGGCATGCCAAAAAATATTTTCACTTGGATATACACCCCTTGATGAGATACCAATTCTTTCCTCATCTAAGTGGAACAATGGAATCACCTCTAGGCTTTTGGGTAGCCTAAGGAATGAGGTGAGTCTCTAGATAAGGCTAGCTCCCTTGATGTACCACTTAGGATTAA
>JARHVA010001335.1:0-60000 GCA_037957365.1 Torreya grandis
TATTATTCTCCTTAAAAATGAGCCACCATTTTCTAGCATCAACATCATCTTCCCCTAAAATTTTTTTGCAACTTCATGATCTACAAAAATAATTAGGGTTCATGAAACCCTAAAATGTCAATAACTCATACAAAAATTATCCAAAAAGTCCCAAATTTTTATTGTAGATTCCTATTATGATATTGTAACCTCAGTCAAAATTTTGTGAAAAAAGTCACAAATTTTGACCTGTAGATTGAATATACAAAAAAACATAAAATCACAACAAATCACTCAAAACAACTCCAAAAATTTTGAAATTTTTACTATTCTTCTCTTGTATCTTCATACATCTCCAATAAAAATTTAGAATAAAAATTACTTATATGTCAAATGATATAGCAAAATTATTATAAACCTTAAAATAGTAATAAGTCCCACAAAACTAATCAAATAATCTCTATTTTTTTTAATGTAACTTATTTAAAATATTATACATATCTAGTAAAATAATTGTGGAAAAATTCACAACCAATCAAAAGATATTGATGATTCAAAAAAATTAGGGTTTCACTCCACACAAATTGCCCAAATCAAAGATCTGATACCACTTGATAAGATATTGATATTCAATATATGTAGAAATACCCTTAAGGTAGGGAAACACCATATAATACTCCTTTAGTAATGAATAACTCCACAATGTCTCTTCGAGGGGACAACCTCCAATATCCTCTTATAATAGAAGACTCAATACTTACTTGATATCTTTATCATGATAATAATCTCCTATATATAGACATCTATCTAACCCATGGATTGGTAACCTCATAATCCAAATGTAGGCAAACCATTACCCAATGTATTAATTCCACAAGTTACTCCATTATCCTAATATATTATACCCATATAGCTAACTAAGGGGATATGTGCCATATGTCGGCATCTCCATCAACCCATATACATTAATATATCATATCCCTAGGTACACAACACACCCAAACACCCATGGATGACCTAATAAAAACTTTAGCCATGAAATACACTTAGATAAGGTCCTAAACATGGTAATGTGTTGTATGAAACTATATGAACCTATCATAAAATAGTGTTTTTTGGGGAAAAAGAGTATAAAGATATGTACAAGGTAGTTTAAGAATATGATAATCATTAGAGATGTTTGTTTGGAACTCATTTCACCTTATTAATACATTGGATGTCTAAGGATATAATAGGAAATTCCTTTGTGATTCTTTTCTAATCAGCCAATCTACAGATGTGAAGGATAAGGTGACCTAGTCACCTAGTTTGAAAAGTTTGTAAGTATGAAATACTCAAGGAGACCTATATCATGATTTGGTACGTTTTTAAGACTAATTATCACTTGTTCATAGGTTCTCAAGGTTGTTTTTATATTTCATGGTCATCAAATGCACAAACATTAATCTATTAGTCCTAATTGGCCTATTTGGCCTATTTGTTTAATAAAGGAAATGAATAATGGCATAGAAAGGATTTTTGAAAGGTCAATAGAACTAATAACACCATGTATCTAATTTCATTAAATGATTTAAGTGTACTTTCAATATCCATTATGGAAGAAAAAGTTAGTTTCTTGAGTTAGTAACATGCTTGAAGGAGAAGTGGTTATTTTACATTAGATAATGGCAAAATAACACATAATTAATGTTGTGACTACCTTTAAATAATTTATTTGACCAAAATTAAGTGTATACATGCCTTTAAGGAAGGTTAAGTCAGTCATACTACATCCTTAACTACCCCATCTCAATGCATAAGGAGTCATTAGAGAGCATCAATACAAGGAGAGTCTTTTGTAAGATTGAGTAATTATTTGAAACTACAATAATTAATGTCTTATGATGAATTAATACCCTTTCCTCTCTCCTCCATTCCACTCTCCTTCTTATTCTCTCCCTTTTTTGATATATATTCAAGCAAAAATGCCTTGTTTTGAATCCCTCTCTTGGTAATGAGGAAACTCTTCTAATATTGGCACTTTGTAACCTCTTAAGATAATTTAAAGAAATATTTTTAGACTTTTTGATATAGGTTTAGTGTGTTTTATTAGTTTTATTTTCATGTGGTAATATTTTTCCTATAATAGGTCTTAATCTCACCCAGTTTCTAGTATATCATCTTATGTAGGTCACATTTAGTGTTTGAATGTTGAGTGATTGAGCTTAGAGTGGATATCTTGATGTGTTAGTCCCTTGAATCAGGCCTTACATCATTACCCTCATGATTTTATCACTTAGTGAAACCTTTATGTGAAACACTTTTTTATAGGAGTCTTTGGAGTTGAAATATTGGCATCTGTATTACTTACTAGTGTTAGTTTAAGTCCAAATTGAGTGGATAAATGTTTAGATTGGTGCATCACTATCCCTTAAATTATGTTTACTTTTTTTACTTTCTATTCCTTTTCAACCTAACAATAATAGGTCTTAGTGAATTGAGCTATTTTGATGTACCAAGGGAGCTAAACCTATAATTTAGAGGTCTATTCTAGTTATAAGGTCAGCCACAACCTTTAAGAGATTCCAATGTTAGTCTAGGTTTGAAGAAGAATTGAACACTCTCCTTCAATAGGGTGTAACTTAGGTTGCTAACCATTCTAGCATGCCTAGTGGGATGAGAATCAATCATTGGATCACTCACTTGTAGTGTTGTAGTCATCTTGAGTAAATTAAAGCATATTGGGAAAGAATGTGCAGTTAGAATTCATGCTAAGAGACATCACAAAGTTTTCATTATATAGGTAATTAAGGTTCTTTTTCATGATATGTGTTGTTGTGTATATGTTATATGAGAAGTTATGGTAGCTTATGGGGAAAATTTATATCATCCACCTCCCTATATGCCCTACCATAATCCCTATGAACCTTATGTTGACCCTTATCAACCTTATAATGGACCTCATTACTACCAAGACTATCAACATCTATGTGAGCTTCCTCTACCTCCTTGAAAACCCTCTTATCCTCCTCACCAAATATGGAAATAACTTATTATTCCTTATAGCCAGCTTCCTTACTAAAATTAATCTTCCTATTCCCTCCCCAACCACATTTTCAAGACACATGTTTTTTATGATAAGTTAGAGGAGATGAAAAGTATGCACCAAGTCATTGATAATGAGATATTAGCCTTGAAATAAGAATAATCATGTAATCAATTTCAAGAGTCTTTACCTTCTACTACCCCATGCCAATATACTTAAATTGTTACTTCCTAACCAAAACCAAACTAGGAGGAGATAAGGGTGGTATAATTCATGACAAGGAGCTTCCCAACTTTTATAAATCATCTTCAATATCTACCCATGCCTTCTCAAGAACTTGTAACAACTTTAGAATGGAAGATTTCATGGGCTAAAATACCATAATATGTTATGCCTATCCTTGAAAGAGAGATTCAAGAAAAGGGGAAAAGTTTTAAGTCTAATTTATAAGGTGTCTCATGTTATCCAAGCGTCCCATCATCCCTTTATTCTAAAACTACTCATGAGCATCAAAGTATATCTCAGTTTGATAATGAAATTAAACAATGGAAGAAGGAAAATCTAGTGCCTGAGGTTGATAATCTTAAGGTTCTAAGTTAGGACACCTTAGAAACTATAAAATAAACTAAGTTAATTTTCCTCCCACCTTTTCCTCTTTTGAAGAGGAATCAAATGCATTAAAGGTAGATCTTGAACATCAAAGCGTGGAGGACCACTTGTCAATATTTTTTAGTGAGATGATAGTTCTTTAAAAATTTGATCATGTTATAATTTTAATAGAGTTTAAACAACCTTTTAAAGAATACACCTCAATAATATATGATGAATAAATCCATATTTTTCCCCTATTCATCCCTATAAATTAGAGGTTAAACATGAAGTGAAGTTGGATGATGTGGAGCAGCCACAATGGCAACATGTTAAATCTGATGAAGACGAGATACAAGTAACTTATCTCATGGAAGACAATCATGAAATCAACCTTCATAATACCATTTTTGAGGGTTAGATCATTCCAAGTGAGATAAATTACCCTTGGTAGTAGCTATACCATCATTTATTGAGTGATATAGAAGGACTTAGTATGACAGATTTGGAAGGTGGAGTAGGATAGCAAATTAAAGTTTCAAATGATGATACCACTAATGTTTTTGATATTGAATAAGGAAATTAAATATTGGAAACACCAAGGAAAGATGAGTTGTAAATTAATGGGGTTGAAGAGCTACCATTCTCCATATAATATGAGGTTGACCAATTTATAGTAGAATATGAGTTTGATCAACATAATGTTTCACAAGTGAATGATAAGATGAGAATGATCTCCATGTCTTTCCAACTGACCATGAATAGATGGAATTTTTGGAGGACTTATAGAATTTTTTTTTGATCTTAGATAGTACATCTCTAGCCCATGAGGAGCTTGAGGAAGACATTTCAAAGAGCACTATGGTAGCTAACTATTTTGTCTCTCATAAGCAGAATCAAGAGTAGCCTATGATTGAGGTAGACATGACTCTAATCATGAAATGTAGAAATATTTGGAATGAGTACGATTAGGTGCTTAGCTTGTATAGACAACCTATGCATTTGAAGATGGAATAAAAAATTCTATTTGTTTCCCCCAAAATCCATGAGAATATCCATACCCCCAGCTGCAAGTGGAAATTGTCACACAGTAAGTAATGCTTGGGTGAACTCAAAAAAAGATGTGGAAATTAGAATTCATGGTGCCATAGTGGTCAATAAAGTTTTCCATTTGATCCTAGAGGAAAGAATCTGATATCAAGTTATTTTTTTTATTCTATTTTATATTGCTTCAATAAGTGGTCAACATAAGTAGTTAGTTTCCTTATTGCTTTATTGTCTTGTTATTGTTTTCCTTACATTAAGTGTGATTCTTAGTTTAGGTATGTTTCTTTTGTTGTTTTTATTGACTCTTGTTGTTTGTTTCAGTCATAAGTTCTAATTATTTGTAAAATTCATCAAAACCATGTTGTCATGCTTAAAGACTATCATTGCCATGAAAATGAGTGGGTTCCCTTAACCAGTAGGCTAGTTATCCCCTATAAGTCACCAAAAATGTTGGTAATTTATCCTCCTAAGGCCAAATTCCAACCCTTATAACTAAAAAAATTTCATGTACCTCAACTAAGCCTCTACATGGTGCTATCTATGAATAATATTTTCTCCTAACTGCTTTGGGAACACATTCAAAACTATTAGAGGTGTCATAGAGTCTATTTGTGATCATCATATGTCCTAGATGTCCTTGGTCCTTAAGTGATATATTAGAACATCATGATGTCTCTGACTATCATATAATGGGTATGAATCTCATTGCATTATCATGGTCATACCTCTTTTCAATTAGTGTTAAGTATCATCATGATGTTTGAGTATGTTTAGATGTCTTGGTGATGGTTTAAAATGGCCTTATGATCTAAAATGCCTTAATGGAGATGGTGGAAGGTGGAAAATTATGAATCACCATGATATTATCTAGTATATTCAGTATATTCAAGGTATGGGGCTAATTATAAGCTTTTAAATGGTGTTGAAGATAGATAAAAGCCAAATTGAAGCCTTTTAGGAAGTTATAAGGTACTTTTGTGATATTCATTAGAAAATATTTTTGTGAAGCTATGTATCATTGTATGAAGAGAGGTTTCGGTCTTTAAATGACAAAATTTTCCACAAAATAACATTAAAACATCACTAACATATTTAAATCACCTCATGGTCATTATATTGTTTAGTCACATAGGTTCATACTTTGAAAATGTCTCTTCTATGAGCTTAGGACAATGTTTTGCCATTAAAAGAGCTCCCGTGTGTGAAATATGTTCCCCTTTGCTCTAAAAAAACTTATTACTTGTTTTTATATTCCTTTTTACTTGTACTCTTCCTCATGTTACCCTAAAATGGTGGTTCCAAGCTTGAAATGTGGAAAGAATATAGGAAAAATAGAGTTTTTAGCCATCTTCTATAAGATGTATGATCTTGTACAAACTATTACATATAGTGGAGGTCAAGAGTTTGAAGGTTGATTCATAAAAGGTGTTTTATTAAAGTTTCATATCAATAAGGTTTCATATAGATTCAAAACTGATTCTTTAACACCACCTAGCTTCTTTGCAGCCCAAGAGATCCCTTCAAGTTTTTAGATGGTATGACCATGAGAGAGAATATAAAGATCAAGAATTTTAAGCAGAGGAAGGGAACTTAGAGAGCTTCCATATTTTGAAATTTTTTCTTAGTTTGGATTTATCTCCTCATGAATAATCCTTAACAAGGTAAGGTACTCATAATGCATTCTTCACTCAGTTAGGCTACCAATTTTCATTGATTTCTCCTCTCTTGAGCATGGGGATAGAAAAACAAAAGTTTATAGATCTTGTTTGGAGTCTCAAACCACCTTTTAAAAACATTATTAAAATTCATTCGACATGTGTGAGGTATATATAGCTGAAGAACACATGAACTACTAATCTATAGTCTATAAGCAAGTTAAATATGGTTGTACAGTTCATGGTGGTTTTAGGATGTCAAAACATAGTAAGTGACTATATGAGAGGTTTCATTCATGTCTATTTGTCCTTATTCATTTTCATCAAACTTCATAAAATCTTATGATAGCCTATACACAATCCAATCCATCCTCAATATCCTCACAGTCTCAATTTAGCATATGTTAAGGTAACTTAGCATATGTTAAGGTAGTTTGATGAATCCTAAGTTTCCTTGTTTCATTGTGTATGCTTCATAAAGAAATACCAAAATGGTATATATTTTTAAGAGATATTATTATGATCACATAGGATCATTCAAGACTGTCTTAATAGTGGAGTCATGTTTCATTTCACTCCATGTTTCATCCCATTTCATAGCCTTGTCACTACCATTCACCATTGTTGTAAGCTTATCATTTCATCATCATTCTCCCATATAGCCTATTCACATAACATCACTATTACCTATCCACATTTACCTCATAGATAAATTATTTTGGTAAATTTAAATGATATTGAGTATCATCATGGTCTTGAAGATAAGTTATACACCCTAGAACTCTACTAAAAGAAGCAAATCAACACCTACAACCAAAGTAAAAAGTATAGTCAGACTATGTATAGTCTTTGAGAATGTATATAAGATGAATTTGTATACATTTTACACTCTTATTTCATAATAAATAATCATTAGTGATGTTAAATGACATTTTCAAGGTCTTTTGTCATCTAAATACCATCTATGTCCATACAAAAGAGCCTTTAATAAGCACCTACAGGCTGCCAAAAGTGACATGGTAGTTCTATCCTAAGGAGGGAACAAATTATGTTGAAAGGGGATGTAGGGTCTACCTAATACCAAATCAAAGATCATAGAGTCATTATAAATACCTAATGGAGTGAAAATGTTTGATTAAGCTAAACTTAAACTCAATGCATAGTCAAATAACCTCACAAAGTATAAATAGGCCTATTTGAAGGGTAACTTGGTAAGCCTAAGCAAGAATTAGCAGAGGTATTAAGTTTTTTTTCAACCCAATTGAAGATATTAAGATTCATGGAGTTTTCAAGGAAAAGTATTTCATTTAGATGCTACAACCACCTTATATACACACATAGTCATAACATAGTCAATGCATACAGACAATTTTGGGAAAGTTTGTAATCTTGAGTCCTCTACAAGGCTTATCACACTTTTAAAATTGGTACATAAGGTCATTATAAGTGGTTCAATCTTCTCATGCTATCCTAAAGGTTATATTAATAGTGTAAATAGTCATTGTTCTATCATAGATCTTCCCTAGTCTATTGATAGTCATTAAGGAGACCAAGAGAATAAGTTAGGGGTTTGAGAATAAAATAGGAAGTTTTGGAGTTTATAGAAGGATTTTTAATAAAATAAAAAGTGATGATAGTGTCTCCATATAATGTGTGATATTGATGACACTTATTTTTCAAATCAAAAGTCCTTAACGACTAGTTAGGAAGACAAGAATGTCCATTAGTGATTGATGGCATCCACATGTTTTGAGTGTTATTTGAAGATATTAGAGTACCTGATAGGAAGGTAAGATAATATTAATATAAAAATTTCATGGTGAGAATAAACTTAGGTTAATAAATAAATCCAACAAACTCAGTCACTAAGGGTTAGGAAGATATGACTACTTACAAACCCTAAGGTAGAAGAATCTAGGGTGAACATAGCATAAGTTGATTAAAGGGGGAGTCTAAAAGAATGTTTCCAGCCATTAATACATATCAAATAATTTTTAAACTCCAATAAACTTGAATTAAAATATAACTAACCATGCATCCCTCTGTCTTCCTCAAACACAGTCCTAGTAATGACATACAGCCAGCCACTTAAGAGAATAGAGATACAATGGGGTTTTGAGTAGTTAGAACAACTATAGGGGTGAGAATAGGTGGGAAATAATATATAATGTTGATTTTTAATCCCCACCCCAAACATTTATAAGTCACTTGGTCCTCAAAACTCAATATTAGACCAATTAAGCCTAAAAGCATATTTTAGGCCTAGAAGGCCCACACCACACTTAAGACACCTTCAGACTCTCCTAAGAAATTTTTACACTTTGATGAGGTGTAATAGGTTTATTTAGGTCTTATGAGTGATTTTTCAATCATAAAAAAGTAGGTATGGGGGACATTTCAGTATTAAAGGCTAGTTCAAGCTACATAGTCTATACAGTCACCTTAAATTGTATATTCAAATGCTCATATTATTCATAGAATAGAGACTTGTGCCAAATAATCTTAGCATGAATTGAGGACCCCTATGTACTTGAAATCCATGGAATATTGAATTTTTTTTAGGGTAATAGGATTATGAACCAATGCAAAGATTATAATCAGGTTCAGAATGCATGTAGAGAGCTCATAGTCCACTTCCCTACGTATGTATCTTGGCACATCTTTTTTAAGGGAAGTAAAGAATCTTAAGAAATTTTAAGGGGTATATGGACTAAATATCCATGGAAATAAGTTTTGGTTTTTATTTCCATACTTTATGAACCATCATTAAGATGGTGGACCTCCAAAACCCTCCTTAAACCCTATGATAAACTAGTCTTGAGAAAACTAAAGATTTTTGAACTTAAACACCAATGGATGACCTAATAAACACTTGAACCATGAAGTAAAATTAGAGAGGGTCCTGATCATGGTACTATTTTGTATAGAACTATACATATATGTCAAAAAATAGTGTTTTTTGGGTAAAAAGAGTAGAAAAAGAGATACAAGGTAGTTTAAAAGGATGTTAATCATTGAATATGTTTGTTTAGAACTTGTTTCACATTTTAAAGACATTGGATGTCTATGTATCTACCTATAAATGCCTCTGTGAGTCTCTTCCAATCAGCTAGTCTTTAGATGTAAAGGACAAGGTGACCTAGTCACCTAGTTTTATAAGTTTATAAGTATGAACTACTCAAGGAGACCTATATCATGATATGAGGCATTGTTTCAGGCCTAATTATCTCTTGTTCATAGGTTATCAAGATTTATTTTAGGATTTCATGGTCATGAAATACATAAACACCATGATATTAGGACTAATTGGCCTATTTATCCTATTTGGTCAATAAAGGGAATAAATAATGGCATAGAAAGGATTTTGGAAAGGTCAATAGAATCAATCACATCATTTAACTAAATACATTAAATGAGCTAAGTTTACTTTGAATAGCCATTATGGAGGAAAAAGTTAGTTTCTTGACTTGGTCACATGCTTGAAGGAGAAGTGGTTATTGTACACTAGATATTAGATCAATAACACTTAATTAATGTTATAAATACCTTAAATGGAATGTATTTGAACAAAATTAAGTGTATCCATGCCTTTAAGGAAGGTTGAATTAGTTAAATACATCCTCAACTACCCCATCTCAATGCATAAGGAGTCATTAAAGAGCATCAATGCATGGAGAGTCTTTTGGAGGACTGAGTAACTATTTAAAACTATATAAATGAATGTGTTACGATGATTTAATATTTTTTATTCTCTCCTCCATGCCACTCTCCTTCTTCTCTCCCTTTTCTGCTATATATTTAGGCAAAAAGGCCTTGTTTTGAATCCCTCTATTAGGAATGAGGAAATTCTAATAAGATTGGCACTTTGTAACCTCTTAAGATAATGAAAAGAAATATTTTTAGACTCTTTGATATATTTTTAAAGTTTTTTATTAGTTTCATTTTCACATGTGGTAGTCTTTCTCAGTTGGTAGGTCCTAATCTCACCTAGTTGCTACTATATCATCTTATGCAGGCCACATATAGCATTTGAATGTTGAGTGACTAAGATTGGAGTGGATATATTGATATTTTAGTGCCTCAAATAAAGGATTCCATAATTACCCTCATGCTTTATCACTTAGTGAAACCTTTATGTGAAACACTTTTGCATAGGAGTCCTTGGAGTTGAAATATTGTCATTTGTATTTCTTACTAGTGTTAGTTGATGTCCAGATTGAGTGGATGAATGTTTACATTGGTACATAATTATCCATTAAATTAGGTTTATTTTATGTAATTTTTATCCCTTTTCACCCCAAAAATAATAGGTATTAGTGAATTGAGCTAAATTCATGTACCAAGGGAGCTAGCTCTATAATCTAGAGATTTGGTCTAGTTATAAGGTCACCCACAACCTTTAGGCCATTCCAATGTTAGTCTAGGTTTGAAGAAGAATTTAAAACTCTCCTTGAATAGGGTACAACTTGGGTTTGTAACATTTAGTGAGGAGAATAGAAATCTAGTCTTTGTCTAAAAGTAATGGGTTCATGATTAATTGGGTTTACAAATCAGGACATGCATCCTTGATAGTCTTTCAAGCAATATGTAGTTACTCAGTGATGGTAAAATTTGTGTCTTCAACCTCCTTAACCTAATTATCCAATGAAACTAACTTATACAAAATATACCAATGAAACACAACAACACCTTCAATTTATGTTGACAATTTTATTTTAGAAATATATAAAGATGCTTTGGTAATGGTATAAATCAAAGCAAGGTGTGTAACAAAAGTACTCACAAGTGTCATGCATAAAGGATTAATAGGCAAAGAGAAGATAGTATGTCAATTGGAGATGATTATCACATCCCATAGCCAAATGTTAGATAGTATTAAGGAAGCATTATCATCTTGCAAGGTAAATAAAATGTCACACAATTATGGCTAAATTGGCTCATGAAATGGCAGTAGGGGAATAGGATTGAGGAAGTTGTCATAGATAGAACTGTCATAAAATTGAATTGAACTTCTTCATCATATTTATTCATAGCATCCTCCTATGCCCAATTGGAAACATCCACATGCACCTTCTTATCCTATTTGTCCTATGTTCTCTATTGGGCATTATTCTTTGTTAATTTATTAGCCTCCACTATTGGTGCCTTGTGTTGTTGTGCTTGGTCCATGACCTGCTATTTGTTTGCTCCTACACAAGATAGTTCTTCTTCAGCTTCACTATAGCTTTTGTCTATTTCCACTCCACTTCTATTTTATCATCCTTGCACTGTTAAGCAACTATGAGCTATTATTATTGAATGTGTATGGCAGTTGTGGCTTCATACTATAATTTTCTCTTATCATCTTATTCTTATATTTGGCATATGGCCTCAGAATCTATGACTTAGATGTAAGTGGCTTATTCTTTGGACTTATATTAAGTTTCATACCATCATTTATATGTGGTTTCTTCTTTTTACTAAATCTTAGCCTTAGTCTTTTTCTTCTCTTATTGGTGCATGAAATGCTCAATTACTCCTTGCACTTCCTCATGTGTGGTTTATTATTCTTTAATAGTATAGGTATCTAGTACAACTTATTTCATGTCATTTATAGCCTCTTTAGACTTAGATGAAGAATATTTAAGTACAATTGTATACACTTCAACCTAATAAATCTACCCCTTATAAACTAGGCATCTTTTGGGTTGGGGAAGTGGAATGTCCTATGCAGATGGTGTTTTCATTATAAGGTCTCTAATAGCATGTGTAGGAATAAGTAAAGGGTCTACCCTAGAATGTTGAGGGTTACATGGAGTCCATTTATGTCATAATAATTATATTATATGACTCATTTTGGTGGTTTTAGATTGTGATGGACTCATAGTTGATCCTCCTACCTTGAACAGTTGATAGATTTTATATAGCTTGGCTTCTTTAACCACTATATCTATGACAATAGAGGTAGATCTACCCAAAAATTCTCAAGAACTTTGTTCTACACTTGGATAGTGTGTATCACTTTCTAAAAGTAATTTTTTTCTTCTTCCCTCTCATAAAGGTCTTCAGCCATATCATCCATCATCATCTTGTATACCTACTACTCATCAATGCATAAATATGGTAAATCATAGATCTCAATGATTTTTAAAATGATCAAGTCATGTGAACTGGCTATGAGTCTTTTATCATGGAGGAGATGGAGATATTTGGCCTTTGGGTACCTTGCACTCCCTAAAATCTTAAATTAGATCCACTATTATTGAAGGTTACATAGTTGTAGTCATAGTAATGGCACTCGATGTTGGTATTGTCTGCAATTGAATGGCTCTCATTATTGTGATCACTTTCTACTTAGCCACCTCAGTTTATGACATATTTATATCAAGTAAGTATAAAAAAGGTAGACTTAGAACCTTGGGGAGTTCATGAACCTAGATAGCAATGCATTTCAATAGCTTTGTAATAATTGCATGTTGTCCCAAATACTACATGACATCAAGTGGGATGTTTAGGTTAGCTATGATGAGCTCAACCAACTCATCCCATAAAGTGACTAATTTGTATTTATGCATAAAATATGTGTTCTTGTGGGTCAAGGTGAGATTATAGAACTAGACATCTGGCCAATAATCAACATTAGGGTGAAATTCACCCTTAGGAGACTTTCACTACATAAATACCAATAGAAATACCAAAAATTGGTACCAAAAGGTTTGTTTCACAGTCGCTAAAAATTTGTCAATGTTTGAAGTGATTTCACTAATCAAAATTTTTAGCCAGTTAAATTCCTCACTGTGATAGATCATTTGATGAGAAATGTTGATGACCCCTTTGGTAGTTTGTTTGGCATCTTTGGTAGTCTACCAGAATTGGCAAGAAATGCATTCGACCAGAATGTGCTCTAACACATATTCAATATCTTCTAGGGGAATTCCTTTTGAACTAAAATAATATTTTCATTTATCTCTATAAGAATGGGTGGAATTAGTAATTTTTTATGCACAATTCACCTCCCTCATACAATAAATCCTATCACCCTAGCCATCATAGTAATATTAATGTGGATAGTGAGATCTCGAGAAAGATAAATATTTCCCTCATTATAGTAGGCCAAAAAAACCTCCATGGCATCATTAAATTTCCTAAAATTGGATAACCATATAAATTTCTCTACATCATTATTAAAGAGCCTATGTGGTGGCACTAACATAGTTGGATGTGCTCCTTTAACTATGTTTGGGAAAAACATGCACAACTCTGCATTATGAATAAACTCATAACCATCTCTATCATTGAAGAGTGTTTGGAATATGCCACACCAATGCCCATATCCTCCTTTTATGCTTATGTAAATGCTTTGATAATTTAATAATGATCAAACCCAACCATTTCACATCTTGATATGGAACAAATACATGGAATCTGTAATGTAAAGATGAAAAATTGCTAAGAATTTGGACTACACCTCACTTTTTTTAGTAAATGGATAAGAATGGAGTATTTTGAGTGACTGATTTATAAAATATGACACCTCCTTCAATAGTTTGAACTATTTATGAGTTGTGTTATCACTTAGTCCTTCACATGTGAGCTTTGAATTAAATGGATCTACTCTACTAATGTGGTGGGCATGTAGTTGATGTGACATTTAATTGTAAAAGTGATTGATGCTTTTTGACCTATCATGTTAATGGGGATTTGATCATACATTAATTATTCCCTTTATGACATAGACCCATCACTTTTACAAATATATTTGTCAATCTTCCATCCCATATTTAATCATTAAATGCAATAACTTAACCATTAAGATGTATTATCTTCTCTATATTTGGATGCACATGTCTTTGCTAGACTTAATTATTGTTCATATATTATATGCACTTGGCCACCATGATAAGTTATTCATAGTAATGAAACCTTCAACTATTGCATGGATCCTTTGGGTTATATATTATACACATACTAAAAATTACCAACACATGCTGAAATAAACACACAAAACACAAACAATCCTTAAACAATATTTTTAAAACATCTCTATAATCTATTAGGTGCAATATAGCACCTTTATTCTAAACTAATCAAAATTTATGGTGGTAGGAATTTAATCTAAAACCATTTACCCACATGGGTAAGATATTCCCCTACAAAACTCATAGGGCCATTATTCCAAGTTGCATAAGTTCATGAATGATGTAATGGCCCTTACACTAGATGTGAAACTTGCCAGGGAAAGCTGTAAACCTACTATCATATTAAAAAATAAGTTGATTTAATTGGAATGCCTTTATTTTTATTTTTTTATCATGTCATGCCTTTTGGCTATGCTTATTTACCTCTTGGGCCCATACTCCTCTGCATCTTACTTCATATATGTGATTTAAGTCTAGTAATTTTTTAGTCATTAACTCTAGATCACCCATATTCAATACATTGGTGACCCATAAATTAGGAATTATATATTCCATGGTCATAATAGATTTAAGCCCATAGACTAACTAGAATAGTGTAAACCTTATCACACATTTATAATGCATGTGTTAAGCCTACAAGACAGCTAGAAGTATATCCTCCTAGTCATCTCATTATACATCACATATTTTATTAATAATCTTACCAATCACCTTGTTCATAGCTTTGATTTGGCCATTTACCTATAGATAATATGCAATGATTTTATGATATGATATCAGAAACTCATCTATAAGGGTCTTGATAGTCTTATTCAGAAAATGGGTCCCTCTATCATTTATCAATTTAATAGGATAGCCAAACCTATTAATGATATTCACATATGGGAATTTAGTTATTTCCTTTGTAAGGCAACTTGGAGTCATAACAACTTCTACCCATTTATTAAAGTAATTTGTAAAAGTGATTATGTACCTAGCCTTGTTATGTTTTCTTGGGGAATTTATTGGTCCAACAAAGTCAATGCCCCACTATTCAAAGGGTTGTTGTACTAACATAAGTTTCAAAGGCATCTTATCCCACTTGTATGGCTTCCCCATCCTTTGGCAAACATTTCACTATTATCTAATATATATATATATATATATATATATATATATATATATATATATATATATATATATATATATATATATATATCCCAAAAGATATAAGGCCACCAAATACCACTTTGTAAATTCTTTGTTATAGTTGCATCTCCTATAAAATAGCCTCCTATTACTCCTTGATGCACTTCCTCCATAATATTTGCATGTTCATGCTCTAGTTACACTCTGTGTAGGGCTTCATCTTTACCCAAGTAATACAAAAATCCATTAATAAGACTATATGGAAGAGCTCTTGTTATCATTTGTTTCTTATCTCTTTCTCTATAGTGATCTGGAATGTCCCTTGTCTAAGAAACTATATAATCTCTTATAGTTTTTTTAGAATCACATTTACTCTAAATAAATAGGCATCTAGTGACTCATCTTGGAGTTCCTCAAGTTACTCACTATTAGTTAGCTAGCTGATATGGTTTATACCAACATTATCCTATCTTGGTTTAATGTTAATACATAATTAAAATTCTTAGAAAAACATTATCCAACAAGATATGTATCCTCCCAATAGTGGATTATTCACTAAGTATCATAGAGCTTGATGATTAGTGAATAACTCAAATGTTATATCTAACAAGTAATGCAAAAACTTTTGTAGTGCAAACACTATCACCAAGGCTTCTCTCTCATTTGGCAAATAATTATTTTCTATGGCTAATAACTTTCTACTTACAAAATGGATTAGATGATCAAAGCCTCTATCTCTTGGCTATTCAATTACTACTCCAACAACAAGTCCTAAAGTGTTCATATTCACATGAAAAGTTTTACTCTAATCAAAAAAAAATGAGGATTAGAACAATCACTAGTTGTTGCTTCAAATCCATAAATGTGGACTGATAGTCCTCTATCCAGATAAAATGAATGCCTTTTTGTAGTAGATTCTCCAAAGGAGTTGATATAGCAACATATCCCTTGATGAATTTTTAGTAATAACCCATGTGTCTTCCCAAGAAGGATTAGACTTCTGTTAAAGTCTTGGGGTTGTCATATTTATAATGGCTGTAATCTTAGCTTAGTCTACCAAGATTCCTTTGATACATACTACATGACATAAAAACACCAAAAGGTGTGAAAAATAAGAATTTTTTAAATTTATTGATATTTTCAATTCTCTACATCTTTCTAACATTAATCTTAGTTTTAAAAAATGTTCTCTAAACAAAGAGAACACTACCCAATCATCTAAGTATACTTCTAGGAAGTCATGGATGAAAACCTTAAATGCAGTCAACACATCTTTAGAAAACACTACAGGTGCATTTTTGGGTCCAAATGGCATGAACTTATAAGTGAATGAACTCCATTCAATATAAAACATGGTTTTAGTTTTGTCCTCTTCTATGATAAGTAACTGATGGTAACTGTTGAAACCATATGTGCATGAGAACACTTCATGCCTAGCAATATCCTCTAAAACTTCATCTATGAAGGGAATGGGAAATGGATCATTAACATAAGCATCATTGAGGATGTATTAGTCTCCATATATATGTATCTCCCTTGTCTTATTTTTTTGAACTGCCATGGGACTAACCCACTCAAGTTTTTTGACTAGGAAGATAATGCCTACTTCTAACATGTGATCAAGCTCAGATTTCACTTTTAGATTCATATTCAGGTTCAACCTATATGATCTCTTCTTGATTGGTCATTCACACTCTCTTAAATCTATGTACATATCCCCTAAATAAGGATTAACACCTTTGACTTCTACAAAATTTATAGGAAAAACATCTTGATAGTCCTAGAGTAACTACAGAACCTTTGAGATATTTTCCTTAGTTCAATAGTATCCAATATGTGCCATTTTGGGTCTATAATCTATACCAATATTTTCTATATGCTTATTTAATGGATCTTGATACATTCTATGTTATTCTTTAAGAATTAAGTCATAGAGTATCCATTCTCCTTCATGTTCTATAAATTGTATATGTTACAACTTTTCTTTCTCTATTTCCTCTACAATTGGTTCTAATAGGGGATATAACTCATTCTCTCGTTCAAATAGATCCCTTATATTCATGTAATCCTCATTGTTTGTCTAAGAATATTTCCCATCCTCATCTTGTATCCTATGGCAAGGTTGAATCCATGGTTGGGCCTCATCATGGCTAATTTATAAAAAATACAAGATGTGTTCTAGGTTTTCCTCTATGGTTTCATGAAAATGAGGTTCCCCTTGTGCTGGTAAATATTAAATTCTTCCATGGCATAGAATTTTTTTTAGATTTTATAGAGTGACTTGGACCTGAGGATTATCACTTTAAAAAATGAATGTTTGAATGAAATTAGCTTGGATCTATGCTTAGTGCTTTGTTTCTCTTGTTCACTCTTGATGGATGTACTAGGATGTAGGGAAAACACCTAGGGTATAAATGAAGCTATGTGACTAGAAGTTAGGAGTTATACCTTCTGACATTCACACCTTAATACACATATACACATGTAGTTTATGGTATTTTCCCTCCTAATAGATAGGCTAATCTCTTTTGATAGTCTCGAGTAATTGAAATTGAGCTATGAATAACCCACACACTTAATCCCATGTTAATTGAACCTCTTTATGGGCAGCCCACCAGTTCATAAAAATACCCTTCATTTCATAGTCAATAACACTACCCCACATATGCCAATCTCTTATGATAGTCTTAAGCAATTAAAATCAAGATACAAATATCCCTCACACTTTATCCCATGTTAATTGAGCCTCTCTATAGATAGTCCACCAGTTCATAGAAATACCCTTCATCGCATAGTCAAGATCACTCCCCTACTAGTTTCATTTGGTACATATTGTTGAAATCACATAATGAAATCACCAACATCCTCTATGGTAAAATACTAGGATATCAATTTCTCAGTCATGAAGACCATTTACAATGGTCAGAGATCATGATCTTCTTTTTCCTAGTTGAGTACATGGGTGTCTGAGTATTCACTAATTGAAGAAGCTTTATCCCTTATAAGAACACCTTCTAGGTCTGGTTCTCTGAAGTCCTACTTAGTACATCCTATTTTATATAGAAATTTTATATCATATTATGTTTTAGATCTTACCATCATTAATAACACATCCTCCTCAACCTTCTAAGCCTCATCTTGTCTAAAATTCATTCTATGCCAAGAATCTAAGTTTATAGAATAGCATTTTTTTAGAAAAATCTATACTTGGTTACTCATAGAACCTTCTATTTACCTTCAATTAGTACTTTCATCTAGTTATCATTGGTACTAGCATAAGGTGAATCTAGCTCTTTTCAAATGATATAAGGTTTGGACTCATTCTTATTTAGAGGAATGAAATGATCTTATCATCTTAATGAGACTCAAATTAATTTATTACTGTGTTAATAGCCATACATGCATCATAAGCCCACTTTTTCCCTATCAAACTAGCGTAGTGAGTTTCATATATCTTCATATCAATTACTTTGAAATCACCTCATAGACTTAGTTCTATGACTATGATTTTGACATCCTCCAAGTGTCCAATTAGTTTAACCATGCCATAGTCTGTAAGGTTGAACATGATAGGGTTATAACTCATCATAGGTCTTACTAAGGCTTCCCAAGTGGATATGGGAATCATGTTTACAGTGTTTCCAAAATTGAATATAACATTTGGTATGTCATATCCAAATTATTCTATGTCCATCCTTGCATCAATATCCCAAGGTTTCTTGGTCTCTACAAACCAATCCAACTTATCCATCCATTGTTGGACATTCTACACACATTCTAGTAGGTTATGGAATAGGTTTATGATGTTCTAGGAGATATACTCATTATGTAACATACTAAGGAGTCACATAAAATACATCAATTAAGTGAAAACCCTATCCTATCATAATATACACATTATTTACCCATGCATTAATGTGTCAAGAGTGGTATCATGCTCTTCACTCTTCCCTTACTACTAGATTGTCTTCATAATCCTAATAGGTTCCTACATCAAATTGTTTTTAGTAGTAAGTTTGGGGTATTGGTCTAGCCTTGCCTTTTAAATACCCAAGTCTTTAGGCATTTCTAAAGGAGGTAATCCCTATTCTGCATGATATTATCTAGTTATTACCAATAATTTAACATCCTCCCTTAGTTAAAAATGAATCATATTAACATTTCTAATAGGTCTCTCCCTTTGTTATCTTTCTAATACTAGATAATATTTTGTATTATGTTGCTCTATCACTATGTAGCATGTGTAATAAGGTCATTTCTAAATATTTTTAGGATAATTTCTCTACACATGGTCTATTTCTTTATAGAGATAACAATGAATGGGTTGTCTAGGCCCATTGTTGCCTCAGCCTCCTTCTAGACCACCTCAATATCCACCTATGTATCCTCTTTTTTCCTATGAAATCCCCATCAACCTTGGTGTTATGGTTGCCCAAACTTTCTAGTATTATAGGGCACATTCCATCCTTGATGTTGTGGTTATTCATTAAATCTAGCCACTTGTGATTCTGGTGTATTGATATCCCATCTTGATTATTGTGCTTAAGGAATCACATGATTCCATGGAGCTTGATATGGGTAGGTCACAGTTGATTATGGAAAGTTTTACAAGGGAATATTCTAGTTCTACACATAATATAAGGAACCTTATAGTTTTAGAGTTTGATGTTGTGCTTTAGGAACCCAAGGCATCATCAAGGGATTATGGATTGGCATGATGCTCCCTAAAGTAGGATTAGCTTGTGGTGCAACTATAAATTTT
The DNA here is from genome assembly GCA_037957365.1 of Torreya grandis. Lineage (NCBI taxonomy): Eukaryota > Viridiplantae > Streptophyta > Pinopsida > Cupressales > Taxaceae > Torreya > Torreya grandis. Next base: position 20,083 of record JARHVA010001335.1, read on the forward strand.
TGCATAGTAACCATAAATACATTCTTAGTTATATATTTATTCAATTCCTAAAGTGTATAACAATCTTTATCATCATGTGTATGTGACTTACAAAATTTATAATACATGTTTTGTGGAGTCTTTATCCATTTTTGTAAAAGATGACACTGTGAAGTTGAATGCCCTACCACTCTACATATTTTGTATAACTTTGTCTTAACTTGAGGGCATTCATTTTTATGGTTCCCTCATTATATACTCTCTATGCATATATATCTAACTTGGATCTCTCAACCCTTCCTTGAAACTGATCTAGTCTACTTAAAATAGTTTGTAAGGCACTTTCTACCTTAGATGATGGTGTAACTATATCACCATACTCTTCAATATGCTCTACCTAAATCATAGTATCTCTAGCATCAAATTTATCTCCAAACTGAGTTTAATCCATAGCAAACCTCATCCTTGGTTGTAAACTTTCTACAAACCAAGTGTTTTTATCTTTATCTTCTAAAACAAATTCTACCTTATTCATGACATCATGAAATTTACAATCACAGTCACCAATAATCTCCCAATGTCCTTGCCTAATTTCCTTCAAATCCTATATAGTTTGTCTTGAACTCTTCTTGACCTTAAATTCTACAATTAACCAATTCTTACCATCATCTAGGGATGCTTTGGATGTATTTTTTTGAAAGATTAACTCTAGTGCACATCTACCTAAGACACTAATCAATTCAAAATTCTTAATATTCTCATTGGTGATTGTTTTTACCTGTCATTTTATGTCATAGGTAAGTAGATATTGTTTATGGTCTACATACCCATCATAGGGAGCCAAATGTATTAAAAAAACCCAACTATGTTGCCATAGTAGTGTTTCTTATAGATATCATAATTGATTGTGTTATGATTGGCATCAATGATGGTTGTGGTTTTGAAGACTTTTGCATATTTGGGGATGACTTCTGATCTAGTATAATTTATGTTATCTCCTCTGATTCAGTGGTTGTAGAGGTTGAAGATATATCTCTATAATTTCCTTCTTCTTATTATAAAATCTAAATATGTGTAATGAAATCCTTAGCCTGTGTAAGGATTAGCAGATTTGTCTCTATATCAAGTAATCTTATAATGATATTTTTTTATTGGTCTAAAAAATTATGTACAACTTTAGGATATGTAGATTTTTGTACTTAGAGTTTTTAAATTAACTTATTTTGTAGCTAGTCCTTGCCAAGTGTCATCATCTAATGTTGTAGGGGGATTACTATGATTTTGAAGAAATATTTACTTGAGGGATGTGTGCTTATTTAGGAGATGATCATTACCTCCAAATATATATCTCTTGAAAATTGAACATGTACTATGTCTATGACTATAAGGTAATCCTTGATGTTATTTCTAGAATACCCCTTCTAGAAATTATGAAATTTTACTCATATGTTCTTCTATACTAATATCTTATTCTTTGATCCATGCTAGACCTTCATGACTTACTCTAACTCTATCTTTACTTGGCTTGGGATCCTCTCTTTATTTCTACTCTCCATACCCTTCTCTTTATCATCTTATCTCATTAAAATCATCAATGATATTGCTACTCCTTTATTCATAGTTTCCTAAATTTTACTTTGTCTATTCCATCTCCTTTATTGCCACAACTCTCTTTATAACTTTAGAGTCTTTTTATGATCCTTCTCCTCTAGATTCTCTGTTCTAGACTCAAGTTCAAGCTCTATCTTTTCATCTTTGATTCATTCTCCCTTATATCTTACACATCCCCATACTTGCAAATTGACTACTCCATATTAGCAAGAGTGGGCATCATGGCCTTATCAATAGATAACATTTTGATCAGTATTAGAAGTCATTGAATAAATTTTCCTCATATTCCTCTCAGAAACCAATCTTTCTTACATCAAAGAACCAATATTCTTCCACTATAAACTCAATGATATATCCTTCAATAGTGGTAGTTATCTGATGATCAACCACATGATTCCAATTTGTCTCTAGATATTATAATAATTATATATTATTTATGGTCCACTCAATGATTTCATTGATTCATGGTCAAAAATAGTGATATTCAATTTGATCCAACTCATTAGCTAGAAAGATCGATAATTCACACCAAAATATCTCATATATTTCACTGTAAAGGTGTTCTTATATAATCTCCCTTTAGATACACCCAATTCTTCATCCTTCTTTCTCTATGAATTCAAAAAAATTATGGTCTAATGAACTCTATAATAATGGTAAAGTTTAATTAGATCATCATCTATGTGTTTTTCATGTAGTGTGTTTGAACTACGTGTCCAATGATTGGAGCCTCACAAAGTTATTCCCTTACAATAAAAAAGATTGAAATATAATGGTTCTAAAATCTTCTTAATTAGTCCATCACAACATTCAATCCAATAATAGATATGTTTTTGGCACACTTTTTGATCAACATCAGTGATAAGGTTTCATATGCTCAATTTGCTCAACTAAATCAAAAATCTAATAATCTAATAGTTAAATATATCTCGCAATATAAAACTATATTAGCAAAAATGACTAACCCCATGGTAGATAGATAACTCTAGGACATATTTAAATATATTTTATTACTAGCATTACATGAAGCTATTATATTCAATAAGTTTCCATCATTCATATATCTATGCCATACAATGAAAGAACAGGAAGTCAAACATCTCTCTATGGGTAGGTTAAATCACACAACTGGATCAAATTTAACTAATAAGAGTTATAATAATCCCCCATATAAGGTGAGGCCCACTAAAAACAATAATGATAAAAAGATAATAGTTAATGAAGCCTCAGAGCTATATCCTTACATGGTTTTATTAGCTCTACCAAGGAGACATTTTAATAATCTTCCTGAATCACCAGCACATGTTCTCCAACAATTCTTGGAATGCAACATCATATCTCTCCCTCCCATCAAAGAGATTTATATGACTATGCCTCTTTCAAATAAATATGATTTCAATGCATTTTATTATGACTATCATAAGGCCCTTGACCATACTATAAATAGGTGCATCAACTTATGACATAAGATATAGGATTTAATATATGTTAATATCATTGATGTGAACACTCTTATAGAGACAACCATACAAAGAAAAAGCAATGAAAATATTTTCAAATCCATTCCCAAAACATATAGCCAATAATATAGCAAGTAGTTTAGGTGTTTATTATAAATATCAGTAACATCCACCAGTAGCATCTTATCACACTCATACATAAGACACATACCCTCTACATAATATCATTTATGTGTCTCATACTATAGTACTGACTAGACCTCTCTTCACTTTCTCATATTAAAAGATAGTTGATGATGACACAACTTTATACAAACTCTTTTTACAATCCTACATTGATCATCATCCTATTTAGAGTGTCATGGTTGATAGTGAGTCAAGAAACAATATGTGTACTATTACACTTCTACAACACTTGTGCTATTTAGATTAGGATATTTATTAGACAAATATAGTTATTCATGTCATTAATGGCCATGTCTAGAGTTCCACTAGGGAGATTGTACTTTCATTTTAGGTTGGGCTAGTAAACATGGCCACAAGATTCATAGTCACACCTAGTGTCTATATATTTGATATGTTATTGTGTAGGCCTTGGATACATTATATTTGATATATTTCATCCATTGTACATAGATTTCTAAAATATATACATGTTAATTAGGGGGTTATAATTGAGGGCCTTCCATATGAGTATCCTTTACCTATTCCATAGCTAGTTATATAGTAGTCACCAGTTACAACTCCAAACATAAAGCCTATTAGAACACATTAAATATCAAGTGTGCCACTAGTGTAGGTGAGGTCTACTCCTATAATATTACCATGTATACATACTCTACCAAAAAGAAATTTAATAGATATATCCCTTCATTAGATACATGTTGTGGATTCTAGAGATCCTCTCTCTACCCCATTACCACATAGATTAGTGTTACAACATAAAGCATCCACTCTAGTTATATCTCATTTTACCATATGGGTTCTTAAGTACTCCATAGTTCATAGGATTATTCAGTCAACTATGTTTATTCATATCCCCACTCTATAGGTAGTTTTAACTATATATCACTTAGTACATTTGATTATTTGATCTTAGATACCTCATTGCATAGCATGCATGATCATTATTCCTCTCTTTGATACAAGACACATTGATTGTGAGTCTCTTACAAGAGTCATCAGTTAGTAGTATCTCTCCTCTTGTACATACATTACATTTAAAAAATACAAAAACAATATAATATGTTATAAAATTTAAAAAATATTAAAATATTTCTCAAAAAATACAAAATTTTAGATTGTATGCATTTCCATGTTTACATTCCTTATATTTGTTAGGTACTACATACAGTATTTATGTTAGTGTAGTTTAGTTTTATCATACATACATGTTTCACTTGGTCTCTTTGAGTGTTCTTAGATTATTATAGGACTCAGGTCCATCACATAGATGTATATTTAATACTATCTACCCATTAGGTGCACATACACAAATACATAGATTCAACATTGATACATTCACCCATTAGGGGCATCTTATACATAATTTTTGCTTTACCAGGTTATATAGTTCTATACGACACTAGTTTTTTACTAAATACTACTACTATAGACTCATTTTATGTACATCTTTGCTCTTATATAGATTTATACCATATGTTCATGCATACTTTCATTTATAGCTTTCCTACTTTAGATTCGATTATGTCTCTTTGCTTCTATATCCACTTGAGGGAATTTGAATATGTTATTATTCTAGGGCTCTAAGCCACTTATTTTCATTCTATGTATGCTTTGGACATGTGTGCATGTCCTTGTGTGTACTTTCTTGATTATGTATAAAGACACTTGATCATGTATTTATATGTTTTGCTCTCTAAAACTTAATTATATGTGCCCATGTCCCTTGTATTGGGGCCCTTTAGCCTAATTTTTGTGTTTCATGTGTGTTGTATGTATGATTTCATTTATGTGTCATGGACATGACACTTTTATTTTGATTTTTTCTCTGACACTTAGTTTTTTATGCCATGATGGACCTCATGTATCTCCCCTTTGATTTTTTCTCTGACACTTAGGTTTTTATGCCATGATGGACCTCATGTATCTCCCCTTCCTTCTTGGGTGCCTTGATGGACATCATTCCCCATCCCCCCAAGTTGTTTACATAAATTATATTCAAATTTTCTGCTCATATACATACTTACATTATTATATCTATCTTGGCAACCTTGTGAAAGTTAGATCTAATATACATCATTAATTGCCAACTTATGTTAAATCACTTTTACATTTTGATGTCATGTATAAAAATTACATTTGTTTATCATGTAGATATCATATATTTTTTAGTCTAACACACATGATGTAGATATTTTCTTTTGAGGATAGTTATTACACAAGTCCCATAACACCCCTTAAAAGAGAGGGAATTCACAAGGGTTTGTCATAGAGATTAGGTGATTTAGATCTATTCAGAACATAGTTTTCAGCACATAGATAGATTATAGAGCTCAAAATCAGGAAAACACAATGGAAAATAGTAAGACATAGATTAGTTTCAATTTGGCACATAAGGATACTAGCATATCAAAAAGGGAACTAACATAGGGTGATACTATCCAAGGGACCATGCTACTATCTAATATCCCTAAAAATAATAAATTATAGAATTACTAGAAAGGTACAATAGTTATAATATAGGTTTGCACAATAATCATAGATTATTAGTTATACTCAGTTTATTCTTAGTTTTGCATATAATCATACCAGTTTGATTAGATTGGGGGCATCATGCATAATATGATCACTCCCATTTTAGTTTTAGATATGCTTAGATCCAAATTACTATAAATCAATTTAGAATCCATATGTATAGATATTATAATTAGGGGCATGTGTATGGCACATTGTTTCCATTTACTCACATATGCACTAGTTGATCAAATAGAATGGAAAACTCCATGCCATTCTTCACATTATATAATATAAACACCATGTGGACCATGTATGAACCAAATTGATGCCTCATTCCATCTATAGTGATTAGCATCACCACACAGTCCCTAATTCATTTTACATTCTTGAGTGCCTGAGTGGCCCTTGATCTATTTTACATTTTAGACTTCCTAAGTGGCCCAAAGCCATCTTATATAGTTTCATGACATCATATAATTCAGTCATGGATGCATCTACTATGCATGGGTAGACAATAATGGATTCATAGCCTACTTGAGTTATTGAGCCACTTATATAGAAGGGTTGGATAATCCATTAGTCCAATCTAAGTTATTCACAAATTATGATCCACTGAATAGGTGTGGTCAATGATGGAGTTAAAATTAAATTGAGTTTTTGAGCCACCCACACATGGGGATTGAGCAAGCCATCAACTCATTCCAATCTATTCATCAATTTAATCACTATCTACACACACAAAGGATGTCATCAGGTTTTTACATTGGTTCACGTACCTAATGAGGTGTATTTGTTCCTTTCCTCCTTCTATCTTATCTTTAATCAATCTTGTCTTTGCTTTTGATATTACTTAAGGACTGATTCATCCATGTTTTTTTGTAGGATACATAATGGAGCACACTTTACAAACTCAAAACCAAATTCATTGGTTTTACCTCATAGGTAAGTCCAAGTACACTTTTGTTTCCTTTATACTAGTTATTTCACTTTATTAAATTTCTAGAATAAAGAATGGCAAATTTAGACATATAAAATGTCACTTGAGTACAATGAGTGTCACTTGATACCATCATATCCCTAACTTAGCCCTAAACCTATTTTAGGACCTCTTTTGATCCTCATCTAGCTTTTGTGCAAGTTTAACCCATCCTTAGTTTTACTAAAAGTAGTCCTAGACCATCTAATAGGAATTTAGGCCCCTAGTGCACCATATTCTACCCCTTGGACACTAGTGTGGACCTTTGGATAATAGTGCACTGCACTAGTGACCTAGGGACCCCACTATTATCCCTTACCTCTTTTCTCCTCTAAAAGACATATTTCCATTTTTGAAGACACCTTAGGGTCAGCTTAAACCTATTCTGCATCCTAAAAAACACCAGATTAGTATATATAAACACCACTTTTATCCCTTTGCCCATTATTTGTAAATCATATGCAAATACACACAAATAAGCTCATAAACAAGTTGCACAAATCAAGGTCATTGATCCTTATTCTACCCTACTTATATATATAGCCATTTGTAAGGATTACTCATATTTCTAGTCTCAAGTCACACTCAGTGTACTCAAGCTGCCACTCATATTATCATTCACTTACACTTACACCATCACTTAGATTGGGAAAACTACTTCAGGCTTTATCCCCTCTCGAGGTATTGGTATGTAGGAAACTATCAACACAATGGGGTGTTGAGGTCATGTCCAGCCATCCAGATAACATCACATTTTTATTATTGTGCTCCTCAAATGCCCTCATAACATGGAAGTTTAGGGTATTTCTTCCAAATTAGACAAAAATAGGACACAAATAGCAAATCAAATTTTGTCCACACAGACACAAGCATATCAGACCTAGATGAAGCCATATCTAGAAGTTCATATTATTATTTTTAATAGGACACTGCCACACCCCTAAGGACAATAACATAGTTGGCTACTCTCTAAAGGACCATGCTACTATATAGAAAAAAAATTGAGACCTATTTCCAATTTGTAACACTCTACATTGCTCATGTACCAAGTTTCTTCTTATCATTCCCCTACCTTAGTCTATTTATATATAAGTACATCTTTGTATAGTTCATTACTATTTTAAAAATAATCAGATCAGGTTAATTATTGTAAAAATTAGTGATTGTATTTATTACATATTTATTCCCTAATTTATTATTCCATCCCTTTAATGACATAATATTTACATCTACTACATCTTAAATAATTAAATCAAAGAGAAGATTGACTTTGCATTCTTTCATTGTATGGCATAGATCTATAAATGATGGAAACTTTTTGAATAGTATAGCTTCATGTAATTCTAGTAATAAACTATATTTTAATATGTCCTATAGTTCTCTATCTACCATAGGGCTAGTCATCTTTGTTATTATATTTTATATCGTAAGACATATTGAGCTATTGGATCATTTGAATTTTGCTTGAGTTGTGAAACTTGAGCGTATGAACCCTTGTCACTGATATTGATTTAAAAGTGTGCCAAAAGTATGTTTTCCATTGGATAAAATCTATGATGGTCTTATTATAAATATTATAGAACCATTTTATTGCATAGTCCTTTAAACTATGAGGGAAAAACTTAGTGAGGAGCTAATAATTAGACACATAGTCCAAACATGCTACATAAAAAGGATATAAAAGATACTTTGGGTCATCTTTATGATCATATAGAGTAAGTTTGTTTGCCAAAAATATGGAGGGTAAATGATTTTCCACTATATGTTGTGCCAAAGGTGTATGTAGGAGCATATGAGAATCCAAGGCACAAGATGGTCTAATAGGACCCTACTGAATATGTAACACCTTAGACTATAGAGAATTGATATCCTAATAAAGGGATATTACATATGGAGAAGAGGTATGTGTACTAGCCATAAGAGGTTATGCCACTAGTGAGGGTTGGGTAGTTATAGTAGGTTGTTGTAGAGTTTGAGTTGCCCCCATAATAGGTGTAACAATATTGGTATTTGTGGGATTGGAAAATTGACATGTAATGGATTTTATGAGCTCTACTTAAACAACATGGATAAGGTCATCTTTCATATCAGGATGTTTAGAGATGAAATCTTGTAAATACGTCTTATCAGTCTCATCAAATTGGTTATTGAACTTTGCCATTGTAGGTTGGGAAGTAAGAAAATAAAAATTTATATATTTTGAACCTTTTAAGAAATTAAATATATGAAATATTCCATAAATATAATAATGAAGCAACTATGACAATTTAAAATTAATTACTAAGTGTAAGAAATAAAAGGATACAAAATCTAAGAGCATCTATGGATAAATTTTTTGCACTATTCAAAGAAAGTTGGGTTCACCACAAGATTTAATTTTTAAGGGAGTTATGGAATGTAAAACCTTAGTTTTCTAGCACTAGAAAAATAAATCGAAGAATAAATATGTAATAATTATAGCCTCTAATTTATATAATAATTAAATTTTCTAATTATTCTATAAATAGCAAATGAACTATAAGAGATGTACTTAGCTAAAAATTAATTGAGATGGGTGAATGATAGGATAAAAACTAGTGTAAGAACTTTGTCAAGTGTATTGAATAGGAACCAGAGTCAGAAACCCTCTTAGACAATAGAACAATCCTCTAGATAGTAGTGCACTGTGTTGGTATCCTCTAGGGTGCAGTAGTGTCCTTTTGCAAGCAAGGATAGTGAACTTCTACATGGATTTTCACCTATTTTTTGTGAGTTTATGATTGTGTGGATGAATTTTGGTTTTTTGTTTATTCCCTATTTTGACTAATTTATATGCAAAACCCTAGCCCTCCATGTTTGTTAGGGTATTTAAAGAGTATAAGTAGAAAAAGAGTGGTGTTAGTAGGGTAAGCTAGATGTGACCTCAACACCCCATGTGTTGAGCATTTCCTACATACCAATAATTTGAAAGGGGATCAAGCCTGATGTAATTATCCCAATCTAATTATTGTTACAAGTACAAGTGAATGCTAGAATGAGTGTTAGTTTGAGTGATTTGAGTATGAATTGAGACTAGAAATCTAAGTAATATAACCTTTGGGATATTTTAGATGGGTGTATGCAAAATTAAGAAAGAATAGAGATCAATAACCTTGATTTACACAACTATTTCTAAGTTTATTTATGAGTATTTACCTCTGATTTCCATCTAGTGAATAAGTAAATGAAAATGGTGTATCTATAGTGTTTTGGGGCTTATCAATATATGAAATAGGTCTAATCTCACCCTAAGAATATTTTAGGAATGGAAATATATCGATTATGAGAGCAAGGAGAAAAAATATAGTAGTGTGGTCCCTAGGTCAATAGTTCAGTGCACTAGTGTCTAAAGGGCCATGCTAATGTCCAAGTGGTAGGAATTAGTGAATAAGGGGCTTAGGTGCCTAGGGGTGGCTTAGTAATGCTTTTGGATGTTTGGTAATGGGTTAGACCTAAATGAAATAAATAAAAGAATTAAAAGAGGCCCTAAGATAGGTCTAAGTCTAACCTAGGACAAGGTGGTCTTAAGTAACACTCATTACACTCAAATGACATTTTAGATGACTACACCAACAAACAAGCTAGGTTCTTTAGAATCTTACATTATCAATCACAACCTTTTATTATAACTTCTTGATCTTCTTTTTAGGTAATTAGTTAATATTAGTAGTTAAAAAATTATGTTTTATTATTTATTTCTTGTTATTCTATATTGTATTATAGACTGTATTGGTCAGTGTTGATACATTTTTATGTTATATTTCAACTAAATTAATCAACTCAATATATTTGATGGTGTGTGAACAGACTACATCAACCAACATAACTCAGTCTTATGTTTGTGTTTGTTTTACTTTTATTTTTAAACTAAATCATCTAGTTTTAAATAGTTTAATTTTTTTCTACTTATATAACTAAATCAGTTAGCTCAATTTAGTAGGCTGTATAATTTTTTCCTACCTACAAAACTAAATCAGTTAGCTCGATTTAGTAAGCTATTCTTTTATCCTATCTATTCAACTAGAATAACTAGCTCAATCTGGTAGGTTTCTAAAATATTTTTTAATCATGTTTACCCAAATAGATCAACCAACTCAATCCAGTAAGTTTATAAACAATTATTTTATCTTGTTTACCCAACTTGATCAAGTAGGTTTTTAGACTTATCTTTTATCCTTTCTACCTAGATAGATTCACTAGCTTGATACAGTAGGTTTTTAGATGATTATTTTATCCTATTAACCCAACTTGATTAATCAAGATTAATCTAGTAGGTTTCCAAATTGATCTTTTATCCTACCTACCTAAATTGATGAACTAGATTAATCCAATTGGTTTCTAGAGTATTTTACCACTATATTTACCAAACTAAATCAACTAACTCTATCTAGTTAGTTTTTAGACTATTCTTGATTTCCATTACCTTATTATGGGGACCAAGTTAGTTATGACTCATGTAGAACCATCTTGGGGTGTGTGTGTTTTAATGATAATAATAATTCATAATATTGCTTAATGTTATGTTTATGCCTTACTAGGGGTTTTCATGTTGATAAGTTACTTTTGATAGGTTTAGCCATAGGACTAGATTTGTGTTAATTCAAACATTTTACTTGAACCAATCAAGTGGCCATGTTATGTTAATTTGGTCCTGATTATTTGACTTGTATCTTTCTTAATGTTTCAACAATAAAACTTACTTTTAAAATGTGAATAATAACACAAATATTATTATGACCTAGCCTATGTAACATTTAATAATGGATGTAAATAAGTTTATATATAAATATATGTATATTAAAATGGTATTTTGTAGATAAGCAAATTAAATGAATAAATATACATATTTATTCTTAATTTATTTATATAAATAAATTATTGAACATGGTCATTGATGTCTTAGGTTGTCATTGATGTCAAAGAGAGCATGTGGTACTAAAGTATTAATGATAAAGTGATCAGATTGATGGTTTGAATAGATATGGCATATTTTCAAGTTCTTAAGGACAAATAATAAGTTGTGAGGCATCCATAGATTTCTTGGTGAAGCTCTAGTGTGTCAATTGATCATTTGGAATGAGAAACTTGCATGTTCTAGCTTAAGAGAAGCCAAACCATCATAGACCATCATGCAGACATGAATGAACAAACAAGTTTATGTATTTATTTTAAGTACTTAGATAGTAAATTGAGGTCAAAGGTTCTCATGGAGATGTTTCTTATAGTGCCAAGAAGTTACCCTAAAAATTTGGAGTCTTGAAATGATTTCGAGCTCAAGTTATAAAGCTTTAAAGTTGCTATAACAAACTGTGATGGGCCAGAGACTATCAAGTTTAATCTCATTAAATTCTAAGGTCATTGGTCTATAAGATCCAATGATGAGAGATTAATCATACATATTGAGATCAATGATGCATATAAAGTTAACATGTCAAAGGTTACATGTGTTGGTGACAAGTGTCACATGCTCACTAATCTGACAAAAGATAAATGGTGAGTGATAATTTATACTTATGAAGATCAATGATGTAGGACAAGTCAAAGAGTCAATAAAGCAAGAAATACTACCAAGTGGCATCATCACATGGACTAACAACAAAGTGTTCAGAAGACACACAAGGGTGCCAAGTGTCATAATCATAGGAGTTCTAATCAAGATCTAATAGCGAGCATTGTAAGATAAAGACCTAGCTAATTTGAGGAGATTGATAGTGTATATTTAGTCAATATTGAAAGGGTGCATGATATGAGGTCAATATTTTTGAATTTTAACAGTTGTTCAATGATCGTTGGAATTCAAATATTTGAATTTGTGAGGGAAGACCAGTATATATTTTTTGTGTTATAAATTTTGATATATGTATAATTTGACCATGGTGTAAAAATAAAAGTTGTAGAGGACTTAAAGACACATCTATAAATATTTATTTTAATGTTTTAATGTCTTAAAAGACAAATTTATTTATATCCAAATTTGATTATGTATGTGTTCATGCTTTGCAAGTAACCTGAGAAGGGTAATTAAGTTATTCTTAATGGTATTTAAATATTTTAAGATGAACTAAGTATTGGAGTGTGTTTTAGATTTCATGAGTACCATATATATGGATTATGGAGATTTTACCAATCAATATTGTTTATGATTAAAGGCTTAAAATTTGACTGTATGTTCATTCTTGGTGATCGTATGTACATAATGATGTTTGGGCTAATTATGTTGTAGTAGAAGGGTGATATGATGGATTTTGTCACTTAAGGTGGAACTATAAATTGTGTGGAATGGGTATATTGAATTTTAAAGTGTTATCATTCTTAATTTACTTGATTAAATGATAATTTGGTGAATAGGTCTCGATAAGACATATAAGGGCTAATAATGCCTAATTGAAAAGCATAGGTGCTTAAGTGTGACCCATAGTTTCTATGGCTAATCTATGAAGATGATATTGAGTTATGTCAAATGTATTAAGGTTTAAGACCAATATTATATCTGACCTAGATGGTGATATGCATTAAGACTCTATAAATAGTAGAGACCAAGGCAATGGTTTCTAGACTTGTTAATGAAGTAAAGAGTAGATGTGATATTGAGTGAAGGAACCTTTGAAAGAGAAGGTACATGGAAATGAGGACAATCAAAGAGAAAAGAGGGTCTATCATGTTTATATGATCTAGTTGATGAATGTAAACTCATAAGTTATTGGACCTAATAAGCCTAGAAGAGGAAAATTGAGTAAGTCTTAGAGGCTGATTGAGTAAGTTTGCTTAGAAGATGGATTGAAGAGCTAAGTATATTTAAGAGTGTGTGTTTTACCTATAGGTCATGTTTTTGATGTTGTGATAGATTTATTTCAAGTTTTTTGATCATGTATGTGCTTATAAGTGAAGAGTGATCCAAAAGGGTGTTTTGTATGCATTACTTATGTGTGCAAGTCTATGAGAGTGTAAAGGGAAAAGAGTGCAAGTAATATAAGTCCATCATTAGATGCAAAAGACATTAGATCAAAGGTGGAGATCAAATTGAGGTAGTTGAGTGGGTACTTGGTTTCCTAAGGGGTAGGTGTTCCTTGTGGGATAGGTGTCTCACTATTTAAGGGATGGTTGTTCCTTGATCAATTTTTATTGGTCTAAATGTTGGATCTTGTTTTATAGGACTATAGTCCATCTTGCAAGGTTTAATGGTTTTTATCCCCAAAGAGGTTTTCCCACATATTTTATGTGTTCATGTGATTTCTGCTCTTACGTATGCTTTGAATGTATGTGCTTTAATGTTTATCTTACTTTATCAAGATTGATGTAAGCTAAATGTATAAGAGTTGGGAATTGAATTTAATTATCTTGCATCACTAATTCACCCCCTCTTAGTGATTGTACCTATAATAATTGGTATCAAAGCTAGATCTTAATTAAAATTTTAACCACTTGAAGGTGATCCAAGGTACACTATGGGTGAAAAGATCATCATGTTTCATGATGAAGTTTGAAATGATAGCAAGGAGTAAGAAGTTAATCTAGAGGATAAACTTATGAGTTCACATGGTGAGCTAAATGAGAAAAAGAAGAGGAATTATAAAATGAGGAATATGATTAAAGGTCTTAAAGCACAAGTCAAATCTCTTGAGGGAAGTTTTTAAGTAAATCCATGAGAGAGGAAAAGGAGAATCAAGAACTAATCAATTTTATGGAAAAGGAAAGCTCAAGATCAAAAGATGATAAAGATAAGATCAGATTTATTGAGAATAAATTAAGGGATATTAAGGCAAATCTAAGTTCAAAAGAGGAAGAATACAAATATCTCAAGACTTAGTTGAGTTCAAAGCAAGGTCAACATGATGAGTTGAATTCCAATCTTGATTCTATAAAGATTATTAAAGAGAAATAATGTAGAATGAAGGATGGCATGGCTAAAGAAGCTAAGAGAGATAAGGATACCATAAAATATCTCAAAATTCAATTACAGGCTACAAATTCAAGTATGAGAGCTAAATAAGATAAATATATTCAATTAAAGACTAATCTTATTTCCCTAAAGGATGAACATGAAAAGTTCATAGTCAAGATAGGTAGGATTGAAGAAGACCAAAAGAACTCAAGATGAGATAAAAGAGGATGGTAGCATGAAAGTAGATAAGATAGATCAAGTCAATAGCAAAATAAAGAAGCCTATCAGATAGATAAATGATTTAAGGTAAGCAAAATATTTTTGGGACCATTGTTTTGTTTATCATCTTGTAGGTCATAAGGTAAAATATTATGTAAAAAGAAGAAATAAATCAAAGGGAGATCACTACCATATTCAAACAAAAGGTATGGAAGACTTTTTTTACTATAGTTATCAAAAATTTGGTCACATTTTTAGGTTATACAAGCAAAGACCATCAAGTTAAGATAAGTTCAATTAAGCTCCTATAGTGAAAGAAAGAAGACAATCTAGACAGATCAATGCAATGAGATATTCATCCCAGAGTCATTTTTATGAATGCAATAAATTTGACCACATTTATAGATAACTCAAGAGGAGAATAAATAATTCAAAGAAAGATCATAATCATTATCAAGAAAAAGGTATGAATGATCTTGTTTGTTTTAGATGTCATAGAGTTGGTCGCATTTCTAGGTTTTGCAAGAATACGTAGAATTAGTATTAAAAGAAAAATAATGTGTATGGAGCTCCTAATGTGCAAGGAAGAGGTCATAAGTGGTTTTGGAAGCCTAATACTATTAGGAGTGATCAAACTGAGACTAAAGATGGTTTGTTTTCCATGATAGACATGAAGGAAATTCTAGAGTTTTTATTGTCTACATTTGTTGACAAGTCTAAAGTAAAGAATGAAGTCAAGGATAAATTCAAAGTTAATTTGGTGATGAGGAAAGACTATAATTCAAATGAGAGTATGGAGA
The DNA here is from genome assembly GCA_037957365.1 of Torreya grandis. Taxonomy (NCBI): domain Eukaryota; kingdom Viridiplantae; phylum Streptophyta; class Pinopsida; order Cupressales; family Taxaceae; genus Torreya; species Torreya grandis. The sequence continues at coordinate 35,728 of JARHVA010001335.1, forward strand.
TATGGGATTCTTCTAAGTTTTTGGGACTTTTAGTCTCATTATGACAAAGGGGTATCTCTACCTAGGCTTCAAGGAGACATTTGACAAGTAAGGGGAAGCATGGTGAATGCTAGTTGAGATTTGATTGATGTTGAAGGATAAGAACATAATTTAAATATATGTGTTTATAAAGGGGAGAATATGTGAGATGTTCCAATCATGGTTGAGATATGAAGAAGTCTACTATAGTTATAAATTCAAGAATAATGATGTTTCCAATAAGATGTTTATTTGTGTTGAGATATTCATTGATATTGTGGTGACCTCATAAGGTCACAAAAAGTTGTATTGGCCTCTTGTGGAAAGTCATGAAGAAGTTAACTGATTTGAAGGTGATTAATTTGTGATTTTTTCATTTCAATATCTAGACTGTAAGTATGTGTGCTCATGGTATATTCAGGGATTTTGATCCTAAAGGTCTGAAGGCAGGGTATGGAGATATCTAATTGTCATTTAAAGTTGTCAAGGTGCCTTAATGGAATATAAAGGTGTGATGAATCTATTCAAATGTGTTTTAGGTGATTTCAAGCTTTGAATATATTTTGTGTGGAATTGAAGAATTTTTGTTTGTTCTCAGGGTTTCAAGTTTGTGCTTAAGGATATGCTAATCAAAAACCATGGTATAGGAAGTATGGATTCAAAAAAGTGCATGAGATAAAAATTTAGTCCATAAGTGTGAATTTGTGACCTACATGTGTGGAATAATTTTTTAGTGATGGCATTGACTAGAAAATAGTATGTTGACCATTTTTGTTTTACGAATCTAGTGTTTTGGTCTTTGTTGAAAATTAGTTTTACTAAGGATTTAAAGTATAAGGATACTTAATTAGTTGAAATTTATAAATGGGTGCTCAAAAAGTGTTTTAAATTAATTTTAAAGTGTGTGGTGTCTTCTATAGATGAGGATTTGTGCAAATGGAGGGCTAATTAGCTAGTAGGTTTGTGAAGGAGCTATGTTGTAGAAGAAGATTTGGAAGATTATTTTTGGCATGAATGAGGAGGAACATGAGTGTACTTCAGATATGAAATTTCAAGTCTTGAATCTACATACACAAAAATATATGGGGGTTTCAAATTTTAATTAGGGTTGTTAGGCCTCTAAGTAAGGCTAGTAAAGATAAGAGTGGTCTTTGGTCATTTTCTCCAAACGACAAAGGTATGTTTATTCTTGAATGATTTTTTTATTCATTTTGTACATCTTTCCTATTTGAATATTGACTTATTCATCTATTGGTAATCATGGAGGTATCCTGAAGTAAGAAGGTATGAAGGTAAGTATGGAGATGGTCTAAAGGTACTTAAAGGATGCCTACCCTTAGAAGCTATGTATGATCAAAGAAGAGTGTAGTCACGAAACATATGTGAGAAGTGTGTATAAGTATTGTCTCATAATATATGATATGAGATGGATCATGATGTTAAGGGGATCTTTCTAATCTTTGTGAGTAGTTCATCAGGTCTAAGGATTAGACAAGTCTAGGTTTAGATTAATGCATGTCAAAGGGGGATCAACTAATTCATATGCTTGAAAATTTTTAATTATCCTGAGTATATTAAATATTTTTTGAGTTAATACTTAATGTTGAGGAATTATTGTCGGCATGTTAAGAAAGAGACCCTTTATCATTAATGTTAAAGGGGAGAAAGATCATAATGAAGAAGTTCAATAGAATTCTTTGCTCATATGAAGTCATTTCGAGGGTGTTTTTCCATCAATCACAAAGGGAGATATTATTGAGCATGGTCATTGATATCTTAGGTTATCATTGATGTCAAAGAGAGCATGTGGTACTAATGCATTCATGACAAAGTGATCAAATTAATGGTTTCAAGAGATATGGCACATTTGTGTTAGAGGTAAAATCATTGAGAATGGGTGTGAATCCATGATCTAAGATATTTCAATTTCAATCCTTTCAAACAATCAACTTGATCAAGAAACATTAACAAGAGAGTTCATTCATTCAATGCATATATAAGATCAAACACATAGCTCCTATGGGAAACCCTCATGGGGAATAAAATCCACTCTCAAGCCTATAACACATGGACTACTTGTCTTATAAGAAATTATAAACAAGATACTAGTCAAATCCTTTAGAACAACAAACCTTGACAATATCCTCTTAACCAAAGGCATTTAGTGAAAAATCTATTTTACAAGGAACAAACTACTCCTACAGAAGATCAAGTCCTTTAAAACCTATTTTTATTTGAAAACCTCCACCTTAGAATTGATGTCTTCAACAACTAATGATGGATCTCTGATTATCTATCCTTTCACTTTTTCTCACACTCACAATACATCTAAAGCTAATTTTTAGATCACTCCACAATTATCTGCTCATACATAATCAACAAACCTACAAGATCATGGTTATGATATCATAAATATGACCTACAAATCATAAACACCATCACAAACCTACTCTACCCTTTAATGCATTCACTGGTCACACACAACCTTCACCTTTCCTTCACTCACCATGCATGCTCTCTCAAAACATCCTCTTGAGCATACTCACTCATTTTACCTCTTCTAGGATTATTAGATCCAATGACCTATGTGATCACCTTCATCACCTTGCTCAAAAAATCATGTCTGATCCTATTTGATTTTTTAATTCCTCACTAACCTTCACCTTCTCTTTCAAAGGTTCTCTCCTTCACTTGGCTCTACATTCACACAAGACTTCACTTTGAGCACCTACACACACATCTAAAACCCATCATATTTGGTTTCAATATATATAGAGCATTTTTGAATTATTAATTCCACAAAATTTATTTTTTGGCCACAATACATTCCATCACCCATATGGTATTTTACATGGGTCACACTTAAGCACAACTTTCTTTCAAATAGGCCTAAGTCACCTTTAAGGTCCTATAGAGACCCATTCAACTCTTTGACTCTTATATAATAAAACAAAGAAACATAGGAACACTTTCCAAATGCATGGATCCATTCCACATGATCTATAGGTCCACCTTAATTTCCAACAACCATCATAGTACCCTTTTGCTCAAGCACAATTTGTTAAAACAACATTTTGTGCACATAGTCACCATGAATAAATAATGCACATAGTCAACTTGTAAACCTTTGTTCATATTGAATGCAATTGATCAAACATTAATAATGCACATAGATAATATTCATGGAGTATAAAATAATCCATTATATCTAATTAATCATGAGACATTGAAACAACATCAAAACAAGCTTACTTACCATTTAAGAGTCACTTGTAGAACATAGTTAAACACACAGTCAAATTTGGATCATCATAACTTTGACTATACATACTTCCATATATTAAAATATATATTTATTGATGTGCTTAGGATTCCTCTACATATTTTATTTTTTCACCATAGTCAAATTTTTCATATATTGAAATATATAGCATAAAAACTAGACACTATTTTTCCTTTGTTAAATTCAAATATTTGAATTCAAACGATCATAGTTAAACCTCAAACACCATGATATCATCTTGAGTCCTTGATTATAAGATTAAACACCCAACATAAATATTATTTTATGAATCTATACCTTTAACACATAGTTTACCAATGCCAAACATTAAACCTTTAATATGTTGACCTCATCTCATGCACTCTTACAATATTGACTCAACGTGCATCGTCGATATTTATGGATCAATTAGGTTTTTATCTTATAGTACTCACCATTCAATATTACTCAAAAACCAAATAATCATGAAAATTGGTACCCTAATGTGCCTTTTTATCACTTATACTATTAAACATCATGCACTTCTTACCATCTCTCTCAACACATACCAGTAGATCAAAATAGTGCAACCGCCTATGCACCATTGGATATTAGAAGAAGCTTGATATTTTATCTTTGTTAAGCAATGAACACTTTGACCTCTTTGAATTAATTTTAACCATATATCTATATGTATTAAATCCTAATCATCATTTTATCTCTATCTAGTCCTGATTTTTAACATTATGTAAAAATGACTAAGTTTGGGGACCATTGCTTATCTGCACAGAAGACCAACTTTGCACCTCCATATCTTTTGATTCGCTCAAGTACACATTATAAAATTTGGACAATATGATATCCTCACATATGATAATCTAAAAATGTTTCAATATTATCCTATAACCCTTGAATGTGTGAGATATAATTACTTTAAAATGATCACTCAGATTTTTCTATTTACAGATCCAACTATGTCAAGAACTGTCTAGAAAGACCAACTTTGCACATGCATAGATTTTATTTCTAATTAGTGATAGACCTAAAAAAATTCATATATAAACTATTCACAAATATTAAAAAATCCATATAATCATATTATCTTGAAATTTCCACATATGTGAGATATTCCATCACCAAACTACTTACTCGATTCATTCTTGCCTTATGCAAATTTAGCTAAATATGGGAAAACACTGTCAAACTACTTGGGAACCCAACTTTGAACTCACATAAACTTTATCAAACTTCATCAATATATTTTATACTTTAAAAAAAAAAAATAATGACTAATTTTATCACAACCATATGACCAAATCCCCCTTACTCATCCACATGCAGTAATGGTGATGTCAACAAACTACCTACTCAGATTTTCTACCATTGGACCTAAAATGTTTAGATGAGAATAATGATGAACCAGGTGAATTCCAATAATGCACACAATATCTCTAATCATCCTTGACCATTAATAGGACCCATTTCACATGATCAATACTTTAGACTCATCCCTAATCATCTCAAACTATACCAAAATTAAAGATCAACCAAGCATCCTTCAAGCATACTAGGACAAGCACATTGCACACTTTATCATTATCACTTAGACTATCAATTCACTTCATACACTCACTAGGTAACCTCAATTAAATTATCATGACATCATTAACAACTCTCCAACAATCTCCCCCTTTGTCATTTATGTCAACAACCATCATATCATAATATACAGCTCACCTTCCTTCTCTCTCTTCAAGCACTCTCACAATAGGAACTTTATCCCCCTTTGAAACAAAGACAAAGTGGGAACAAACTGATCCTAATGACCTAAAAAAATTACCAATATGATAGGACCACCTTATAGATATTATATAAACTCCCCTTTACCTTGAGCCTACCCCTTCTTATCTTGACACCTTCCTCTTGTTCTATGCCAACACTTTCTTCAATCAAGCATTGCAACCAAAATATATAAAATAACTAAACTATAATGGAACTTACCAAGAAACATATAATAGGTATTCCCCCTAATATTTTTTATCCATTTCACCTTTTGAGCATCTTCAGATCTATATGCATTATGAAAAAGCACCATATAGTCTTACTGGCCTTCTCTCTCAAACCACCTCAAGGACCACCAATAGAAATTCATGCCACACAAAAAATAGGAAAAATGCTCTAAAAAAACTTGATAAATCACCTTGAAATATCATACCTTGCTATTTTGGATAAACTGAACAAAAATCACTCTTCTTCTCACTAGGCATGTTTAGTCTCCTTATATCCCTCCTTAGAACTTGTAGAGCCCACAACTTTCAAAAGATACACCATCAAGACCTAAAACTTCATATTTGGATCAATCTCATATTCCCCCTCAATCAAACCAATTTTAAACAACTATATTATCCTTTTCAATACACTTCCTTCACAAACCAACTTGCCAATTAGGCCTCCATCTTGATAAAAACATGAAAAACCTAAAAATCACAAATCTTAAAATATTTGTGAAGCTTGATTTGACAACCCATTTGGCCCATTCAATATATTAATAAGCTTTAGACCTTAAATCACAAGTTAAAATACTTTTATAGTAGAGCCTAAACCCTAGAATCTTAAAACAAAAAAGGTCACCACAACACCTTCAATTCAATGTCCACCTCTGAAACTTCTTGTATACCTAAAGATAACCATTACACACTTATAAACCAATATTTTAGATTCCACACCTTTTATAATACATACATTATATCCCATGGATTTTGATCTATAACTAAACAGATAAACCCAGGAGCACACAAAAACCTCGATACCTTATTTCTTAGATTCAACTACTCAGTCCTCTGATCCTAGGACTTGACCAATCACAAAGATCCACCTAACTTCATGTTTCACCTAGAATAATACATATTCAAAAAGTATTCAAATACTATTTAATCATAGTCAATACTCATATAGAGATACCTCATCTTCAAAATACTATGAACTTTTATGGCATACATAATTGTTCAATAAGCCTTTAGCAATATTAGCAAGATCTAAAACATAAGTCTAGAAGAAAGGCCTTTAAATTATAGTCTCACCTGGAATCTACCACAAACTAATTTATAGATAGATATTTGAAACTTACCTTTATACCAAATCATCCAAACCATGATCAACAAGCTAACTCCTCAAGATATGATCACTAAGATTATTCACAAGATTTTTTTCTCCAACAAAAGATATATAAAAATAATGAACAAACATACCTTATTTTCATATATTCTAATCAAAAAATATATAGCAACCACCATGCTTCCTTTGTCTAACAAGTGTTTCCTTGAAGACTAGATAGAGAGATCCCTTTGACATAGGGAGACTAAAATTCCCAAAACTTAGGAGACTCCCATATCTCCATATCTTTATCTAACTTGTAGTCCTACCTCATCATACAATTGATTTTGAATGGATGCTTGAATTCATTATTTGCTTTATATTTGTCAATAAATGGTGAAAACATAAAATCTTGACTTTCCTTCATTTTTGATCCTTTTTCCACCTTGGCAAACAATCCATCAAAACTCTTGGACTCAGTAGGGTTAGTCTCCTTAGTTTTTAATGCCTCAAGTTCCCATACCATAGTTTGAATCTTCTTATCTTCTACAACCATCTTACCTACTTGATCCTTGAGCTTATCCTAATTTTCAACATAGCCTTCTAGAGCAACTTTCTTATCATCCTTTTTTAGACCTTCTAGGAGCTCTATATCCTTTGAGATACCTTGAAAACCTCTTAACACCATTTGGACAAAATATATCAATATGTCCATTCTTATGACAACTAAAATAAATGAAATAATTTGAACCTTTTCATAGATTTGGACTATGATCAACCTTTGGCCAAAAACTCATTCTATCATAGATCCATGAATTTCCATACTTTATTGACTTCCTTCTATATTCCTTAGCTCTATTATCATACTTATTACATGTATAACAATGACCATGAAATAAACTATCACGCCTTGAAGTATTTGGTTGTCTAATAGACCTTCTTGTATTACTTTCAAATCTTGCATTCTCCTTGACATACTCAGACTTATCATGCTTCTTTTCCAACTTATCCAACTTGACTATAACAAGATCATGTTCACTTTTCAATGACTCCATCTTAATATTTAGCAGAGTGTACTCATCTTCTCTTTATATTAGATTTGCATTTGTAGTCCTTAACTGATCCTCAAGAATATTGATCTTATCTTCATCTTCTTTGGCCTTGTTGGCCATATCTTTCAATCTATATGCTTGAACTTCAATAAACTTGATCTATTCTTGATACTTATTTTCTTATTTCTTAGACATGCCAAACAAACTTCCCTTAAGATAACTAACTTGTGTTTCAAGTCATTTGATCATATTCCTAATATTATGATTCTTACTCTTATACTCCATTAGTTCACCAAGAGAGCTTATTTCAATGAATTTTAGTTTATTATTTTGGGAAGAGAAAATAAGAAACTAATTATGAGTATGGTAGAAAAACCTATTTGATTGTGCACTGTTGAAATAGAAGATTATGAAGAGATACTCTTTGGTTTGGGAAGATGACCTAAAAATAAGAAAACACTAAAGTAAAGTTGTTTGATAGTTAGATAATTGGGTGGATTTGCTAGAAGTAGCTAGATCTTGAAAGCAAGAGCGTCTTTAGGGGTTGTCAATCCACACATTTTTAAACAATTAAATTTATAAATTAAATAGAAAGTAATTATATCAATAATCAAAAGGTACTAAAACTAAACATAAGATATACTTGCTAAGGAACATACTAGAAATGATTAAAATAATGATATGCTAATTAATACTAGTGCTTAAATGATTGGGATCTACTTTATAAAATTAGGTAGGGGTCTATAAATAGGCAGGGACATAAAAAGTCAGATTTGGTTGGGCATTGGTAGGTGAAAATAACTTGCTAGAATTTACTACCAAAGTGACCATTGATGGTTAGGCTGGCCATCGGCAGTTAAGGTGACCATTAGTGGTCAAGATGATCTTTGGTATTTGGATAGATCACCGATAGTTCAGACAACTATTAATGGTTACTATGTGTAGATCTAGGTTGATAACAAGTTGATAGATGGGATCATAAAGTGGGATTACAAGAGATGGGTTAGTGATAGGTTGAGTGCAAAAATCAAATAAGGTAATTGAATATTGATAATCAAATACTTATCTTATATAAAGTTGATTGGGTGGATGATAGAGGTGATTCACCTATTGGTGAAATTTGGCATGATTCTGATAGAGTAATAATACTTGGCACTCAGGTGGAGCTACGATGGCAACTTGGCTATCTAACATAGTATATAGTTTACTAGATTATAGATAATGATTGACCTATATAAATATAATTATAGATGCACAAGATCTTGATAATAATTTTAGATGATTTTCACCTTCTTGCTCATTTCTTCTTATAGGCAAGGCAAGAGAGTTATAGCAAGATTTTAATTAGGCTTCTTAATTTTAACTCCTCTATGAAATGGCTCACACAAAGATTTAGACAAGTTATTTCTAGAAAATCAAGATGGGGTGACTTGCATATTGGTAGTTGAGGAGGTGCACCCTAACTATCAATGGTCAGGGTGATTGTTGGTAATCAACCTAACTATTGATGATCGAGGGTGAAGGGTATAAAGTAAGCAAAAAGTTAGGTTAATCTAGTTTGGTCAAACTAACTTAGGTTAGGTTTGACTAGAGGTTAAAAGGCTAAATTGTTCCCAAGGGGGTTTAGGGGTATTTCAACACTTAGAATTATAGTGTGTGTATTTCTATTGTCTATATTTTTCCCCTTTTTATTATGTGGCTTTGAATTAATAAAATACAAAACAAAAATAGATTGCTAGTCAAAGGGTCTGCTTACCTTGAGTATAGTTAGAGGTGGTCCCCCTCAAACTAGGAGTCAATGAGGTAAAAATAATTAGGTGTGGGTTTGATAAGGTGGGTGGAGGTAGTAATGAACGTAGACATTATGAATTTGGGTGATAGGTTGGGAACTAAAGCATAAATAGGTGTGTAAAGTGTGATAAAAGGTGTGATAGCCAAGATCATGCATAGACTAGGTTGTCATATTTGTTAATAATAAAGGTCATTATTAGGAAGATAATGAGGTCATTATAGTTGCTAACAATAAGGGTGGCCATCAACAGTCACCCTAACCATTGATTATTAGGGTAAAACCCCTAGAAACTTGATGGGTAAAAAATAAAGCTATGGTATTAGTGTCAACCTAGTTCTACATTATTGGGCTTACAAGCACATTAGGGTATTGAGGCCAGTAGGATAACCATGGGTAGGGTTTACACAAATTGAGTTATTTGTTAGCTTCATGTGATGGAGGGGTGATTTCATTGCATGATGTTCAAGAGGTGGTGTATATGATGTGGAATGGTTCAAGGGTGTACTTGGTGTACTAGTGATAGGAGACTTCACCTGGAGGCCTTATGTCTAGTTTTCAATATGGCCTAGCTATAGGAGGTAGGCACTCTCCCTTTAGAACTATAGATGAATAATTATTAGGTGGGATGGGTAGGTAGAGCTCATCCCATTTGAGAGGGTGAGGAGGTAGTTTGGCCTTATATAGGTTATTATAAGTGCATTCCCCAAGTACAGGTGAGAGGAATTTGAGATTTTTTTTCTAGAGCCACATCTTATGCCTACTTTACTAGACTATGAGGAGTTTCTAGCTACGACATAGATAGATAACAGTGGGTTCATAGATGGGTACATGGCATGGTACTATCCATTATATGTAGCCATAAATATTAGTGGGGATGATGGAGGTGTCAGGCTGATGGAGGTGGACCCAATGGGGAGAGGGGGTCAAAGAGTATAGACACTAGGTGCCAACCCTAATGGATAGGTAGGAGTAACATTATCCATTACACAAGCACAATTAAAGGTACTACAAGGGTATGTGTTAACCTTATAGGGTTAGATTGCTATGCTATAAGGTCAATTTTCTACTCTCATAGGTGACAAATACCAAGGGTGGTCTTCACTCACTTTGGTTACATAGGAGAGGAACTCTTTAAGGTAGAGAAGAGGAAGAGCAGATGAAGCATAGACATGGCCACTAGACATGATCCCCATGGCATGATGCCTAGCTATAGTGGGGGAGATATAGTATTATGAGGCCATAGTTTTGGCATAGTGTCCACAAGAGACTTGATGGGGTGAGTATAGAGCCAGCTTGGTAGGTGATGCCAATGTAGTAATACCGAGTTAGTGGGTAGCATCTGTGGTTGGATAGATATATAAATCTAGGGGACCAACAAGTAAAATATGTGGGAAGGCACAAGGATATAGTAGTGCTCTAGGATATAGTGGTTCTCCAGGGACATGACATAGCTAATAGACTTTATATATTATTGTATATCATTTTGATTTTGGTCTACAAGCTGATGTAGTGAGATGTACATTATGAGAGAGAGACATGTCTATCCATTTTTATACACATTATATTATTTGACTCACAAGATATATATATATATATGATCTTTGTTTATGCTCATTCTCATGCTCATGTTTTATGGTTTGCGATTTGTGGTTTGTGTTGATGTTTAATGCTTATGATGTGATATTTATATTGATTATGGATGATGATTATGTTATGTACTCTAGACATAGATATATGTTTAGCTAGGCATGAGACGGTTTTGACATATGGTTATGATTTTTGTTTGCTTATGACATGCTAAATCTTTAATGATTAAATTCTTCATTCATTATAAATGTGGTGGAAAATGGTTGATTGTTTTAAGGCTCATGGATGGTATGGTTTTATTATGCTTATTATGGTTGAAATTATGATTAGGATGTTTTATATGACACACATGGATATGTTTGTTATTATTATGGTTTTTTTATCTTTCTTAAGGTAAAGTAATTACCAACACTAAATGAGAGAACAAAGAATATTATCAAGAGACAAACATCATAATGAAAATATAAACTAGCCATGATAGGATAAGAAGAGGGCATGATACTTCTTTGATAAGGACTATAATAATAGAATCAAAGTTGGATAGGCTTACTAAACATAAGCCCATTGAATGATTTTCATTAGCACTTGTTGGTTGGTTAAAAAGGTGTCTTGATCACATAATGTTAAGTAAACTCAAAAAGACCTTGTGTACATTATATAAAGGAGGAAGGGATGGAAATGGCTCTTTCTTACAAGACTAGCATGCCTCTTCTATATGTGTCCAAAGACTCAATATAAACAAGTATATGCTAAATTGTGTAGACTGATCGATGCGGGAAGTCTACTTGTGAAAGTTGATTGTGGCTTTCAAAATGAGTTTGATTTTTTTTAATAATGGGTCTTTGCTTTGTTACGGTATATGGGAAGTTGATCAACGCAAGAAGCTTCCAAAAAAATTCTATGCTTTTGACAAATGCTTTACTCAGCCATCCTTCAAGGGAGTGGTCTAAATATACATGATTTGTTTAAGGTTTTGTGATAGCTATACTTCAAGGGAGTAGTCTACCTTATATTTTCACAATTTTAGATATGCTTATGCAGCTATACTTTGAGGGAGCAGTCTATGAATGCCAATAATTACCCATGATTACTATTGGTGTGAATTTTTCCTTTTGATTGTTTGATTTTTCTAGATATAGACTTGCTTATATAGGATTAAGGGTTCACATTTATGAAGGAAAAACTAAAAGCACAAGAAGGTTGATTAGGTGTAAAAAGGTTTAGGTGATAATAATCATGGGGATCCATCCTATAAATGGGTGAAAAGTACCATGAAAATTATGCCAAAGATAGATCCATGGTACCCATTGTTAAATATAAGGTTATGACGATCATAGATAATCACATGATTTGGTTTTAATCGATTTCCCTTAAAAAAGGAGATGGAATGTGGATGGATAGCAAGGGATGAGCTTAAGTTAAACAAAAGGTGAACTTGATCTTTCTTAACCAAAGAATAGATGCAAATGCAAAGCATTGAGGGGCTCAAGTTCTGGGTGGCCTTCAAGAGAACATAATCGATAAGATCTTGATCCGTACGTGTGGGTTATAATATAAGGTCCAATCCAATTGAAAGCAAACTTGCAACACTTTCTTTTCTCCATATTAGTGACATGTTGATTTTCCTTTAGGATAAGGTCTCTAATGTTGAATTTCCACACTCTAAGGTGTTCATTATAGGCATGCTTGATGTGCTCTTGATAGATGTGGATATGGGTAAGGGTTGTTAAATGATGCTCATCAAGTAGCTTGAGTTGAGCTAAATATTATTGATCATCATCATCCTCATAAATAAGCTCTTACAAAGATATGAAAAGAGATGAGATTTGGACTTCAAGAGGAAAGACAACCTCTACTCCAAACACAATATAAAGAGTGTAGCTCACATAGGGGTTTTAATTCTAGTGTGATATGCCCATAAGATGAAGGGGATATGCAAATACCTATCCCGACTAGATGCATTAACCATTTTAATTAGCATATTGTTAAGAGTTTTGTTAGAGGCTTCTACCTATCCATTTTATTGAGAGTGATAGGATGAGGATAAACTTAACTTAATGCCCATAGACCCTAGACTTGCTTATTCTTAAAGGAACTACCATTGTTGATGATAATCTTATGAGGAACACCAAAGTAGCAGATGATATAATGGTTGATAAAGTCAACAATCTTTTTCTATTTTGGTCAAGACTAGAGGAATAGCCTCTACTCACTTGGTAAAATATTTGGTCATAGTGATGATAGATTGGTGTCACTACAAGGAATGGGGGTTGATTTCATCAATGAGGTCTATACCCCATTGTGCAAATAGCCAAAAATTAGTAAAAACATGAAGACTATGACTAGGTACGTGATGTAAATTGGAATGTTATTAATATTTAACATATTTTTTCACATAATCATAGCAATCTTGGTTAAGGTTAGGCTAATAATATCTAAGGCAAAAGATACATTTAGATATAATGATGCCACTAAAGTGTCCCCCATAGATACCATCATGTATTTCCTTAATATCATCAGAGGCTTCATGACTACATAATTAATAGAAAAGAAGGCCATCAAAGCCACATTTATAAATAATTCTTCCCATAATGGTATAGTTAGAGGTAATCTAGATAAACACTCTTTGAGAATTCTTAGAAAGGCCAAAAGGAATGATGGAAAGGTTGAGGTATTCAAAGGTTTGATAATACCAAAGGTTAAGTTGGGTCTCTTCCACATTAAAAATGGTGGGAGAATCTAGTTTGACATAGGAAGGTTGGGTAAGTCTATGGATAATGACATATAGCTTAAATTTGGAAGGTGTAGATGGTATATAAGAGGCAAGGGAAGCCATGGTGTTAACAAACATATTAGTGGATCATGGGGTTGATTAGATATGATAGTGTTCAAATGATGCTAAGATTTCATCAACTACTTGCTTATACTATTACAAAACATCATTCTTATATTGGCTAGAGCCATTGATTTGATTGACCATAAGTTGGGAGTCACCAAAGATATTGATCATTTTTACTCTTAGGGTTAAGGTAGTTTAAAGGCCTATGACTAGGGCCTCATACTTAGCCATATTATTGGTACATTAAAAATCAATATTGAAGGACAAAGGGAGGGTCTCACCATCAAATGATACTATCTCCCACACCAAGTTGACATTTTGATCAATTAAATAACATGGTGACTTGATAGGTAAAATCCACCTAAGAAAGGGTTGTGATGGACTCATTAGGAAACTCAAGAGGAGGAGGTTGGTTGTCTTCTAAAATTTCCTCAACCAATTGGTTGACAATGACTTGCCCTTTAATTAACTTTTTCTAAAGGAATTCAAGGTCAAACTTCACTAAGATCATGAACCACTTAGCCATATACTAGTTTTGGTACAACTTGGAGTGCATGCACTTGAGTGGGTCAATTTTCATAATGACATAGGTTTTATGGTTAATAAGGTAGTGATAAATTTTGGTGGCCACAAAGACTAAATCCAAGAAAATTTTATTATTATGTGTATACCAAGTCTCATACTCTACAAGTATGCAGCTAATGTAGTAGATAGTTTATTCTTTGTGATGTTTATCCTAATGAGTAAGCATTACCCCTAGGGAATTATTTGTAGAATAGATATAAAGGTAAAAAGGTTGGTCATCCTTAGGAGGGATAAGGATAGGTGGAGAAAAAAAGTATTTTGTGATTGAATCAAAAGCCTTTTGACAGTCGTTATTTCACTTGAAAGAGACATCCTTCTTTAGAAGGTGATGGAAAGGCTGGCATCGGTCCAAATTTTGGGAGATAAAGCAACAAATGGATTAAAGTTTCCCCTATAAGATATGGATTTGCTTAAGGTTTATAAGAGGAAGCATGTCAAGGATGGATTTGATCTTAGTGGGGTCAACTTTAATTCCATGAAGGGAGATAATGAAACTAAGAAGCTTTCCTGGCAAGACCCCAAAAATACACTTCTTGGGGTTTAGGTGGACATGGTAATGGATAATTCACTCGAAGATGATCTTGAGATTAGATAAATTGTCTTTTTAGAGTTTGGATTTTCTGAGAAGGTCATCCACATAGTCCTTGATAGTCTTATGGATAAGGTCATGGAAGATATAGGTCATGACACATTGGTAGGTTACACTAGCATTCTTTAACCTAAAAGGCATGAATCTATAATAAAAGGCTTCCTATAAGATGGTAAAGGTAGTTTTGTGCTAATATCTAGGAATAATTAAGATCTTATTATATCCTAAGAACCCATCCATGAGAGATAAGATCTTGTGGCTAGCTATAAGATCAACTAGTTGGTCGATGCTCAGTAAAGGAAAGTCATATTTGGGTCAAGTGAGGTTGAGGTCATGAAATTACACATAAATGTGTAGTCCCCTTATGGATTTGGCTATAATTACAACATTTGAGACCCATTTGGAGTAGTCAATGGGTTGAATGAAATTGATAGATAAGAGACATTAAAGCTCTTCTTTGATGATAAGGGATACATAAGGGTGCATGCATCAAATCTTTTGCTTGATAGTCTTAGCAAAATGGTTAGTGACTATTTTATGGGTATAAATGGAAGGTTCAATTCTAAACATGTCGCTATAAGACCAAACAAAATTTATGCTATAGTCTTGGAAGAAAGAGGGGAAGTCTTAAATTTCCTTGACATTTAGTGACTAGCCAAGTTTGATAATGTAGGGGTTATTCAGAGTGCCGAAGTTGATATTCATTGTAGATACATTAAACATGGTTGAGGTCTTAGGAGGAAGTTATTTTTGTATGTAATAATTTGGGATACCAAGGTAGGTGAGAATGGAATCATCATCCTGGCACTAGATAGTGTTAATGGTAGCAGAGTCTTCTCCTATCATCTCAGGATGGTTCAAAGGGATGGTTATAGTTTCCCCCTCCTTCTGATAAGTTAGGGGTCTTAGGCTAACCATGTTGACAAAAAAAAGGTTAAGTGGGATGATGTCATCATATTCACACATAGAGGATAGCTCAATGAAGGGTATCTCACTCTATAGTGGTGGTGGTGGTAGGTGGTTTGGGTTACTTCTTATTAGGTAGGATGAAACCAAGGCCATGATTATCATGAAGCTTTCTAGTTTCAATGGAAATCAACACATATTAACCATTTTCATATTGCCTGAGGCCAAACCCTTTCCAAGCACACCAATGGAGGTATATCTTGGCAAAAGCTTAATTTATCTAGGTAAGAAAAACCAATGGTGAATGGTCAAGGTGAAAGAGATGTGGTAGAAGCACTAAGGGATTTTTTGATTCCCCCATAGATGAAATGGTTTTGATAGTGGGAAGGTCTAAAGGGAACAATGGTTCTAACACTAGGGTCATATCCTGGTTGGTTAATAAGTTGTACATAATTTTAAGGAGTAGGGAAAATGTCAAGGGCTAAAAGTTGATATTACACTAGTGAAAGACAATTAAATGTCAATTTCAAAGGGTCCATGATAGGGATTTAGTCTAAAGGGATAGAGGAACTAGTGGATGCTTCAAAAATGGAAGGGGATATGAAATCCACTTTTGTGGTTGAAGGTTGATTTTGGTTGCTAAGGATGTGCTAGATGGGGGTATGAGGACATCATTAGGGTGATAGGTCATATTGCATGTTGAGAAAGGACTTGAGTTAGCTTAGATGGTGATGACCTAGCCTTCATTCTCAAACTTAATGTAATGGTGAAGGGTGGAGAGGACATAACCCATGGAGTAGATCCAAGGTCATCCCAATAAAATGTTATATTAGAATTCACCTTCCACTACATATAAGAGTTCAAGAAGGGTGCAGGGTCCTAAATGGATATGAAGATTGATAATCCCCAAGGTAATAACCATGGTATCATTAAATGACCAAAGGATGGTTGAGGTTTTGGACATTATATTGTCTAATAGGTTGACTTGGTTATAGGCATGGGAGGAGATAATGTTAATACTAGCTCTGCCATCAATCATGATCCATTTGATGTGGGTTTGGTTGATGTAAAAAATAATAAATAGAGGGGGATCTAGGTAATTCAGATGGATAGAGATTATTTCCAAATCCTTGAAGGTAACAAGGTCATAAATTTGAAGGGTGCTAATAAAGGGTTCTAGTAGTTGGGGATATTCAGGCTAGACCTTGATGGATTATAAAGCCTCTATTATTGTTTGGTAGTGATGGGGAGAGGTAGAGATCAACTCATACAAACTCATCTTCATCGGGGTCTAGTGAATTTGCTTGAGGATAACTCCCTTGATGGATTCAGAGGGGTTAGATTGGGAGGCACCTAAAATAGATACCTTAGGTTTGGTTGAAGATGTATATGGATGGGTTTGAGCTGGTTGGGAAGTTGAATATAGATATGTCCATAGAATGGACACCTTAGCCTTCCCCTTATCCTTATATTGTGATCGCATGACCACATTAATAATATGGATAGGAGAAGATTTAGGATAAGAGATTGGTCAAATTCATCATCACTCTGAGGTGAGAGTGGATGATCAGGTAAGCATTGGGTAGGTGTGGTTATTGGTGGGATCGATAGAGGGATCATGGGAGGTTCATCTATTAATAGATCATCCTCATCATAAAGCTAGTGGATAATAATTTTGAGATATTTTTAGTTTTCTATGTCATGGCTAGGTGTCTTATGATAAGAACACACTTTGTGGTCATTATACTGGATGGGTTTTTAAAGTAAGGTGTTAAAAGTTCTGATGGGAGGTAAGTCTAAACAATATTTTTGTAATAACCTATGGAAAATGGTTGAGTAGGATTCATCTAAAGATGGTAAAGGTTTGGTGGTCTTGGCTTTGGTTATTAAGGTATAAGAGTGTGTGTAATAAGGTTTGGTGATATGTGTCTTAGGTAAGGTGGTGAATTTAGTTGATAGTTTTGTTTTAGACAAGGAGGACAATGAGCTAGAGGTGTAAGATTTCAAGGTAGGTAGCCTAGGTGTTTTTGGTATGGTGAAAAGGGGTGACTCTAAAATTAATTACAAAGGTGTATCCAAAAGAGGTGGTGGGGTTTTGGTATAGATAATGGGCTTCCTACTCAAGGTAGAGGGATGAGGTCTCAAAATATAAGGAAATGTTGAGGAAGGTAAAATTTGGGGATTCAAGATTTTTGGTGGTTTTACCTCTTTAGGTGTTGTGGTTTGGCACTTGGTTGGTGGGTTTGAAGAGACAAGCTCCACCTTCAAATATGGATGGTTAAGACTCTATGTAGGGAAGGTTCCAAGGTTATTGATTAGTTTTATCAGTTTGGTTTGAGAAGGTGATTTGATTGCTTGGTGTTTTAATACCTTAGGTGGCTGAGGGATTGTTAGATTGGTAAAAATTATGATTGGTTTGGTTTATAGGGTAGGGGTTCAGATAGAAAAAGTGGTGGATTGGTCTACTAAAGGTATGGTTAGAGTTTATTTCTTGGTGATATAAGGTATCCCTAATTTCTACTAGAAGGTGGCTCGATTCATTTCAGGTTCAAAGATAAATTCCAATTTTTGCACTAAGAGAATGGTTTGTAGGCTAGTTTTATTCCCTAAATAGTGGACCTAAAAGATAAGCCCATAGGTTGGGACATATGGATGGTAACCTCATAATTTTCCTCAATTAAAGGATATAAGGTTTGAATGGATGACTTATCTATGAGAGATGAAAACATTTGGGCTTCCTCTTCAGAAATGATTTCTAAAGTGGCAATAGGTTGTTTGGTAGTTGATGAAAAAGGCAAAATGGGTGCTTGGTCCAATATGTTAGTCAAGGAAGGAGTTGATGGCTCCACTATATAAATAACTAAAGGAGTATGAAAGGGGTTTTCCTTAGTTTGGGTTTCTAAAAAAGGAGAAGGTAACTCTACTACCTCAATTAGCAGAGAGGGTGAGGAATAGATAGGTTGGTTAGAAGGCTCTTTAGAAGTGAGTGTGTTAAGAACCATGTTAACAGTATGGGTATCATGAGAACATTCAACCATGTTTCTCTCATTCTTAGTAGGTGGATGGTTGGTAAAATATTTCCTAAAGATGTCAAGGGCTTGGTTTGATGGCACATTGGGGTTGTCCAATGCAAGCTCCCCCTTGTCAATGAGGGATTAGACAAGGCTCTTGAAGGTATTGCACCTAATAACATCATGCCCTATCACTCGATGGAAGGATCATATATCATTATCATTGTACCAACTAGGTTCAGGATGAGAAGACTAAAATTTTTGGGGTGGTTTGATAGGAGAAAGTTTAATGATATTGGCTTTCAATAACTTCTCCAAGATTGAAGCATAAGATTCTCCAATCATAGTGAATTACTTTTGGTTGTTACGATTTTGGTTCCTCATGTCTTACTTTGAGGAACTAGAGGAATTTGGTTGGTTGACTAATGGTAGAGGAGTGGATTTAAGGATAAATACATTCACGGTTCCCTTGCCCCTAGTATTGGTATTGGATTATTTGTTTGGTTTGGAAGAAGAGGCCTCATTGGTTTTATAGGTGGAATTTTTGTTCTTCAATTTTAGCTTCCCTTCATCAATGGCTCCATTCTCTAACTTACACACCATGGTAAAAGATTCATCAAAGGTGTAGAAACTTTGGACATGTGATGTAGAGGAGATATGCTTGGCACATGCTTGAGCAAAGAGCTTTATGAGTTTGGGTTGAGGCAAGGAAAAGGAAATTTGATTAATTAAGCTCCCCTAATGAGCTACAAATTTGGAAATGGATTCATCCTCAAATTGTCAAATAGAGTAGAGGTTAGTGACAGAAACTTTATTGGATATATTGATCAAAAAGTGGTCCAAGAAAGTTTAAGCCAACTGGGTGAAGGAAAAGAGGGAGTGTTTGGGTATGACACTATACCAATCTAATGTTAGACTGACTAGGGACATGAGGAAGGTGTGTATAAGGAGAGCATCATTATAATTAATCAGATAACAAACATGCCTAAATACCCTAATCTATTATTGGGGATTCTCCTTACTTTGAAATTTAGAGAACTTAAGGAGTTCTCATTGGGAAGGATATGGCCTAATAGGTACAAATGGATGGATGGGATCATTAAATATTTGGTCATACAAAAATATGTTGTGAGCACCTAAAATGGATGACTTTAAGGTGGTCATATTTTCCATAAACATATTCATTAGGTCCACTTGGGGTTGTGCACCCAAAAGGTTGTAAGGTGCATACTATGGTTGGGGTTAAGTGGCATTGGTAATTTGCTAGAGGTTGAGAAGTTGCCACATATGGATAAGTGGTTGTAGGTGGTTGGGTCAAATTCACATATGAATATGTGGTCACTGATACCTGAGTAGAGGTTATGTACTACTACATGGGTGTGGGTGGTTGAGTCATAGGTAAGGGAAAAGTGGTAACCCTAGTGGTGATAGGTGGAATGGTAGAAGGTATGGGTGAAACTACATTTTGAAGTAGAGTGGAAGTAACGAAAGGAATATTAGTGATGGTGGTTTTGGGTACTCAAATAGTAATTGGAGTATGGGTAGGTAGAGGTTGGGTGGTTGCTATGTTGGAAGAGTTTCTAGTCAGACTTGGAGGTGTTTGGGTGTTAGAAGGTTAAGATAGTTGGTTTTGGATGGTTGTTTCAAATGGGTTGCCAATTGATACCTGAGTAGCTAATGGTTGGGTAGTGATAGTGGCAATATAAGAGTTACCTAAAAATCCTAATGGAATGTCATAGGGTAGATCGATAGGTGGTGATAAAATAGTTATACAATGAGCTACTGTGTTAAGGTAATGCTTTAAGGCTACTGGGTTATTATCCAAAAAGGTAGAAAAGTTTAGGTCATCTTTGAAAACTACTTGAGGCAAATTGGAAGCATCAGAGTGATGAGGATAACTTTTAGCATCTAAGATATCCTCCATGGATGAAGAGGTAGAGGAGATGGGATAATCTATAGATGGGTCTTGACTTGCTAAGTCCCTTTGTTATTGGTGAGTAAGAACCATGAAAGTAGGATAATAAGAAGACACAAAGAATATTACAACTCAAATAGAGAGAAAGTAAGAAAATGATCAAGGAAATCTTAAACACACTAGAATACATTAAAATCCTATGGTTAATTTTTAATCTCTCTTTTGGCTTATGCCTTAAGTTATGAGAATGTGTGATAGAATTTGTCTTGTAGATCAAGTACTATAAAATCAATCTATGGTTGGTTTCAAGTTGTTTAAGTGCTCAAAAATATCTATATTGGGAATCAATACATGGTTTGGTATTGGGGCCTACCCCATCACTTCACACACTGTAGTGATAAGGGTGTCAGGTGCTTAGCCAAAATATATTGATTTCTAGATTTTATACTCAATTAGAGAGGTAAGTTGGTTCTTCCCTTGGTAATGACCTCTAAGTAGGATCATTGGGAAAGGTTAACATTACCACTAGGTGATGAAATCCTATTCAGGCCTTATCTCAAGTTTGTTTGATTTTTAATTGATGAAAGTGGTTTGGTTTAGTATGTGAAACAAAAGTGATTCTATGATAAAATTACTATGACTTAATTCAAAGTGAGCTAAAATTAGAATCAAGCAATGGATGCACTTAATTTTAAACCCAAAAGATATTTTAGTTTTGTTAATGAGCATAGATAGGGAGAAAAACATATATATGCAAAGAAAGGAAACCCAAAGTAATGACTCAAGGTCCCATCAGGTGTGCTAGAATGTTTCAATGAATTTCATCTCATTATTTTGAGAAGGCAAAAGAAGAAACTAAGTATGGGTATGGTTGAAAAACCCATTTGATTGTGCATGCATTGAATCATAAGATTATGAATAGCTCATCTTTAGCTTGGGAGGATGATCTACAAATAATAAAGCATTAAAGTAGATTTATTTTTTAGATAGATAGTTGGGTGGATTATCTAGTGGTAGCTAGATCTTGGAAGCAAAATATTCCTTAGGGGTTGTCAATCCACATGTTTTTAAAAAATTAAGTTTATAAACTAAATAGAAAGTACTTGCATTGATAATAAAAAGGTACTAAAACTAAACACAAGAGATACTTGGTAAAAAATAGAATATAAATGATTAAAATAGTGATAGGATAATTATTACTAGTGCTTAAATGATTAGGGTCAACTTAAAAAAATTAGGCAACATTCTGTGAATAGGCAGGGACATAGAAAATCAAATTTGGCTAAGGGTTGGTAGGTAAAAATATCTTGTTAGAATTTACTACTACATTAACCATTAGTGGTTGGGCTGAATATCAATGGTTAAGGTGACCATCGATGGTTAGGATGACTATCAGTAGTTAGATAGACCATTGGTAGTTGAGACAACCATTGACAATTACTATGTGTAGATCTGGGTTGATAACAAGCTAATAGATAGGATTACAAAGTGGGATTTTAGGAGATGGGTTAGTATTGGTTTAAGTACAAAAATCAAACAAGGTAATTGAATACTAAAAATCAAATACTTATCTTAATAGAAAGCTAATTGGGTGGATTCTATAGGTGATTGACCTATTGGTGGAATTTGTCATGATTCTAATAGAGTAATGGTACTTGACTCTTGGGTGGAGCTGTGGCAGCAAGTTGGTTCTCTGATGTAGTAACTGGTTTGTTGGATTATTGATGATGATTTACTTATAAAAATATAATTTTAGATGCAAAAGATCTTGATAATCACTTAATCATACATAACCAAAAATATTATTTTATGAATATTTACCTTTAACACATAGTGTGCCAATGTTAGATGTTAAACCTTGAACATGTTGACCTCATCTTGTGTACTCTTGAAATATTTACTCAATGTGCACTATCAATCTTTGTGGATCAGTTAGGTATTTATCTTATAGTTATCACTATTTTATCTTTATAAAAACCCCCATGATCATGAAACTTGGAACCTTTTCATGCCTTTTGAGCACTTATACTATTAAACATCATGTACTTCTTACCATCTCACTCAACACGCACTGTTAGATGAAAACTATATGATTGCTTATGCACCATTAGATCTTATAATAAGCTTGATATTTTATCTCTATTAACCAAAAAAAAATTTGACCTCTTTGAATTAATTTTGACTAAGTATGGGGACCTTTGCTTATTTGCACAGAAGGCCAACTTTGCACTTCCATATCTTTTGCTTCGCTCAAGCGCATGTTATACAATTTGGACCATATGATCTAATCACATAGGATAATCCATCCATTTTTTAATATGCTCATATAACTCTCACATTTTTTAGATATAATGACATTAAAATGCTCACTCAGATTTTTCTATTTATAGAGCCAACTATGTCAAGAACTATCTGGAAAGACCAACTTTGCACATGCATAACTTTTGTCACTCTTCAGTGATGGACCTAAAACTTTAATTATATTAAATAGGCACAAGTATTAAAAAAAACCCATATATTTAAATTATCCTAAAACATCCACATGTGTGAGATATTTTATCACCAAACTGCTTACTTGATTCTTTCTTGCCTTATGCAAATTTGGCTAAGTATGGAAAAATACTGTCAAACTGTCTGAGAGCCCAACTTTCCACTTGCATATATTTTGTTTCAATTCATTGATATACTTTAAAATTTGTGTATATAAACTAGGGACTATGTGATCACAACCATATGACCAAATCCCTCTTAATCATCCACACATGGCAATGGTGACGTTAGCAAATTGCCTACTCAAATTTTCTTCCATTGGACCTAAAATATTTAGATGAGAATAATGATGAACTAGGTGAATTCCAATCATGCACACAATATATCCAATCATCCTTGACTATATATAGGATCCCTTTCATATACTCAACACTTCAAACTCATCCCTAATCATCTCAAACTAGACCAAAATTGAAGATTAACCAAACATCCTTCAAACATACTAGGACAAGCACATTGCACACTTTGTCATTATCACTTAGACTATAAAAGCACTTCATCCACTCATTAGGGAACCTCCATGAAATCACCATGACATAATTGAAAAATATCCAATAATTTTCAGGTCTATAAGGACAAAAAAGAAGTTGTGAGGCATCGATAGATGTCTTATAAAAGCTCTATTGTGTCAATTAATCATTTGGAATGAGAAACTTGCATATTCTAGCTTAAGAGAAGCCAGACCATCAGAAAATAATGAAAACATAAATGAACCAACAATTTTGTGAATTTATTTTAGGTACTTAGATAGTCAACCAAGGTTAAAGGTTTTTATGGAGATGTTTTTTATAGTGCCAAGAAACTACCCTAAAAATTTAGAGTCATAAAGTGATTTCTAGCTGAAGTTAAAAGCTTTAAAGTTGCTTTAGTAGATTATGATGGGCCAGAGACTATCAAGTTTAAGCACATTATAGTTTGAGGTCATTGGTATATAATATTTAATGATGATCACTTAATCATACATATTGAGATCAATAGTGCATATGAAGTTAACATGTCAAAATTTACACACACTAGTGACAAGTGTCACATGCTCACTAATATGACAAAATATTAATGGTGAGAGGTGGTTTG